>CM076572.1:1072693676-1073169206 GCA_034641835.2 Pinus albicaulis | reverse complement strand
GTTTGGACAGTGTTTGAACAATCATAACAATAATGTAACTATAATTCATGACATCTACATCGAAAGAAAATATGTTCCCTAGATTGTGGGGCCCTGGGGAAAATTTCAGAGTGAGTTCTAGTTTGTGGAATGATGGGAATATCGAGCCCTAATCTGAGCAGAAAACAGTAATTGAAGAAGCCTCTTAGGACCTAAAATCAGTCTTTGCAAGTGCTTGGTAAGGGTGATTTCCTAAGGCTAATAATTGAAGCCTAATCTGGAAACGTTCTAATTCAAAAGAAAAGCACTACAACAGAGGAGACAGTGAGTCATTGGATTGGTAAACAATATGAAAGCATGCTTGAAACATTGCGGCTCTGAATGTATAGAGGTGTGAAGCAGACAACACTCATTTGAGATTCTGTCCTAAAGAAGTCATTCTACCCTCCTGAAGAATTGAACTCCTCATCTGATGTGCAAATATTTGTCTACATGAAAATTTATATTGGTTGATCAATAACGGAACAAGAAACAGATCTAGTTTATTGAAATTGAAATTTAATAACAGTTACTTGAGTTTACTGTAGTTTATTGAAATTGAAATTTTATGTTCCACTTATTTAAAAATGTCATCTGATCACTAGGTTTACTTACCAGGACCTTATTCTCTGGTTGGCTCACTTAACTAGAACCTTGCCTTCCTGATCTCTTTCCTACCATTCTGTAGAGAAAACCATCCCATCTCAAAGTGAGTTGGGTCTGGTTTAGATCTAATCTCCCTATGTAGTCCTGGTCTTACCCGAGGTAGAAAGTCCTGAAAAGTCTTATTGAACTCAAGTAGGTCCTGAAAGTTCTTACTGAGTTCATGTAAGACATTGATGCTTTTAACCGAAAGATTCCAAGGTCAGAATTGAGTTTAATGAGGCTTTGTTCCTATAGCTTATTCATCATCATAAAAAAGTTGATGGATAGTGGGTATTGTATTCTTTGTGGCAATGGATTTTTAGCAAAATTCAAATATGACTGGGCAGGTTGACATAAAATTCCATCAGGTTGCTACCCATTTTTTATAATACATCCTGAAGAAAGATATTGTGCCCAGGCCATAAACCAAAATCCTAGGTTTTACTGAAAAGATAAAGCTTCAATCTGTCAGTTATTAATAAGAATGCACATTCAGTTGTTGAGTTCTTTTTCTAGTTTTGTATCTGCTTGTATGCAGCTGAGATCAAGTCATAAAGGAATATAGTGGTGATGCGGAAGTCTACAAAACATTGTCTGATTTAGTCTTACATTTATCCACAAAAAAATATGTTAAGCAATACATCAGCAGTTGTTTTCAAAATTATGAATTTCAATTGATAATGGGAGGGTCATTTCTGTAGGATGTGGACGACAAGAATTACAATCACAAGTGTGCTTCCTTCTTTTCTGGGACTTATTGCGAGGCTCATTAGGAATCCTCTGCATGGTTATTTGTTTAGTTGCTCCTATTATGCTTTTCTTCTATCTAAACTCTTTTATTATCTGTAACATGAAGCAATATGTCTTGTAGCTTTTGAAGAGATGCAAGAATGCTAAAGAAAAGTAGCCAAAATCCATCTCCTTTATGTGCTATCATCCATGGTTGGTTGGATATTTTGGGAAGCTTTTGGCCATATTTGAGGAGTTATATTTTTGACTGGTGCAGTATTCCTTTTTCTGCCTAGGAAGTTACAAAATATTCTCGAATTTTCTGACATACTGTGTTAGGCCCGTTATCCTTGCTATAACCACCCAGTTCTTAGTGTGAGGCCTGGAAATTGGCTGGCAAAAACTTCCTTCTTCACTCTAATTTGTAAAGTATATTTGTTGCAAATACTTGAACTCTATATGCAGTCTTAAATCTTTTAATAAACAAATAGAAAACCCAATAAAAGTGATCACTCCCTGAGCACAACAATATCTGTTTGACATAAATGTTTGCGCAACAAACTGAATTCATGGGATAACAGAGGAAGAAATCTGTCCCTTTACTAGACTAATTACTATGAAGAGGCTTAAATGAACAAAAATAGCTTTGGTCTTTCGGCTTGTCTCTCCTATCCGTTTCAAGTTACAAATAGTTTGTTAGCTTTACATGGAAAACCAGTTGTTATCTAACTAAAAGTTGTGAGCCCCACGAATTGATAGAAAGCTTTTTGGAAACAAGTGGAACAGAGTTGCAAAGGACTATATCTTGAATATTGAAGGTGAATCCAAGATTTAATTCTGCTCTCTCGACTTGTAGTTGCAAGTATTATTTTATTTTCTAAAAATAAAATAACATCTTAAACTGTAGTTCTAACCTCTAATCTCTGCTTAGGTAGTTGGCATTGATGATATTTCTACATAATACGCAATTGCGGTCAAGGAGAATACCCTTAATTACAGGGATTTATTCTCTAATGTAAACTGGAAAATGAATCTTCTTAGAATGCAAGTGTTTGCAGATGGACATAGTAGTTGGCATCCACCAGCTGGAAGACTCAACTCCTGTAACATTCAGCTGACACCCATCAGCAAGAAGGCCACCACCTTCTCTAATCATTGTCTGCTAGTCTCATGTCATCATATTTTTTTTATAAACTACATATCATATTTTTTTGCGTAATTTTTTGGGTGAACACCAATTTTTCAGTTACCCTACAAACTCGGATTGTTTTCAAAATTATGTGAGGCCTGGAAATTGGCTGGAAAAAACTTCCTTCTTCACTCTAATTTGTAAATTATATTTGTTGCAAATACTTGAACTCTATATTCAGTCTTAAATCTTTTAATAAACAAATAGCAAACCCAATAAAAGTGATCACTCCCTGAGCACAACAATATCTGTTTGACATAAATGTTTGCGCAACAAACTGAATTCATGGGATAACAGAGGAAGAAATATGTCCCTTTACTAGACTAAGTACTATGAAGAGGCTTAAATGAACAAAAATAGCTTTGGTCTTTCGGCTTGTCTCTCCTATCCCTTTCAAGTTACAAATAGTTTGTTAGCTTCACATGGAAAACCAGTTGTTATCTAACTAAAAGTTGTGAGCCCCACAAATTGATAGAAATATTTTTGGAAACAAGTGGAACAGAGTTGCAAAGGACTATATCTTGAATATAGAAGGTGAATCCAAGATTTAATTCTTCTCTCTCGACTTGTAGTTGCAAGTATTATTTTATTTTCTAAAAATAAAATAACATCTTAAACTATAGTTCTAACCTCTAATCTCTTCTTCAGTAGTTGGCATTGATGATATTTCTACATAATACGCAAATGCGGTCAAGGAGAATACCCTTAATTATAGGGATTTATTCTCTAATGTAAACTGGAAAATGAATCTTCTCAGAATGCAAGTGTTTGCAAATGGATAGAGTAGTTGGCATCCACCAGCTGGAAGACTCAACTCCTATAACATTCAGCTGACACCCATCAGCAAGAAGGCCACCACCTTCTCTAATCATTGTCTGCTAGTCTCATGTCATCATATTTTTTTTTTTTAAACTACATATCATATTTTTTTGCGTAATGTTTTGGGTGAACACCAATTTTTCACCTATTCACCTGAAACGTTTCGCACAAAATATGATGTGGCATACCAAAACAAATATTTACAATGTGGGCATGTTTTCATTGAATTTGTGCCTAGAAAACCCAATGAAATGGGATTAAAGAAATATTTATGCTCTTGAACCTGAATGAGATAGCGCTAATAAAGAACTTTGAAAATATTATTTACTCATCAACACAGCAGCTAGCAAAGAAGATTAAATGTTTTCATACTAGTGGACAAGTATATATGGAGAAGCAGAGTGCTAGGCTCGGATAAGCACATCTGTGGAAGTTCGATTATCATTACACAGGACTGTTACCCTACAAACTCGGATTGTAGAAATTACAGTTTCAGTTAAATGAATTTGGAGGCTCGGATCAGTGTTGAAGAAGCTCAAACTACTAACTGTGGAGCTTGGGTTAGCTCGGACCTGTGTGACTGTTTCAAGCTCGGTTGAAGGCTTGGTTTTGGACAAAAATAGTGGTAATACGGTGGGTTCATATTATGGAATAAATTCTGTGGAGAGGCTCGAAGGTGCTCGGGACCTGTGGCTGTCCTGTGGTAGCTTGAAGTGTAATCTTGGACTATATTACAGTCATTTGGAAGCTGCTAGGAAAGGTGTAGTCCTGTAAAAGGTTGAGTTGAAGCTCAGACCTATTGAACTGTGGTGTAAAAAGTAAAAACTCAGAACACTAACCTCGGTGTGTGAATAATCATCACTTTATCTCGGGCTACAATTGTATAGACCTCACCACATTGAATAAGTGTTGCCTCATACCTATGATAGATCAGAGACACATGGAGTGAGGACAAATTTGGTTCATTGAACAATTAAAGAATTCAGACCTGATATCACTCTGGACTCAACTTCCAGAATCAACATTTAAAGAACAAGACTTCTTTGATATATGTTGTTGTAGCACCACTTCTGGACAACGTGCCATTTTTTGGGCAACATTATTTGTGGGTAGCTGGTGGCAATCTTTGAGAATTTGTTGGAGTAGTTTGGAAGGCTATTATTTGGAGAACTCAGACTTAAGGATAGTCACTTGGAGAAGACTTTGGAACCTTTGGATTATAGTCTTCTAAGCAAATGTTGATAAGAACTTAAAGAAGTCTTGAAGGAAACTTGAGGACTTAAAGCAGATTCTTGGAAGTGTATTGAAGGCAGTTGTAAGAGACCTTTGTGGAGATTGTGCAGATCTATTGAGGACAGTGAATTCAAATCCCTTCTCAGTATTTCCAACAGTGAGGTTGTATATTCCCAAAAGGATAACGCAGAAAATAAGGCAGTTTCAATACCCTAACCAGGGTCAAGAGTATTACCTACGCTGTAGAGATTCATCTGAAAAGAGACACATAACTGTAACCCAAAAGGTATATTCAGAACTCTGGGTATTTTTGCTAGGGATAGAACATTGTTTGTGCTGTCTTATGTTAAAGCTTCATGTGCCTTAATCTTCTGTTCTTGTGATAATGAAGATTGGGCAAAATTGTATTCATTGTAAATACAATGTTTGGACAATGTTTGAACAATCATAACAATAATGTAACTATAATTCATGACATCTACATCGAAAGAAAATCTGTGCCCTAGATTGTGAGGCCCTGGGGCAAATTTCTGAGTGAGTTCTAGTTTTTGGAATGATGGGAATATCGAGCCATAATCTGAGCAGAAAACAGTAATTGAAGAAGCCTCCTAGGACCTCAGATCAGTCTTTGTAAGTGCTTGGTAAGGGTGATTTCCTAAGGCTAATAATTGAAGCCTAATCTGGAAACGTTCTAATTCAAAAGAAAATCACTACAACAGAGGAATAAGTGAGTCATTGGATTGGTAAACAATATGAAAGCATGCTTGAAACATTGCGGATCTGAATGTATAGAGGCATGAAGCAGACAACACTCATTTGAGATTCTATCCTGAAGAAGTCATTCTACCCTCCTGAAGAATTGAACTCCTCATCTGATGTGCAAAGATTTGTCTACATGAAAATTCTGTGGTAAATCTAACCTAACATTTCAAAATATTTCAATGGAATCAACTGTAAAGGATATCACCCTTGTCTTGTTTTATGCCATCTCAGATCTATGAAATAAGGTTTATCATCTCACAACAAAAATCTCATGACCTTGCTCTCAGTCTCCTACAGTAAGAAGAGTATTTGCTGACTTGTGGAGATAATATGAGTCTCACTGAAATAACAACAATGACTTCAACGCACATATATATTTATATATATATACACATGAATCTGATCTACTTGAGCTTGTGGATAATTTTGATTTACAGTTGCAATACTGTAATTAAATAATTTTATACCAAAACCCTAGGAAATTCACATTAGTGAATGTTTGGTTATGTTGAGAAAAAAGAGAGGAAAGTTTCAGACACGGAAATCATTTTTTGATTCATCCTTTCTATAGATAAAATTGCCTTTGCCAGCCATTAAAATTTGTAAGTTGCAAAATATTTTGCCCATAATATAAGCATGCCTATCTAGTAGAACTGGAAAATGTATTCTGCTTATCTAGTAGAACTTAGACATGTAGTCTAACAATCCTGACCTCAAGACAGGTCCATTTTGTAATAAAGCTCTCTCCAATTTTCATAAATTCAAAAGATACAGCAGACTTTAATAGGCTATTAAAATAAAATTCAAATATTTTATGACCGAAGATGGACATTATTCTCTCAAAATTCCAGCACGAATAATACAATCTATCTAGGAATAATAATGACAGACACTTTTCCAAAACTCCAGCATTGATCATTCACACTATCTAGGAAAATTAATAACACCTTTACACCTCATGACTAACCTCCAAGTTCAAATTTATGTCACAGTCAACCCCATCACTTGTTGGCTTCTTAACATAAATTCCACTCACTTATGCTTAAAATTTATCATGCTATTCTGCATGGTCTAAGTGTGTTTTACATTTTATGGAACAAACTTATAAAGAAACCTTGAAATCGACATAAAAAATAAACGTTCTAGAAAAAAATTAAAGGCTTACACGACATAAAACATGGCCTCCCCAGCCACTCAAACAATCACGATCAATGAATGACAATAAAGCCTGGGAAATTGTCTCAAATAGTTCTTCCACTTCCTAATATCCAGGAATTTATCAATGACAAGACTAAAAGTTAATGACAACAAAAATGATACCAATTTGTAGCCTCAAAATCCAAACCAAAAATAAGTTTGACACAAATCATAAGAATAAGTATTCATGAAAGATACAAACCATGTCTGGCTTGTACATAGATTCGCATGCACCATAAAGTGACTCTGCAGCAGTACCAACCATAACAAAGTCCTTTGCCAGTTCCCTGTGAACTAAACACAGTCAACAAGATCTAGAAAAGGCATCCAAATCCAGCATTCACTATTTCCTGAGTCAAGAGCATATATCCCTAAATAACAAAAAGTAAGCTCCTATGTGTTTCCAAGAGATCGAAAAGATACTTCATTTAACCCCCTGAATTTAATAAAAGTAAATGAAAATGCCGAATCAAATTCAACAATTCAGAGATTGGAAATAATTGCTTGAGAGGCATATCCAGGTTCTATTTGTAATTATCATGTAAGAAATTTACTTGGTCAGTTGTAACTTTTCAAAGAAGAGTAAACTCTATTCAAAGAAGCAGCTATTTAGTCATGAGACTCATGAACTGTCTCAAACAAGGAAAGCAATTGTTTAAATTTTAAAAAGGTTTCATCATTTCTAGGATATATTCTACTGGAATCACTAATAGCTTTACAGCTGGGAATGATATTTGTAAGGGAGTAAAACAGATAACCAATCACAGGGAGTGCCACAATCAACCTCATTGAAAGAAGCTTGCTTCCAATCTAAGTGGTGGAAAAGTCATGGCCTTAGATTGTATGTTGACAATCTTCTCCATACAAAAGGAGGCTAGCAAAGGAGTCATAGGACAATGAATCATCAAGGCTCATCATTATTGTGGATAATGGCATAAAAATGCATCTATACAGAATATATGCCTCTGTATGAGACCCTTGATTTGCTCAATCCACATCAGCTTATACACTTCTTAGCCAGCATGTTAAAGTTTCTTTAAGTTACAGTGGGTACACACTGAGTATAGACTTTTTTGGGTTACATTCGTAAGCAAGATAGCTTCTGGCATCAAGTTGTGGAGATTTTTTCATTTTGTTTAACAAAATTAATCTTCATTCAGAGCAAAGGTTCAATTGGATTCATGTCAGTCACAGAAGTCCTGCGTCTCTCAAAGGTAACGAACTTGGAAGTTTGAAAGATCTGAAATATAAGTCTGCACAGCAGAGATGCTTGGTTATATCAGCTCTTCTATGGCACTTCTGTGCTCTCCTTTCCATCGTGAAATATGCACGATACCATGTCAGTCTAAGAAGAAGCGATAGGGATTCCACAGCGAAAGAAACTACAACACATTTGAAGCTTTCAATATTGAAGAACTGCTTGGAGAAAAAGTGCATGGCACTTTGGAACAGTTCTACCGCTATCAGCAGAGGTGCCTCAATAAATAGTAAATATCGAAATCTTGAGTTTATATGACATTCATTAAGATTCATTTTCGAGGAGTAGAAAACAGAAATCATTGCAATTTCATATACCCTAAAAAATCGAATTATATTTTCATTCAGGAGGATTTAGAGAAAGTGTGTACATACCTGGTCAAACTTTAAGGTAACAAGAGCGATGTGTGAGGAGAGGCCAAAAGTAAAAGCAATTGAGGAACCAGATCCATGGAAGAATAAAAAACCCCCATAGAAGGAATTGCGAGCCCCCTTCAAAAAATCGTCCAGATGGGTGATTCTGAGAGCGTCATCTACAGTGGGCCACCATATCATGACCATGTAATCTGCTTGCCAAGTGATTCATCATACATTTCTTTTTCTTGTCATTTGATGTCAGGGTCGAGTTGGGTTAAGCTTGTGCAGAAAAAGAGCTTGAAGCTCATTCAATGAACTTGCACAACTGATAGATCAAAAACCCGACATGAAAGCACGGTGATAAAATTGAAACAGAGTAGTTTACCTTGTTTTATGAATTAAATAATTGATTTCCTACTGGCGGGAATCATAGGGCGGGACATCGGAATTAAAATGAATGAATATGTTGTGAAATTATGCAATTAAAATTTGACCAAGGGAAATAAGGGTATAATAAAATAGGATGTGTAGTAATTACTTAAATCACTATTATATATTTAAATTATTAAGGCGACACATTTTTATGAGTAAAATTATAAAATACTATGGAATAATTTAGTATAGGAATTATGGCTAAAACATTTAAGAGTTAGAATAGAGTTTTTAAGTGATCAAAATAAAAATAATACATATTAGAGATATATACATAGATCATATATATCAAGTTAAAGTGATTGCTAAAGCAACATCTTCCTACACCTAGTGTCCTAGATGGCCAAGGTAAGGTGTCGTCAAACCAATTATACAGTCATTCATATATTTTAGTTGGAAAATTATTAATGTCACAAGAATCACAAGGGTTGATATGTCAATCAAAATTTAAAGTTATCCTCTAAAAACTCATATAGAAAGTGGGGTAACAAGTCCTATGACATCCAACCTGTGATTTGCAATGGGAAATCCTCAACAGTCTCTTTGGAGAAATAATGTCTCATTAAGGGGTTCAATAAGAGGTATGAGGCCCCACCAATTTAAGTTGAAGAAGTTTGAATATTGGCTTGTCAATTTTGGCCCTAAGTAGGCAAGGCAACATGGAAGGAGGTGACCCCCTTGGAAAAGTTCAAAAGGGGAAGGCCACATAAGGTCTTATATAAAGATCTAAATCCAAGGACCTCCCTCATAAAAATAGTTAGACATGTATTGAAAGAAAGTAGATAACGAACATCTAAATCTTGATAAAAGAAAATAGAAAATCCCTTGAATCCATAATAAATGGAGCATCTACATATGAGGTGATCCTATAACTCAATGTTGTGTATATGGCAAAGCTAGAATATGTTATTGAGAAGAGGAATATCATGATGTCATTAGTTTCAACTAGACACTAATGTAAACCCACTTTGAAACCACCAAGGGGGGTCTGAAGGGCAACATCTAGTGCTCTAGTGTGTATGAGGGTTTGAAAATAAGGCCCCCTCTTATTTGCATGAAGTGTTCCTAGTACAAATCCGTCTTAGTGTCAAGGCCATGAAAAGATGAAGCTCAAGTACTAAATTTATTGTTTATAAATAACCTCTTTAACAACTTGACACAGACATATAATGATGTCATTTACATTGGAGGTGTATGTCACTTGATCATGTTACAACTTTAATCGCTTCCCCACAAAAAGGTGTTATGCTCCCTTGTGATGATGCATCAACCCTAATGGAGAACAATCTCGTGATGTAAAAGAAATTTAAACATGATGTAACTTTAATAGTGCCCTACATTCACCCCTTGGCTCACCACTCGTGGCAAATGTGAGGCTATTTCAAGAATTGATGTGGATAATATCATTTTATTTTCTCTTATGTATAATATTATACATTGACACAATTGTGGTTTTTTAGCAAACAAAATATTTCTATCAAGGGTTAGCTCCTTGTTCATTAGGGTTGAATAGGTTGTGTCATTATGAGTGATTTATTCATTGTCAACTCCTTATGTGGGAGAACACTACAAGCTCCATGTCAACATGAAGAGTAGATATTGTGAGCAACTCTTATCGAGGTTTTTCAAATTATCCAGTTGTTCTACATTTGGTATACATGTTATAAGCATTACCTACAAACACACACCCTCGAGACCAATACCCAGTTCTCTAAAAATCAGATGGTACCAATATTCTTAGTTAGAGGTGAAGGATTCTCCTAAGAGGTTATTTTGTTGGTTTGAGGTGTTGTGTTTTGCCTTAGATACTAAGTGGTTAAGGGCTTCAAGAGTTAAGATTTAAGGGCCAAGGGCTTGGGGGGGAAGGGATTTAGGGGTTAAGGGCTTAATAATTAAGGGATTTAGGTGTTAGGGGCTAAGGGGTTAGGTTTTAAGGTGTTTGGGGGTTATGGATTAGGATTTAAGGGTCACGAGTTAAAAGAATAAGGGGTTAGTGCTTAGGGGTTTCATGGATTCTAGGTTACGATTTAATAGCTTAAGGTTTAATGCGTCAAGGGTTCAGTGGCTTATGAGGTATGAGTGTAGGGGTTAAGGGAGTATGGCTTCAGGGTTAAGGGATAGGGAATTTAATGGTTATGGGTTAATGACTTATTGGTTGTGATAATGGGGCCCCTAATGCCCTTATCACCACTATGAGGGGTTCCCCTTTCAATTTCTATTCTTACCTTCCCTCTAGGCCCCCTAGCCCCTATGACATTAGGTCTTAATCCCCCTTCTCATTCTCTAATGCCTGGATTATAGATCTTAGTAAACCATGCTTGGAAGTCCCACTTCTACCCATCCATGCTACATGTGTGTCCCCCAGTCCTATTCAATACACCACAAAATACTCCTCCCACCTTTTCGGTCATATCATTCAACTTATCCTAACATTATGGGTGAAATTGGTGTTTATGTTGTAAAGTGAGCAAAGAAAAAATATTACTTGTTTTTTCTATTGAGAAGATGTAGAAATTAATTGTCATGATTGGAATGTGCATGCATCAATCTAGATTGGCTTGTCTTTCGAGCTTAGACATGAATAATCATTTGTTCATACTCCATCCTATCGATGGAGTCTGATACCACAAAGGTATCGATGGGAAATTTGAGAGATTCTTTTGAAAACTTGTATGTTGTGGTATTTATCTCCTTCAGAATGTGTCTGAAAGATAGCTAGTCCAAAGAGTTGGGTGAATCTATGATATCTTGTAGGATGGGGTGTAGGTAGATGTTTTCTATCATGAATTATTGACACAATTGATCATTATTTTTTAATCCCCCATGATCTATAGGGATTTGACTCTTTTGATGGATGCATTTCTATAAGGGTACAAAGAGAAGTGGAATCAACTTAGTTGTTGGAGCCTTAACTTTGGGTATGTCTTACTTTCTCGCTATAATACTGGGAGAGGAAGAGTACCACACCCACTTTGCAGCTAGGTGGGATAACTTGTGCAACACCATCAAATAAGTCACAAGGGCATCCCAGAGGGAGTGGAGGAATTACCAAAATCCATTATTTTGTGGTTTAGGATGAATTTTGTCTTCCAAACACTATTTTTTATCAATTTAATTGTGATCTTTGTTAGAATTTCTCGTGAACAAAATTTGTTTTTGTTCCAATCCCACAAGATATTGCTGATTAGACTACATGGGACACCTTTAGAATAATCTTCCATGATGTTGAGTAGCTAAGTTTTGAAATTTTCTTCCAAGCTTAGATATGGCAACGAGCCTGTCATGTTCAATTTTGCAAGGGTGGTGGTGATGACCTACACTATGTTGGGACAAGAGATAAATAAGTGTGAACAAATATCATCATATGACTTGCATAAAGGATAGATTTTGGGGTGATTCGTAAACTATCATGGATATTTCTTGTGAACAAAATGTGTTGTTGGTCCAATCCCACCAAATATTGTCGATTAGAATGCATGGGAAACCTTTTTAATAAATCTTCCATGATGTTGTGTAACTAAGTTTTGAAATTTTCAACCAAGATTAGATAGGACCATGAGCCTATCATGTTCAATTTTGCAAGGGTGGTACTGGTGATGACCTGCATTGTGTTGGGACAAGAATTAAATAAGTGTGAAGAAATATCATCATATGACTTGCATAAAGGATAGATTTTGGGGTGATTCATAAACTATCATGGATATTTTTCGTGAACAAAATGTGTTGTCGTTCCAATCCCACCAGATATTGCTGATTAGAATGCATGGGAAACTTTTTTAATAAATCTTCCATGATGTTTTGTAACTAAGTTTTGAAATTTTCTTCCAATCTTATATAGGACCACGAGCCTATCATGTTCAAATTTTGAAGGGTGGTGGTGATGACCTGCACCATGTTGGGACAAGAGATAAATAAGGGGTGATTCGTAAAATATCATGGATATTTCTCGTGAACAAAATGTGTTGTTGTTCCAATCCCATTAGATATTGTTGATTAGAATGCATGGGAAACCTTTATAATAATATTCCATCATGTTGTGTAACTAAGTTTTGAAATTTTCTTCCAAGCTTAGATAGGACCACAAGCCTATCATGTTCAATTTTGCAAGGGTGGTGGTGATGACCTGCACTGTGTCGGGACAAGATATAAATAAGTGTGAAGAAATATCATCATATGACTTGCATAAAGGATATATGTTGGGATGATTCATAAACTATCATGGATATTTATCGTGAACAAAATGTGTTGTTGTTCCAATCCCACTAGATATTGTTGATTAGAAAGCATGGGAAACCTTAATAATAATAATCTTCCATCATGTTGTGTAACTAAGTTTTGAATTTTTCTTCCAAGCTTAGATAGGACCACGAGCCTATCATGTTCAATTTTGCAAGGGTGGTGGTGATGACTTGCACTATGTTGGGACAACTAGAGATAAATAAGTGTGAAGAAATATCATCATATGACTTGCATAAAGGATATATGTTGGGGTGATTCGTAAACTATCATGGATATTCCACTAGACAGTTCATCATAACATAATAGATAAAACTATATTTAAAAATGAATGAATAAGAATTTGTGACAGGAAGTGTCAGTGAGTTTCAGGTGTGCTGAGGAGGGAGTGACGTCAAGGCATGCTAGGCAGTGTTAAGGCATGCTAGAGGCCAGGGAAATGGTGTGCCAATGCATGCCAGGGCGAAGTGTTTGGGAGTGCCAAGGAAAAACAAGGGAGCACTAGTGTCAAATGCATGGAAATGAATGAATAAGAGTGTGTGACAGGGAGTATCAACGAGTTTTAGGTGTGCTAAGGAGGGAGTTTAAAGGTACGCAAGTTAGTGCCAAGGAATGCTAGAGTGCCAGGGCGACATGCTAGGATGTGCCAAATGCTAGGGTGTGTTAATGCGTGCTAGGGAGTGCCATGGAAACATAAGGGAGAACTAGTTCAAAATGCCTGGTAATGAATGAATAAGAGTGTCTGATAGGGAGTGTCAGTGAGTTTCAGGTGTGATAAGGAGGGAGTATCAAGGTTACATGTTAGGAAATTCCAAGGTAAGCTAGAGTGCTAGGGCATGTCAGGGAGTGTTAGTGTGCAAACCCTTCTTCATTATATTACAAACTACAATACAACAGGCTAGAGCTATTGTACCATGGATCGTGACCCTTTACAATCACACTGATACAAGGAATAAAACTAGGGATTGGTGTTAATCCCTTGACAACAAATCTATCATGAACAAGACAACACTTGACCTACTTGTTGATGGTGGCCACACACAACCCTTTCAGTCCACAAGTTTAATGAGAGCACCACAAGTTTAATGTTTGGAGAACAATGGGCCACCCCCTTGTCCAACACTTTTGATGGGTCCCATGCATCATTATGGCACTCATGGACCCCAGTATGCCTCCTAGAAGGCCCTAAGACATCAATTGACCTCTTATGAGGCTTATTATTCCATGTATGAGATAGTTTGGTGGGATTGTCACCAAAATTTAGGGTTACTTGCATTATATTTTATGTTTAGGGGCTAATGTAGGCCCATAAGCTAATTCGACCAAATCCTAATCAATGTATAAATAGGAGTTAGTTGGATTCATTTGTATCATCGCTTGATTTGGGATCTTTCTATCTTTAGAGAACTTCACATTTTTCCTTGGAGGACTATTTTGGATGATGGATGCATTTTGATGTATGGATTTGGGCTATTTTTATCTTGGAGATTTGCTTTTGCAAATGTGAAGCTGGTTGGATATACTCTCTAACATTGTGAGTGAAAATTTAACGCTATTCTTGTCGTTGTTGCATACTATTGAATTTCACTATAACTAGGGTTAATTGCTGCATGATGGAAATGTGGAATTATGTGTCTATTTATCTTATTTAATGTATGGGCCATTGTTGGATGAATGAAATATCTTAGAGATCATTTTATCTCAATAAAATTGCACCACTTGTATGAAGTATAAATGCTTGAAGGTCACTTTTCGTTTTCCTCTAACATTGGACGAAGTTGACTTTCTGGGCCTCCATGATCAAGAAACTGAATTATTGTTCATTATCACCCCTGACTCCATATCCCCAAGTGAATTATTCGCTAGTACCTCAAAAAGGGTGATGATTCCCCCCCCCCCGCTCTTTTTCACAATTTTCCATTTTTCCCTAGGTCTAGCCCCATTAGGTCACCTAGGGCATCAATTTCCAAAGAATATAGCCAGAGGAAAACTTTGATCTCCTAGAGGCAACGACATTGGTGGGTGCCTTCACTCTCCTCATAATTTGGGCCAATTTCGACGATGGAATCTTCAAATACCTCAAGCCCTAGCTCTAGGATCAAGTTTTGCATAGGTGTTCCCAAGGCTAGAGCCTAGTAGGATCAATTTGACCCATCGAAGTAAAAAATATTTCCTAATCCTTTCCCCTCACATTTTCCAAGATAGGAACATCATTGGTTGCTAAATTCCATCCCCGAACCTAGGTTGGGTCCACTTGGCCCCATGTGGTCCCATTTGGTGTCAAAGGCCTCTCATCAAGGACCATTTGGGAATCCAAGTTCCCAAAGGATTTTAGGGATTGGTAACTTCCTTTATAAGTCTTATTCTTCTCCCTCAACCCTTCAATCCCCCTCCTCTCTCCCTAGAAGATCAAGTCCCTTGCTTAAAAGGCAAGCATGTCCCACTCTATATTCTATCTTAGGGAGAGGGATTCTAGGGTCACTTCCCACCTATTCATTGACCTATAATATACGAGTGACTTCCTAAACTACCAGGACTCCTCCCATCGGTGAAATTTTGTGAAGAGCAAGGAGCCTTAGTTATGGTGACAATGGGCTAAGCCTCCACCGTTTCCCTTGTCCTAGTTGTTTCCCTCTTAGGAACCCCCTTTAGGTCCACTACTAGTTTGAGTGGTAACAAGTTTTTCACAACTCCATTTGTGAACAACTCTTTGGTATGCCCACTTTTTCCATACTACGACTCCAAGATGAGAAGTCTAGGGCTATGGAGGTTGCCCTTCTTCTCACTGAATTGATCCTCTACAATATAGTGAAATAGGGCTAGTTGGTTGGCCCACTTGACTGCTACTTTAGTCCTTCAAATTATGCACATCCTTAGGCCCTATACACCTGCCCTTCTACCAATCTTGTTGTCCTTCACAAGTACAAGAGTTAGGGCTCTTCTTTGACGGTCACCTAACAACCCTCCAACTATACTTGGACTACCATCAATCTTCCCAACCACAATCAATTATTTTTATTGATCTAGGGCTCACAATATTGTCTTCATCTAGGGCTCTTCAAATCTTCCACATAACAATGGTTTGAGTCCTCTCAAAATCATTGTTCTTGTGTATCGACAATTTGATCTTTGTTGTCCAATCTATGAATAAATCTGAACTGCTCCTCTTATCATCCTTCTAACAATCTGTAGATGACTGAACTAGGGTCACAAATCAACCTCTAATAGTCCATTGACTAATTTTTTATAGGTTACTTAAGATATTTGTCTAAAAATCCATGGATAGTCCACCAAATCAACTCCTCAACATGTCAATCCATTCTTCACATGGCACATTTCTTCTGCATGCTCAATCTTCTGCTCAGGTTCCACCCTCCTTTGGATTTGCTATCTCCACACATACTGAATCTACAAGCCATCTTCCAGATCTGTGGTCTATATTTTAGAAATAAGCCTCGCTTTAAGGGTCACAACTGCTCTTCTTCTACGCAATTTTTTCACAGTCTTAAGGGCATACCTTATGAATTAAACATGCTAAGTAACTAGGGCACTATACTTATGTACTTCTAATTGTTGTAGAACAAACCCTATCCACCCATAGAAAAAACCACGACTCTTGCCTCCATAAGAGACTCAACCTAACTCACATGGATCCATAGATTTTGGGCATTTCTTTGACTGAATCTTGACATGAACTTCAGATCTCAATGTCAACCCTCAAACTAGGGTTAGCTCAGTCAATATTACGCCTGCGTCTACTTTTGTTTTGGCTCTAAATTACAGTGCAAGTCCTCCTCCATTTATGTTTATCTTTATAACCACCGCAAGACAAGATCGTATCAATCCTCTCTTCTATTTCATGTATAAAATCTAACCAACGAGATTCAATCTGATCTTGTAATGTACTAAAACAAGATATTGAATTTTTTCTACAAACACGATCACACAATCACATATAAGTAAGAGAAAGAAATTATCAATTGCACAGCAAAAGATGTATCTAGGGAAAGCAACTACTGAAAACCCCTCTATCTCTATTGTGTATTAAGTCAAGGAATCACGAAACAATACAATGTTTAATCTCTCTTGAAATTCTCCAACACTCTGCCAATTGTCTCCTGCTGATCTAGGCAAAATTGGTCTAATACTTAGCCAATTCTCAGTCTTCCTTAAGCCTACCTTGCTCACACAATTCCCATGGAATTATCTCCATATTAAGTAGGAAAATCAACCTTCCTTGATTGTGCAATCCATCATGGAATCCCAATGACTTTATAATTGCACATGCGAAATTTTCTATAAATACAATTGATAGTTATGTTCCTTTGAATTGTGTTACAATAAGGATGAAGGGTCTTTTTATCATTTAAAAATAAGATAAAACCCTAAACAACCAAAACCCTAAGCCGAGGAGATGTAACACCAAGAGTTTATGGGCCCCGTTGGGGTTAGTTGGGCAGCCAACTTCCCGGGGTCGTAACTTGGTCATATGATCTTTGTTTGACGCACATGATACCTCGTTAGAAAGATATCTCCGTGGACTACAACTGCTAATGCAATTTAAATGAAATCGCCAAACCTTTCATGACCAAAAAATGTTGTTTCGGGCCTCAAAACAGCTTGGGAAGTTCAGGACCCGAAAAATTGACAAAAATAGTAAATTGTGCTATAATTAAGGAAACTGAAAAACTAAAAGAGACAATGGCGAGGGCCCAAGTGGAATAGGCGGGTGGCCAAAAATATCCACCTCGATCACCTTCAATCGAATTTTTTGAGCTAACTCAATCATCATGACTTAGTTAATTGACACAAGTTGTTATGAGACGAAATTACAATTTATTGTCCAATTTATTTAAGGGAAAAATAAATAAGACGCCTCACATTCCTCACTCCTGGTACATCAAAATTCCTCACCGGTGTGGGTGCATTTTTTTTTGTCCTTTCTAGTTTCCAATTTCACTGTTTCTTGTTGCGAATTTCAACACTCCCTCTCAACAAGAAAGGAATTCAATCAATCCCCATCTGGTACCTTTGGAATGTTCTGCATGCTACACTTCTCTAGTGTTTTTTGCACCTGCAAATCCTGAAACTGAATAGCCTCCGAACAACTGAATCAATATAATGCATCTGTCATCAGAGTCTTCTGGCTCCTGCTAGCTACTGCACCTGTCTAGTAGTGGATTCGATGCACTGTTGCTGACATCTACATCCGTGCCCTTTGAACTGTTGCTAACTTTGATTTGTGCTCCAGTATTTGACATCTGTCACTCTGATTTATGTCTTGTTGACATCTGACTACATCAATCTAATTGATCCTTCCTACTACTGTTGTACTGTGGGCTCCTCGTAGCCAGGTTCGATCCATGAGACACGCCATATCAATGGACCTTGCCCAAATTTCTTATCTTGGGATTATGTCTACACATCACCCCACCTTACACCTCAAGGTATGGTTGCTCCCTCTTCCTATCTGGCTCAAAATTCCCCCCTCATGGAGGTCTCTGCTTGAGTGGATGCTTCCACTCGGTCTCCTCTCTAATTCTCCAATCGTGGCAGCTACTCCACAACCTTTTGAGACTGCTTCTCATGAGAATGCATGTTGAGAGGTAATTTATGCTCCCTCTAAACCACAAAGTCTCTAACTTCTGCGTTTCTCCTCAAAGCTTTGCATGCATATGGTACCTCAAGTACATATAGGTTCTTGACTCATGCACAATGTAATTGTCCCGACGTTACAAAAATTTTCTAAAAAAGAATTGATTTTAAATCGATGATATCTCCCTCATCTGAGATCTGATTCGACCAATTTTTTTTTTTTCTCCATTTGGGTAGATTTTCACAAGGATTCCAAATATTCTATTTGTTTTTTAAAATTTTACACCAAAATCTTCAGATATTCTCTGCAAACTCGTCGTCCAAAAAATTCCTGCTCTAATACCATGTAGAAAATCTAACCAGTGTGGGTGCATTAAACCATGCCAAATCATACCAAGGCATCTCAACATATCCCATATATGTTAATACTTTCCAAGCGCCAACACGTGCCAAGTGCCAATATGTGTCAGGGACTAGTGTTATGCATGTTATGAAGTGGAAGGGAATGTTGAAGAGTGCTAAGGTGTGCTAGAGAGTGATAATGCATGTTGATTAGTGTTAAGGATTACTAGGAAAAAACATTAAGGGGGCACTAGGTAAAAATTCATGGAAGCTAATGAATATGAGGAACGTGTGCCAGAGACTAGTGTTAATGAGTGTTAGTTGTCATGCCAAGGAGGGAGTGACAAGGTATGCTAAGAATTGTTAAGGCATGCTAGGGAATATCAAGGCATGTCAATAATTCCCAAAGTGTGCTTGGGAGTTCTAGGGTGTGCTAATTATATCATGTGCCAATTAATAGTGCTAAGATATGCCAATACATGCTAGGTGCTAAGGATATTGTGGCGCAGGGTGCTAGGGTATGTCAATATGTGTCAAGGCAACAAAAGGAAGAACCAATATTAAGAGGGTTAATAAGTCGGGACTTTATCTTTTTGAAAAGGGGCATGCTAGGCACACTAATAATAGGTCCCAATACATGCCAAGTGGCATTGTGTACCAAGTGCTAATGTATGTTAATGCATTCAACCAAGGTGTTCCAGGGCATGCTAGGGACTATATGCGGTATGCCAACACATGCTAGGAGAGTTCCATGTTGTGCTAGCGCATGCCACCATGTGCTTGGGCGTCAGTGTCATCACAATATGTTCTAGGTACAAATATGTTCCAAGACATGTGGGGTGCTAAGAAATGTTAGTGTGTGCCAAAGCATTAATTTAAGGTGTGCCCAAATTGTTGAGGATTGTTAGGTCTTTCTCATTAATAGAATTGTCAAAGCTTGATTATGTATTAAATAATATATTTCATACACACAATAGTGGAACTTTATCTAAAGGGAATTTGCTATATAATAAACTTAATAGATATGAATCATGTGTTGACTCATAGGAAATCTCTATTCGACTAGTCATTACTTGAGGGAAATGATACACACTAATTACTTCTACAAAAATTGACTGACCCTAACCACTATGGCCTTGGACATATTATAAAAAATACTCCACAATAATTATATTAAATCGTTATCTTTTGACAAAAAATATATTAACAGGCACGTAGCGTCATCAAAAACTCATTGTAATGATCAATGATGACGGGCATTTTTTGACTGTCACCAAAATTAACAAAAAGAGCATTGGTGAGGGTCATTAAAATTTCATCACTAGAAGTGTCACCAAAGAGAGAATTAGTGATGGGCCTTTAACGACCCTCACCAAAAGTGTCATTGAAAATGTCTTTGGTGACGGACCATAATGGATCATCACTATATACATTTACAGTGATGGTTTTTTAATGATCAATGATGACGGACATTTTTTGACCGTCACCAAAAGTAACAAAAAGAGCATTGGTGAGGGTCATTAAAAGTTCGTCACTAGAAGTGTCACCAAAGAGAGAATTAGTGATGGGCCTTTAACGACCCTCACCAAAAGTGTCATTGAAAATGTCTTCGGTGACGGCGATTTTTTAATGATCAATGATGACGGACATTTTTTGACCGTCACCAAAAGTAACAAAAAGAGCATTGGTGAGGGTCATTAAAAGTTCGTCACTAGAAGTGTCACCAAAGAGAGAATTAGTGATGGGCCTTTAACAACCCTCACCAAAAGTGTCATTGAAAATGTTTTTGGTGACGGACCATAAAGGACCATCACTATATACACTTACAGTGACGGTTTTTTAAGGACCGTCACCATATGTGACATTGGTGACGGACCTTAAAGGTCTGTCACAAGCATGACCCTCACCAATGTGATTTTTTCTTGTAGTGGGATAAATATTATAAACCCACCGTATATAAACCCTAACATGAATATTATAAGCCCTATAATAAACATGGTTGACCATTATTATCAACACAAGGGATATATAATAAACCCTAGTGTTAATATTATAAACCCTATGGATAATATTATACCTCAGTCTAATCCTTATGTGTAATATTATACCCTAGGAATATGAATCCTTAGATTAATAAACTGAGGGATTGATATTATAAAACCAAACTAATAATAAACCAAAGGATTAATTCTATAACCCGAGGGTATTATAAATCCAAGGCAATAATGTTAAATCCAAGGGATTAATGTTATAAACCGATAGCATATAAATTGAAATATAAATATTATAAACCATAAACTAAACATGGTTAACCATGGTTGATGATGGTTGATTTTCATATTGAGGAAATAGGTCACAATACGATGTTCAACCATTTTTGACCATTGTTGAGCATGATTGATTTTCAAATCGATACAATATTTGTCACAATGCAACGTTGACCATGGTTTAATTTCATACTGAGAAAAACTTAATCATAATGTAACATTGGACCATGACTAACCATGGTTGACCATGATTGTAATCCCAAGGGATTTATATTGAACCAAAGGAATTATATTATTAACCCTATGAACAATATTACACCTTTGGAATATGAAACCTTAAATTAATAAACCCAACATATTGATATTAATGCTATAAACCCTTTGAATAATTTTATACCCTAGGAATATGAACACTTAGATTAACAAACCCAACGAATTAATATTATAAACCTAAGGGATTAATACTAAAAAACTAATGTTTTATAAACCCAAGCGAATAATAGTAGAACAAAGGGATTAATATTATAAAACCTAGGCATATAAAGACTTAGATAAATATTGTAAACCTTGAAATAAATGTGGTTTAAAATGGTTTAGAATGGCTGATTTTAACATTCAGAAAATATTTGTTAGAATGCGATGTTAGACTAAGGATGCCCATGGTTGGCCATGGTTGATTTTCATATTGAGACAATCTTTGTCACAATGTGGCATTGGACCATGGTTGACTGTGGTCGGAAATGGTGTATGATTGTTCACCATGGTTGATTTTCATATCGAGACAATATTTGTAATAATGTGACATTGGACCATGGCTGACCAATACTATAAATGCATGGGATTTATGTTAACTAGTAGGACTAATAGTATAAACCCTAGAATTAAATGAAATATTATAAACCTAGTATTGAACCCTAATCTTAATCCTAATATTATAAAACCTAAACTTAAACCTTATATCATGACAAAAATGTTTGATCAATATGGTTGAGTATATTCAACTAGATTTCATGAGTATAACATTACAAATATTATTTTTCTAATCATCTATGTGTGTATTGTTTGAGATTTATGTAAATTTTTCAAGTGATTAAAATAGGGTATTAAGCCTCTTTTGTCAAATTATTAAATACATAAACATGCATAAAAGTATAGTTTTTGCAGTAAACCACAGATAATATCACCATAAAAGAAAACACACAGCAACAAATGATGAAGGACTTCACCCCTCGTGAGCTACATTTCCTGGTCCAACATCCAATGGTTGGACCTCTTTCATTATGCTCAAAAAAATGGTATTTACATCATGTTACTGTGCTTAAATTTTTGTAATGATAGCTCCAAGGGCTCTAGAATTATAAAAAACCCATGTCTAGCATCTTTTTTCTCCCAAACGGCCAAAAACATAGAAATTTATGAGCCTCACAAATTTTTTTACAATTCGTCCTAAGATTTTGACTTGTCTGCTAACCGTCCTACAAAGCTTCCCTAGAAATCGATAACAGAGTGAATTTTTTGCTCAACTCCAACACAATTTGTGTGTTCCTAAACTTTCCCAATAATGACTATAGATCGAGTATTTTATTAATATATCAAGGATTCTGGCTAAGCCCTAGCCCTTGGTACCGCCCTTTATTTCCTGTGGGCGTGGTAACCAGGGCTGGGGCTATCCCCACCTGCCCCCAAAAGGCACATTATTCAAAATTAAATATTGTTTGTAAACAATGTATTTTAAGAACTATTCGATGGTATAATGGTAAAGTTGTAGGTCTTGTTGGTTGGAGGCTTGTAGTTTGACCCCCACTAACCTCAACTTGAACCTTGAATATATTTTTTCCAATTGGAGGGTGCCATGTGGTGGCCTCTGATTGGGCCATGTGATCTCCTCTCATTGGTCCACCCTATAAAAATTATAAATCACCCAATTCACAGCCAATCTGGTGATGCAAAGTCTCTACCAACCATTTGACTGAAGGAGCCCAATCATCATGCTAACATAATGTGTACGGACTGCACAGTCAGCAACCAAGTCAGAATGTCCGCAAAAATTTTTCCTGTTTGGACAAACGAAATATCGTGGTTGTAGGAGAATATGATTTCCTCTTTCCATGAAACAAGTTATGTTGAATTAAGAATGACAAGATCTATGTAAGCACACTGGTTTAGTCACATTATCAGCACTTTTAATTTTGAGCATAAATTTAATCCACAGGATCATTCCTCCCCACTCGAAGCTTTTGGACCTCCAAAATATATTTATTTTCCATTAAATATACGAGGGAAAATCTCCCTTATCCTTACAGTCTCTATCCACTGAAAATTGCTTGAATGCGACATTTTGAGATTTTCATGAAAACTGATGATTTTCCCTGATTTTTGAGACGTTGACTTGCTTTTGTATATACCATATTTTTGAAATTTCCTATAATTGGCAGAACAAAAAGTATTACTTGAAGGAAAAAACATATTACCTCCTTGATTGACAATCAACAAAGCTTAAACAACTTCAAATTCTTCTCAGCTTGAACACTGTAGGCACAATGATGCTTACCATGTATCACCTTGTGCTTGGATCGAGTCTTGATCAAATGTTATCGCCATCACCATATCACATGCCATTTAAAAGAAAACACCTTCTAAAACCCATAAGAAGAACTTTTAAAACTAATTCCCTCTTTGTCAAATTTCTTTAGCACTTTCTCTTTGACCTTTTTCACTCTCTTGCACTAGCATCTTGTTCTGATCGCTCTTAAGCAATGATGCTTGCTACTGCAATTTTACCACATATTCTTTACCTCTTTTTGAAGGAAACATGTTATAATCCTAAAACATCGTATCAAAACTATTAAAAACCTCAATGAAATCATTTTTTTCATTTAATGAGTTTCATTGAAAGCCCTCATTCACAACATCTTCATACTTGGACACTAACAAAGACAAATTTTCACTAGCATTCATAAAAGAAAAATGCATCTTCTTACTATGCACTCTAACAATTTACTCAATCACATTCTTAAAAAAGTGATACTTATTGTTATGGTGATGAAACATTTCTCTCCAATCATAAATATATGGGCCACCCAAAACAATACCAGAAATATCAAGTGAAACAACATCAAGTTCAACTTCATCAAGAAAGTTTACAATGATTACAAATCTAAGTATGAACTTCCTCGTCACCTTAAAATTTGGATTGTTACATATCCAACCTAAAGGATAAGGTGTTGGATGAGGAATGGTATATATGTTCAACTTCTTTACTAATTATCCAGAAATAATATTTGATTTTGAACCACTATCAAATAGGGTGTCAATCTTGTAATGGTTTGAAATAACTCTAACATGGGAAAGCTCAATTCTTATTTCATGATCTTCAGTAATATTGAGACAAATTGAAGAACTAGTACTTTCAATGTCCTTACCTTTCAAACCCATTACTATGATTTTTGTTTCATATATGGAATCAAAACCTCAGTCATGCTTTATTGTTGGAACCGCCTTATCGTTCTCCTTGTGTTTAAGATGGTTGGGTCTCATCTGTTGACGGAGTTTCCAGCAATGATCTTCATCATAGCCATCTTGGGAACAGTTTTTTCATGTCAGTTTTTGTTTCTACAAATTGATGGATGCATTCTTCTTACCTTCACCCTTGAACTTACACTTTTTCTTCTCTCCAGACTCAAAGGTATTCTCACTTGTCTCATTTCAAGAATGTTTCCCTCTTGCCTCTAGATGTGTGGAATGTACACAATCTTCATATAAATTTGAAGGATTAAACATGAGAATATATTTCTTAGGTATATATGCAAACCTCCAATGTTTTTTAACAATTTTTCTTGAGATGTCAAATCTACACCTAATATTAGTTCTCTTCTCCTAATTTCTTGAGTATAGCTTTGCACACTTTTTCCTTTCCCTTGCCTAAAGTTTTTAGAATCCATTATAGCTTCTGGATGTATGCGAATGGATAAAATTGTCTTCTCCAGGAAAAAAAAAATTCATTCCAAGAGGTTAAGACCTTACCATCTTTCTTCATGTCCTCTACAGTTTTGGCTTCCCACCAAATAAGTGCTGCACTTTCCAATCTTAGTGAAGCAAGTTGAATATTGGTGTCATCATCCTTGATTATTTGTATCTTGTAATACATTTCAATATGACATACCAAATTGTATAGTATTTCATCATTTACCTCTCCATGATAGATAGGCAAATCAAACTTTATGTCAAGCTTTAGAAATTGAGTTTCACCATTACCTTTTCGAGAATGTGGAGGTGTTTGTGAAGGTCTTGCACGGAAGAAGATGATAGTGAAGATGGTGGTGAGGATAGAGGTGAAGATAATTGTGGCATCAAAGGTGATTTTTCGCTATTCACATTAAATTTTGGAGTCTTTTCTCCATCTCATCCTTCTCCTATTGAAGACTTATCTCCCTTTGGAGGATTGGAGCTCTCACCTTGCAACCTTGTGTTCCTCTCCTAATAGATAACTTTCAAAATTTGTGTCATATCAAAGAATGATTTCCTAAAGGCTTTCTCATATTCTCACATATTATAAGGCTCTCCTTGATGTGACATACTTGTTGAACCTTCAACTGCAATTTCAGTTGAAATTTGTGGTGAAGATTGTGGCAAATTTTCTTTCCTTGCCTTGACCTAAATTGAGGACTTGCACACACAAGATTTCCTTCTTGACTGTTGAGCTTCAACCTTGTAAGCATCGGATACACTTAAAAATAATTAAACCCTCACAGCAATAAAGAAACCTAAGGTTTGATACCAAAGTGATTTGTATGTGAATTGCTTGATATTTATGTAAATTTTTCAACTGATTAAATTAAGGTTTTAAGCCTCTTTTGTCAAAATTTTAAAAACACAAACATGCATTAAAAGTATAGCTTTTTCAATAAACAAGATACAATATCTCCACAAGAGCAAACACATAACAGAAAATGATGAAGGAGTTCACCCCTCTTGGGATACATCTCCTGGTCCAGTTTCTAATGTAGGCCTCTTTTATTATCCTAAGAAAATGGTGTTTACTTCAGGTTTCATTGCTCAAATAGTTGTAATGGTAGCTCCAATGAATTTAGAAATATGAAAAACCGCTGTCTAGCCTCCTTTTGTTCCCAAAAAGGCCAAAAACTCAGAAATTTATGAGCCTCAATTGTTTTTCTGCATTTCATCCTACAATTTTGACCTGTCTCTTAACCATGTTACAAATTCACCCGAAAAATCGCTAACAGAGAATTTTTTTTGCTAAACGCCAGCGCAATTTGTGGGTACGTTAATTTTCCCAATCATGGATATGGAACAAATATTTTTTTAATATATCAAGGGGTCGAGCTAATCCTTTTTTTCTAGTCCCTCCCCTTAATTCCCATGGGTGTAGCGACCAGGGATGGGGCTGGCCCCAACCCATACTCAAACGACCCATTATTCAAACTTAAATATTTCTTTTAAAAAATGTATTATAAGAACTATTTAACGATGTAATGGGTAGGCAGTGATATTTATGGTGGGAGGTCCTGGGTTTGACCCCTGCTCCCCTGAACTTGAACCTTGAATATATTTTGGTCAACAGGGAGGTTCCATGTGGCAGCCTCTGATTGGGCCACATCGCGGCCTCTCATTGGTCCACCCTCCAACTACTATAAATCACCCATTTCACAACAAATCCGATGATGCCAACTTTCGACCAGCGATTTGGCCAAAGGAACCAAGTCATTATGCTGATGTCAGCATGACATCACTTACATGGACTGTACAGTCAACAAATCAGTTAGCATGTCTGCAAAAAAAAATCATGTTTTCACAAAC
Source organism: Pinus albicaulis (assembly GCA_034641835.2). Lineage (NCBI taxonomy): Eukaryota > Viridiplantae > Streptophyta > Pinopsida > Pinales > Pinaceae > Pinus > Pinus albicaulis. Next base: position 1,073,142,311 of record CM076572.1, on the reverse strand, counting down.
GAACAAATCACGATTTAGGAGCATACAATGTTGGTTTTTGGCAAAATGAGTTGCGTCAGATTTTATAACCACAAGATCTATGCAAGCACATTGGTTTCATTCCATTCTCATAACTTCCAATTTTTCACATAAATTTGATCCACTAGATTATTCCTCCCCAATGGAAGCTTTTGGACCTCTAAAATCTCTTTATATGTCAGTAAATAGACGAGGGAACATCGCCCTCACCCTTCTAGTCTTTATCCACAAAAAGTATCTTGAATGTGACATTTTGAGATTTTCATGAAAACTGATAATTTTACCTGATTTTTTAGACCTTGAATTGCTATTGTACACACCATCTTGCTGAAATTTCCAAAAAATGACAGAACAATGACCTATCCTTGAATGAACACACTAATTACCTTCTCGATCGTCAATAAAATAAAGCTTAAACAACTTCAAATTTTTCTCACCTTCAACATTGTTGACACAAAGATGTTTAACATGTCTCGCCTTGTGCTTGGTGACCAAATTTGATCACCATCACGATGCCACATCCAATTTCAAAGACAACACTTTGTGAAACCCACAAGAAGAAATTTTGAGCCATATTCCATCCTTGTCAAATTTATTTGGCACTTTTTCTTTGACCTTTGCACTCTCTTGCACTGGCATCTTGTTCTCATCATTGTTGAACAATGATGCTTGCTACTCAGATTTTACTACATGTTGTTTACCTCTTTTTGAAGGCAACATGATAGAATCCTGAAACATATTATCACAACTATTAGAAACCTCAATGAAATCATATTTTCCATTTTATGCATTTCCTTGAAAGGCCTCACTCACAACGTCTTCATTCTTTAACATTAACAAAAAAAAAAATTGACTAGAATTCACAATTATCTTCATTTGTCCAACATTCATAAGAGATAAATTCATCTTGTTAATATGCGCTCTAACAATGTACTCAATCCAATCATAAATATATGGGAAATATTTCTCTCCAATCATAAATATATGGGATACCCAAAACAAATGCCAAAAATTACAAGTGAAACAACATTGAGTTGAACTTCATAAAGAAAGTTTACAGTGATTGAAAATTGAAGTATGCACTTCCCCGTCACATGAAAATTTTCATTGTTACATATCCAACCTAAATGATAAGGTCTTGGATGAGGAATGGTATCTAATTTAAACTTATTGACTAAGTCTTCAGTAACAATATTTTCTTATGAACCACTATCAAATAGGGTGTCAATATTGGTAAGCTTTGAAATAACTATAACATAGAAAAGCTAAATTCTTGTTTCATCACTTTGAGTACTATTGACACAACTTGAAGAACTAGTACTTGCAATTTCCTTACCTTTCAAAACAATTTCTATGATATTTGTTTCATATATGGAATCATAATCTAAATCATGTGTTATTGTTGCAAATGTATTCTCCTTCTCCTTCTTTTTAAGCTTGTTTGGTCTCATCTCTAGATGGAGTTTATAGCAATGATATTCGTCATGGCTATCTTTGGAACATTGTTTTCATGTGATTTTTTCTTTCTCCAACTTGACGAATGAATTCTTCTTACCTTTACCCTTGAACTTACCCTTTCCTTTCTCTCCAGAATTAAATGTATTCTCATTTTTCTCATTTGAAACATGTTTCCCTCTTGCCTCTAGATGTGTGGCTTGTATAGAAACTTCATCTAAATTTGAAGGATTAAACATTAGAATAGTATGTATTAGTTAAATATGCAAACCTACAATGTATTTTAACAAAGTATCTTGAGATGTCAAATCTACACCAAATATTAGTGCTATTCTCCTAAATTTTTGAGTATAACTTTGCACACTTTGTCCTTTCCCTTGCCTTAAGATTTTCAAATCCATTATAGGCTTTTTTATGTATGCTAATGGATAAAATTGTCTTCTCAATAAATCAAAAAAATTATTCTAAAAGGTTAAGACCTTACCATGTTATTTCATGTCCTCTTGAGTTTTGGATTCCCACAAAAAAAGTGATGCTAAATCTTGGTGTCATCATCCTTGATTGTTTGTATCATGTAATACACTTCAAGCTTATGTACCCAATTGTGTAATATTTAAGCATTTAACTCTCCATCATAAACATGAAAATAAAACTTTATATCAAGCTTTAGAAATGAATTTTTACCGTGACCTTTTGGAGAATGTGGAGGTGTTTGTGAAGGCCTTGTTTTGGAAGAATACAATTGTGAAGAAGGTGGTGAGGATGGAGGTTAAGAGAATGGTGGTGTCAAAGGTGGTTGTTCACCATTCCCATTACATTTTGGAGTCTTGTCTCCATCTCCTCACTCTCCTTTTGAAGACTTATGTCCCTTTGGAGGTTTGGAGCTCTCACCTAGCAACCTTGTGTTCCTCTCCTCATAAAGAAGTTTCACTATTTGTTTCATGTCAAGAATTTCTATCCTGAAGTATTTCTCATCTTTCTCATATTATAAGACTCTCCTTCATGTGACATTCTTGTTGAAGCTTCAACTCCAATTTTATCTGAAATTTGTGGTGGAGATTGTGGAAAATTTTCTCTCCTTGTCCTTGACCTAACTTGAGGACTTGCAACCACAAGCCTTCCTTCTCCTCTCTTGAGCTTCATCCTTGTAAGAATCACATACACTTGCAAAAAATTAAACCCTCACAACAACAAATAAAACCTAATATCTAATACAAAACTGATTTATATGTCAATTGCTTGAGATTTATGTAAATTTTGCAAGTGTTTAAATTAGTGTTTTAAACCTCTTTTTTCAAACTCTTATACACATAAAAATGCATAAAAAGTATAGTTTTGCAGTAAACAAGAGACAATATCACCATAACATCAAATGCATAAAACTAAATGATGAAGGAGTTCACCCCTCCTGGGCTACATCTTTGGTCCATCTTCTAATGATTGGGAATCTTTCATTATGCTAACAAAAATGGTGTTTAGATCAATTTACAATTCTCAAATGGTTGTAGTGATAGCTCCAATGGCTTCATAACTGTGAAAACCCCATTTCTAGCCTATTTCTTCTCCCAAAAAGGAAAAAAACTTAGAAAGTTATTAGCCTCACAATATTTTCTGAAATTCGTCCTAGAATTTCAACCTGTCTCGCAACCTTCCTACAAATATATCCCAAAAATCGCTAATGGAGTGAATTTTTTGATAACCATCGATGCAATTTGTTGGTTCGTTAATTTTCTGAATAGTGATTATAGACTAAATATTTTATTAATATATCGGGGGGTCGGGCTAACTTCTAGTCCTTGGTCCTGCCCCTTATTTGCTATGGGCATGGTGACGAGGACTGGGGCTAGCCTTGGCCTACCCCTAAATGATGCATTATTCAAACCTTAATATTGTTTGTAAATAATATATCATAAGATATGTTTGGTGGTGTAACGGTTAGGTGTTGGTATTTATCATGGGAGGTTGAGGGTTCGACCCTAGCTGACTTCAACTTGAACATTGAATATATTTTGGCCAATGGGGAGGCGCCACATCATGGCCTCTCATTGGTCCACCCTCCATCTAGTAGAAATCATCCAATTCATAGCGAATCCGATGATGCCATATATCGACCACCCATTTTATCGAAAGAGCCAAGTCATCATGCTGACATCAACATGATTTCACTTGTACGGACTGCACAGTCAGCAGCCCAGTCATCTTGTCTGCAAAAATTTTCCATGTTTGCACAAATGAACAGATTGCGATTGCAGGAGCATATGATGTTAGTTTTAAGAGAAACAAGTTATGGTATATTCAAAATGACAAGATCTACGTAAACACAACAATTTATTTCCATTATTAGAACTATCAATTTTAAGCATAAATTTGATCCACAACATCATTTACTGATTATATTGTATTAGCTATTATTAATGATATATATATTAATATTAATATTTGAAATAACTAATATTAATATTAGTTTTATATAATAAACATTAGTGATATCTCATATTAATATTAACAATATTTATTATGAAACTATGAACAATAATATATAATAATAATAATATTAATAATTATTACTTTAATATTTTTCTAGACAATATGACATTACAAATATTGTAAAAACTCTTTCCGTAATAATAACATGTAAATTAACATTTTCGACCCGTTTCAAACCAACAGTGTGGTTCATCATCAGGACTAGGTGATGAACCACACTCGTTGGTTCGAAATGGGTGGACAATGTTACTTTACGTGTGTTTATTACGGAAAGAGTTTTTACAATTTTATATGGATGTTACTTTACATGTGATTAGTACCGAAAGAGTTTTTACAATTTTATATGGATCATAAAAGCGTAGATTCTGAAAATTAAAAATATTGTTTTTCTAAACACTATTAATATTATATTAATGATGCTATTATTAATATTTTCCAATATCAATTTTTTAATATTAATGATATATAATATTGATATTTTTAATAACTAAATTAATTATATCATTAAGATTTGGTAGCATTTTGGAACCAACTAATGTGGTTTATCCTAATTTATCCTGAAGAGAAGGTGAAAAATCCAATGAATCTTATTGAATAAATAGTATCGATGTATCATTACCCGAATTAGTCGTTAGGCCTTTCAAAAACTATCATTTAAAAACTAGTCATTAATAATAAAGTTATGTGATAAAAATTAAGATTATCTCACATTAATAATATTTATATTGAAATTATAAACAATAATATATAATAATGTAATATTAATAATTGTTATGTTAATATTTTTTAACATTATGACATTATAAATATTATTTTTCTAAATATTATTAATACTATATTAACAATGTTACTCATCATATTTTTCCAATACTAATGAGTTTTTGTTGTTGTTATTATTATTATTATTATTATTAACTTTTATATTAATATTAATAGTATTATTCTTAAATTTGCTATTTAAATATTTACCCAATAAAAAATTTGATTCTTCTTGACATTTAGAAGTTTGGAACTAAGACATGGACCATGGAATAATATAAATCACTTATTTAAATCAACATAGAAATTTAAATATTTAATTTGAAATTAGCATGTTAACTATGTAATGATATAAATCAATTATTTATAAAGATATAACATATGTTATTTAATATGAAAATTAAAGTATCTTATTTTTTTTATAATTAAAAATAAATATTAATATACATATTTTTTAATAAAAACAATATATTATATATATATATATATATATATATATATGATGGTGGTGGTTAACGTCTACTGAGACCAGTCTTTGGTCTATTGGAACTAAAGAAAAGAGTTATTTAGTTTGATTTAAGATTTTATTCCTATGCTCAAAAAGCTTGGAGAGAAGCCTCCCAAGCTCACCATAATTTTGACATCTTAAAAGGCTAGGAAGGTCAGTGTTGCAACAAAGATTATGAAATTGAGCTCTAATGTGGTTGTACGAGGCACTCTAAGAGGAAGTGATTTTCATCCTCGATGTTCATATTCTCACAAAAATAGCAGATCCTTTCATCCATTATATTTTAGGAACTATCCAACAACTTGTTTGGAGTTGATTCTAATCTTAACTATATATATATATATATATATATATATATATATATATAGCTTTTATTTCATAAATATTTTGGTTCTAATCTTAGCTCTATATATATATATATATATATATATATATATATATATATATAATATTGTTGTTTTTATTTAATAAATATTTTATGTATTTTTAAATATGGAATAATTTATACATTTTATGTTATACTAAGTTGTACAGTGTATATATCTAAATTTAATTATTCTATCACAATATTATAATATTTTAATATTATTCTATATTTTATTTTATTTTATTTTATTTTATTTTATGAAAGTTTAAAATATTTTTTCCCTTCATACCTTCCTCCAATATAAAATTTTAAAATATTGGTGTTAAAGATAAGACACTACGATTGAAAACATGGGCACAAAACATGGGCACAAATAATTTCTTAAGTGAAATATAAAAAATGGTAAATCCCTTCAAATCACATAAGCTTCCATTTTAAAATATTTGTTTTAATGATATAATTCTTTATTATTACATAAAAACAACAATAATTTAATTATTAACTAACATAGTTTATATTTATTAAAAATATCAATTTCTACAGGTTGAGAAAGAGAAAATCTATTAAAATGTATAGAGATTTGATTTTTTTTATATTTTGTAAATAGATTAGAGATAAAATGGATTTAGGTTAATTGAATTATCTTTTTAAATAAGGTATATTCTATATTAATATTATGGGTCAATACAAGTTCTCATAAATATGAAGTTCAAAAATTACTAATAATTTTACTAAGTCAAATTCTAGCAAATTCCAGAGGTATTATATGTCAAAAAAGAAAAAAAAGAAAATATTGACTGCAGCAGATGGGGAAACTAGTGATAATACAACTACCTTCAGAGGGGAAACCAACTTTAGACAAAAATATAGTTAAGAGTTGTGAAAATATTTAGGAAAAACTATTTAGCATAGAGAATAAACATAACTGTAAAAAAAGACTTCGAAAGATGCTTCTTCCTTGAACCTGATAATGATGGTAACAGTAAAGCACATGTGTAATGAAAAGTCAGATTCAACTTCACTACCCAACAAATTTTTTAATAAAAATAAAGATAATAAAATAAATATTTTTTTTTAAGTATAACTTTTTTTTAATAGAATTAAATATGTAAAAAAAAAAATCATTACATGGAAAGCAAACCTAATGAGCTGAAATGCTCCTCTTAACACAATTATTCTTTCAATGAAACTGTAAACTAATCAAGCAAGCTGTGAACAAACACCAACCCAACCTCATCACAAGAAAGAAAGTATGCATCTCAACATATTGTTCTAACTTTATAATAATTTCCAAAGAGTATTTTTCTTCCGTTTTTTTACTTCCATATAAACTGTAAATTGCGATGCTATACGGCCAACTCTCACTTCCCCTCCTGCACTGAATATTGTAGAATAAATGAGTACATGTCATAGAAGCGATGTCGTCAAACCAAATAACATTTCTACCGGATTCCTGTGTATTACCGATCCCTTCATTTTGTTTGGTGAAACAAGTGAAAACATTCTTACGAGTTGTGTGTTTTACAAAGGAATATGCTAACACATAATTTATAACTATCCAAAAAAACACGAAACGGAATACATTTAATTATTTCAAAATAACTCACCATTGATGATCCATGCAAAAAAACAGATTTGGCAGCAAGATTTATTGCTATATGGGAATGGCCCACCATGGTGAGAGAGTTTTGTGACTTTTAGTTAGTCAGTATTTTATTAAAGTTGTAGATTTTAGTAATATTTTGAAATTTAATAGATAAGAGTTAGGTAAAATAAAATAATTGGGTTGATTTATCAATTTTGAATTTAGTTAAATTTAGATCAGGTCAATAAAGTAGCAAAATCTTATTCTTAAACATCTAAATTTAATAATAAAAATGCTAGGTTTTCTATTACATCAAAATTATGTATTAGTAAATTCCCAAACCATTATCATTATTTTTTTGAGTGGTAATAGATCCTTGAAAAACAATAAATTGAATACATATAATAATTTATTGTTATTTGGGAATGACCTATTTTATTGAAATTTTTGTGACTTCTAGTTAGTGAGTATCTTATTTATGTTGTAGATTTTAGTGATATTTTGAGATTTAATAGAAACAGATTTGGCAGCAAGATTTATTGTTATTTGGTAATGGCTTATCATGTTGACAGTTTTGTGACTTAGTTTGTCAGTATCTTATTTAGGTTGTAGATTTTAGTAATGTTTTGAAATTTAATAAATAGAGTCAGGTAAAATAAAACAATTGGGTTGATTTATCAATCTTAAATTTTAGAGTAAGTGAATAAACCAGTAAAATCTTATTCTTAAACATCAAGATTTAATATTAAAATGCTAAACTTTCTATTATACCAAAACAATTATACATTAGTAAACTTCCAAATCATTATTATTACTTTTGAAATAATGATGGATTTAAAATATCAATTAGTCTATTTGATGATTTCCATGATTCCCAAATAAACGAGTTTGAAAATCCAACAACAAAAAGAGTTAAGCATTTAAAATGATAATATTATAAACTAGGCGGTAGACTGTTCACAACCACAAAGGAAATGCATCCTAAGACAAGGAAATTGAAGTAGCGGAAGAGATAAGATCGCAGCACGCTTATAGCACATGAAGTCGTAATGATTGAAACTGGTAGATCGAACTTATGCATATCAAACTTCTCGGGTCTAAATCTGTTTATCGGTGGTAATAGAATTTAGATACGACTTTCCTCTTATACCAGACGTTCTTATAAACATCCTGTATTCATTAAATGTCATAGATTTGTACAATGGAGGGTTGACGTCGTTGATCAGCTCCTCTATAGGTCCTACTCTTCTTTCTCCACAAGGGTTGCAAAAACCAGCGATGGATATTCTTTCTCTACTTTGGTTGACAACAGCTCTGTGTTCAACGCTCTTGTAGATGCCATTTGTAAATATCTGCAACGCCAACAACATAAATGAATGAGTTCTATGAACAAGTTTGTGTAGAACAGTGCGAAAAGTGATGGATTCAGTATAATGAAAGAACTGATATAAACCATCTAGACTTAATATCCACTTCAAAGTTGCAAAGGTAAACTTTTCAATATTTGAGAAGTACGGATCAGCGTTCAGCATATAGTCATATTATATTCATTGCAACGATGTAATCACACTACTCGAAAACTAAAGTTTTATACAATTAGAACTAGTATTTTTCTCACTTAATGCTGACCTGCATTTGGTCGCCTAAATTTACAACAAAAGCGTTGGGGATTGGGTTCACAGAAACCCAGGTGTTGCCTTTTCTTACTTGAAGGCCGGGAATATTTTCTTGAAGTAAAAGGGTTAGGCCTCCGGGGTCGGAATGAGATGACAAACCCAAAGTCAGATCTGGCTCTGGACATGCGGGATAATAATTGATTCGAATGCACATGCCCATTTCTTTATCTCCTTTAAATGCTTCCTCAAGATAGCCTGGATCAAGACCGAGGTTGAGAGAAAATACAGACAGTAACTTCAGACAAAGACCTACAACTTCATTGCAGTATTCTTTCATATGAATCCTGCATCAACGTTTCCATGATATACAAAAGAAAATTATTGTCAAGAAAACATGATATTTTGTTGTTAGGCATTATGGATTGAGCTTTACAATTATCATTACCTGTAGCTCATTGGTTTTGAAGGCCATTTATTTTCATTTCTGACACTCACTGGCATGAAATGGTGAAAGTAATAATCACCCCAATCAGGAATGGCTCCTTTCTGCACTCCAATTCGACTGCCATAACCTTCATATGTAATAGGATCGTTAGCATGTTTCTGCTTCTCTTCTAATGGCAGGCTGAAAAATTCTCTACTAATGTCCAATGCAGTGGTGAGAATTTTAGATTCTATTCCATGGTTAATCACTTGGAAGAATCCCCACTCTCTGCAAGCATGTGAGATTTTCTCCATTGTTCTGCAGCGACGCTCATCGTTCAACCCAAACATATCTATAACTGGAACGTCCTCCTGAATTGAGATATTCCCAGCTTGGGGTCTCTCGGATTCTGGTTTTATATAATTGCTGGGTAATCTTTTAACCCCACTTTCAGCAATACTCTGAACTCTCAGAATTGGCTCATGCCATTTCAGCTCCTCTTTTACAACAGCTGATGAAGAAGCATTTTCCAACTCTGTAGATCTACCATCATCTAAATCCATAAACAATGTACAAAATATATACTACGAAATTAATATTTCCTAAAGGTTTTAGAGCACTATCTGGTCAAAATGGAGAATATGGTGTTAATCCTCTAACTCCCACTAGTCCATGAACAACATAATATAGGGTCACCATGGGCCACTAACCATTATTGCTTTGATGAAATTCAAATGCTCGAGCTACCAGATCTTCATGAGTCTCATCACTGTGTACAACTTGACAAATAGGTAATGCGTTATATCCCTCCTTACTTTATTAAAGAGAAGTCCAGTCATATCATCCATTTCCGATTTTCCCCACGTAGGGACAGAAAGGAACGTGCGCTTTGTTAAATATGGCGCATGATGATAACTTAGCTTTAATGTGTGTGATAGGTGACCGTTAGATCCTTTATTTTCTATTGCTTCCGTGAAGAAATCTATAAAGGTCATAATCAATGAGGAATCTGTGGTGGAGAAGACGTGTCATAATATCATGACTCTGAAGAAAACGATAAAAATTTCTATGATGTCAAGCAGATGCGTCTTTCTTTTCGATATTAAAGGCAACAGGATAGCCACCTCGTGCAAATTGTTATTATTAATATATAGCTATATATATATACACAGTAAGAATGTCCCATAATTTAAAAATTAATAATAAAAGGTGGGAAATAGATACATTACGCAATTTCACCAATTGGCTGCGGTTACTTATTAATTTTGACTATATTATTTTCAAACTGTAGAATATGGTTTCTTCGAAACGAGAAATTACATTTTTGCACATGAGAAATGACATTCTACCACATGCTACAAGTATATCATAAAAATCAAGAGATGATCCCTCGTATATCTTGATATTTACTATTATGATGTATTTCATTATTGTATTTTTGAAAATTATATATGAATTTAACTATTATTTTTAATTTTATATTATATAGTTAAAAGATGTTATAGAAGGTCTTAATAGATATATGAAAAATTAAAAATAAAAGGATTAGGATTTAAAGGAGAAATCAGATATCCAACATTCTAGAGGTATGTCAAATCCATATTTGAATTTGAAATGTCATATCCATATACTTTTTAAATTTCCCATGTGGGCTTCATTTACAACTAGCATCTAAGGGATTCATATTATCTTTTCTATATTCATGTATTCTTGAAAATTACATATGATTTTAGTTATTATTTTTAATTTTATATTACACCGTTGAAAGATTCCATACAGGGTTTCAAAAGATAAATGAAAAATTAAAATAAAAGGATTAGGATTTAAAGGAAAAAACAGATACCCAACATTTTAAAGGCGTGTCAATTCAGTATTTGAATTTGAAATGTCATATTCATATACCATCTTAATTCTCCATGTGGGCTTCATTTATAACTAGCATCTAAGGGATTCACATCATCTTTCTAGAAAAAATAAGAAGAAGATATGATTCATATCATTTTCATATTGTTCATACTCCTATGGTTATCATTACTTACATTTTCCCCACTTTTCACTAATGTTTTATGAAAATTGTTCACATTTATAGAGGAGCTTACATGAGGAAACACAAGTTGGACATGTTATTGTTGTTGGACCCTATAACATACAAACAAAAAAAAATTACTTTCTCATCATCTAAAATATATATTCATTTATAATCACCCTATTATATTGTATTAGAATGATAATATCAATATTAACACATTTTGACCATATATGAAAAACTTTATTTTAAACTCATTTAGATATATTGTAATTTCCTCAAATATTTCCAATAACCTTAAAATCTGATAAACACCAAAATTTAAGGGCCAAATTTTCGTGCTATAGCTAAAGTGGATATGTTCAATATATAAACTAGAGCTTGTATTTATAATAAAATTAAGGAAGATGGGTAGTATCTAAGCTTTCTTTTGGAGAGAAAAATTATGCCAATATTCAAGCACTTTGTGGATAGAAAGATTGTGCCAATATTCTAAAGAAAAGGATGTATTCTAAATAAAAGGATGTATGAAGCACTATCAAGATTAGTAAGTAAAAAGTAAATAGTATATCAAGACTTTAATATGAGGAGAACAAGTAAGAAAAGTCATGAAAGTTTTATGTAAAATGGATATATAAATATGTCGAGAAAATATGTTTTCTTTTTTAACTGGAAAAATGGATTAAAAAGAGTTTAAAATGGATTCAATTAGTCAATATAATATGTTTTCAAATTTATTCATAAAGGAGACTTTAAAATTATGAAAAATAAAGTTAATATATTGTTTCATATTAAGGAGATAAAGAGATATTTTAATTCAAATGGAGTTTTATATATATTACTGTCGTGGTTGTTATATGCATTAGTTAAAGGTTTTTTGATAGAAAATTTGATGTCTATGCATAATAAATATCAATGAAGTTGTACTAAACAATTGATTAGATCTAGCCGAAAAATTAAACTACCATGACTAGGATAGTTTTACATGAAGAATAATGTATAATAAATAAGTTGAATACAGTATCATTACACTTGTACATATTTGAAATTGGCTGCATAATTTATTAGATCTAGCTAAGAAATTGAACTAGCACAACTAGGATAATTCTAGATGAAGAATAATTTATAATAAATAAGTTGAATATAATATCATTACACTTGCACATATTTGAAATTGGTTGCACTAATTTTAAGGAAATTGTCCATAAGACAATTCTACTAAATTTCTGAACAAGAGGAATTAACATATTTCATGTTTTCTACATGAAAATTATTGATAATACAATGCTACCAAATTTATGAACAAAAATAATTGCCATATTACATGATTTCTACATCACTATAAAGTAATTTATTGTAACATATTTTTTTTTCGTTACTTCAGGTATAACTAAGGGTATCTCTATTAGTATTATCATCCAAAAACATGTGACATGAATGAATGATCCCTAAAGAATAAAGAAAAAAGAAAAGTCTATTATTTAGCAGGAATTTAAAAGTAGATTGGGATTAGTAATTTATTGGTGGTGAAATTTGTAGATTTTTCGTGTTCATGCTATTAGATTTATAGTATCATTTATTATTCTTTATGGTGGTTTTCTCATGAAAATTTTGGAACAGAATATTTGTAGTATTTTTGAAATATTAAATTTGTATATAAATATGGACATTGAAACTCTATTCCATTTTAAGTGATTTTATATAAATATTTAAGACAATTTCATATTTATTCTAAAACCTAAACTATTGAGAACTATTGAGAATGCTTGACAATTTTCAATAACAAAATATATATAAATAGAAAATTTAAATATTCAACCATAATTTTCTATGCTTAAAGAAAATTCTTAGAAATTTCTAACACAAACTAATATTATGATATTCTTACTTGATCATAGTGCACTTCTTCTATCATGATTAACATGCAATGTTTAATGTATATCCATTAACATTATATACATATCAAAATGAAGCCTATAATAATATATAAAAGTTAAATTAATAATAGTGTAAATAAAAGAAAGAAGTCATTTCTGTGTACAAGATATTAAGAAATCCTAATCTCTTCCATCACTTCTGATGACATTTATTTTGAACTTGAATGATATGAAAAAGAAATATGAAAACGGTTAAATTATTATAAGGACAAGTTATATATATATATATATATATATATATATATATACACGAATGGAGGTAGATCCTCTTTTGTGGTATACAAATAAAGATCTATATTTATCAAGACCTTTTTCATAAAAGAGTGAAAATGTATTAGATTTAAGAGATAGGTTAAATTAGTATACAACTAAGTTCTTAAAGCCAAGTCTATCTTATTTATTGGAATATTTTTAGGTTAAGATATCAATGCACTTAGTTTTTAATTTTGGGATATTTTTCTAATTTGTGGGCTCTTAAGAGTTATTTTCCTATATTTGTATTTGGGAAAAATGTATATATAGGATATGTAGTAAAAAATGAGGAGGTTTAATTAAAAATATGTATTGAGAGGGGTTTCAAAAAACTAATTTGTGTAATAATTTTGGATAACTATTTATATTAAGAGTATTTTTTAATATTATTTAAAAGAATGTATTACATTTTAGGTTCTGAGGGTGAGGCTACCATGGTCACTTTTAGAGATTTATCTAAAAAAATAGAGAAAATAATGTTTGTGAGACATCACCAATAAGAAAACAAAAAACTCGCTTCGTCATAACCTTAAAAGTATATTATTGCTAATATTCATATTCATATTATTTTTATTTTTATTATTATTATTTTACTTTCCACAGAGTAAAAACCCATATATTTCAACTAATTTGTTTTTCTTTATCTTTTATGGTTCACTAATGTATTTCCAAAATAGCATAACAAAGAACAATAAACCTTTTTTAACTCTTGTATTTTTATCAAGACCCTTTGTGTCACAATTTTTTTTTATGCTCTACTAACAATGTACATGTAAAGTGTCATAATTAGTGAAACCATGAAGTCTCAAAGGCCTTCAAATTTCATCCTTTGCATGAGTAGGTATTCATAGTTTGTGTTAAAGGTGTTGCAAAACTACAAAAGGTATCTATGAACTAAAACCATGCTATCCTTAGCGTCATTGGTGATATAAGGGTGAAAATTTTGGAATTGATGTTAGTCATCAAATGATGAGGTATAGATGCCTAAAATTTTTCTACGAATATTTACAAAGCTACCCATGATCATAATTATACAATAGTTTTTAATATCATTCTTATATCTAGCATTGATGTCCAAGTGGTTTAAAATCCATGCGTAAAATTAATCTCAAACATGTATGCTACATGAATTTCTAAAAACTCAAGTACTTCTTACGTAATTTTCATGAATAGTCTTTACATATCGGGATTTTCTTAAGTAGGTTTTAAGGATGGCATAAAGGATTAGTTTTTCAAGGACGATATAGTATTAACCTATTAATTAAAAGATCTAGGTGAAACCTATAAACATAGAAAATGGATTTTGATTAATATCATGGGTATATATGAAGACAATAATATTTATATTAGGGAGAGTGGATTATTATAAAATTGGTAAGAAAAATAATGAGCTAGCACATAGTCAATACATAATTCTATATTTCTTTTGAAAAAGTAGTGCAAATGTTTTCAAGATAACACCAAAAGTGTGAGGATGATGGGGTGAATTATAAATATTTCATAATTATATTATTTATATTTTTATTCATGCTTTTAAAATTGATGACCTACCACAACAAAACAGAAACAAAACACATAATTTTTGCTGAAAAAGTGGGTTGATTTTTTGAAGCTAGCATCAAAAGTGGTAGGATGGAGGAGGTCCATTATCCATATTGGATAATTATATTATTTTTAATCCATATTGATTCTTTTAGAGTGGAAATAGTGGAGAAATCTACTCACAAGACCATTTTTACTAGTTGGTCACAATTTGGAAAATTAGAATCTATGAACTTCTAGAAAAGCTTTGAGGCATCAAATGAATTTTTTGGGGGTAAAATATTTTTGCACAAGTGTCAGATCACCTAGAGTCTTATATAAATAGGTAAATTTTCAATATTTCAATAATTTCCCCAATCAAAGTCTATATGCAAAATTTATGTCACCTAGAAGTTGACCTTCTTGTTTTCACCACCATGATTCAAGAGCAAGTCATGTCAGCCACCATTACTTGTGGAAATGGAAATTCTCATGATGATCATGAATAATAATTTAGAACAATAAATGTTGTAACTCTATTTAAGAGTTATAGAAGTAAAACGTAACCATTAGTAGGCTATTGAGATCTTTTATAACTAAAAAAGAGGCTCCATTCTATTCGAGTGTATTTTCTTCCATAGATGAGAAAATTCACTGAGGTTCTATAGAAAGAGAAAATATACAAGGTTTTTATATTGTAGAGACAAATGTGATATAGATCTCACTCTTTTACAGTTGCATCCATTTCCATTTAGAGAAGAGAGAGAAAATAAATATCACTTTTGTGCTAGGTTTTCTCCCAAAAGGGTTTTCCATGCCTTATCTTGTGTTATTATGGTTCGTGAGTGATTTTTTTTTTTCTTCTCTACTTCATAGTTATAGTTTTCATGAATATGAAATAAAAAATAATTAATAGATCCGCAAGTCTATGGAGAAATTAACCATCATAGTGTAGGTTTTAAATTTTATAAAATATTGTAGTAGTTCTTTGTGATGAATTTTCCAATGGAATATCAAAATAATTTATGGATTAGATAAAGTGAGAGGATTATCCTTGATCCCATCCTTCTATTATCTTAAATTTTGTATTTACCTCTCTTTCTTCCATAACACCATGTTATATTTAAACTCTTATTTTCTTAGATTTATATGTCTAAATTTTATCTTGAATGGAAAAATATCCTCTCTAAATCAAAAAATTTGTAACATACCCCAAAGTTTCTTCAATCTTCAAAACATGGGTTTTTTTGAATGATTCATGTTTTTTCTAACATTATTTCTTCTTGATTCAATGTGTTCTCCCTATTATCCTTCACACTTAAATCTCTAAAAACAAGTTTTATTTTCCATTTTCGTTCATCATTTTCCTTCAATAAAAAGTTCAGGTAACTACATTTATAGTAAGAACTCGCTTCCATTGTGTCTAAACTACTATTAACTCATTCCATCTTGGACGTTCGATCCTTCTAAATTAAAACAATCATTGAGAATATTATTTACGAATTCTACTATTATTGTAGTTATGTTTTGGTTATTAATCATTAGTTGTGAGAAGTTCAAGAAATTGAGAAGAGAGTGTATCCAAAATATGATCCATAGTTAATTTTTTAGTCGATGTTTCAAGTAGACAATAAAATCTATCATTGAGACAAATGGGTGAGAGAACGATAAATAATGAGAAAAAGGAGGAGAAATGAATTTAAGGTATCCCATTCTTCTCTCTATTTTTAGTTTCAAATTTTCAAGTAAGTGAATCTCATGCCGAGTTTCCCCTCCTTGCAATGTGTTTCCCCTCCTTGTAACATGTTTTTCCAATTGTTGTAATCCTTCGGGGTTATTTGTATATAGTTATCGCAACATATAGTTATAGATTTCTTTATTTTCGGTTATGAGAACCCAATTTAAATCTCAAAGTATAAATGTAAACTTTTTCATTAATAAATTAGAGAAATATGCAACATTTTTAATTATGGAATTCTCCAGTATCTCTGTAACAGTGGTATCAGAGCAGAATCCAACTCCACCAGCATCGGTGAAGGTTTCAAAGAATATTTTTTGATTTAAAAAACTCACTGCGTAATATAGAGCAAGAAATTCCCTGATTTATTATTTTGTTTACTAATAAAAAATGGTTGTAAAATTTCAGTTATTGGGAATTACCTTCGTAGAGCATGAGAATATTATGTAACTGTCCATCTCTCTCCCTTTGGATAGACAAGAAGATAGTCAAAATAGTTGACTTGAGATCATACTCCACAGTTTTTTTTGGTTATTAATGCTTTCCGGTGGTTTTTTTGATAACCAGTGGTGAATTCCAGTCCCTGATAGTGTGAAATATCATAAGACCTTCAGCACAGACATTGCCAGATTATGGACTAGACCTATAAATTAAGTTTAAAAGGATATTTTTTTTAAATGTGCCTAAAGAGAAGCAATGAATCTGTTAGTTAAAAACATATTTTTTTTCAAGAGAAATATGTGCCTGTGATTGCAGGAGTTTTTTTTGGTTGAATCAAAATTTTAAATAATAAAAAAAAAAATTGTACATGTGATAAAAATTATTTTTTTTGGGAGTTATATATCCTTACTTGAAAACATGAACTCCCTGGTATGTTTAATTGGGATTGTTCTGTCTAAAAAGGAAAATTTCCAAGAATGGTTCAGAAAGATTAAAAATACTCTTATTTTTAATGATTTATGGAATGGATTCTATGAAGGAGAAGGAGGAAATGCACGAGAGCAACACAATGAGCAGAAACAACTAGAAATCTAGAAAAGTAAGGATTAGAAGGCATATGCCTTAATCTCTACTTCAATCTCAGAAGAGGTAAACAGATACATTGCTTAGAGTAAAAGAACTTATGATGCCATAAAAAAATTAAAAGAGCTTTATGATTCACAATATTAATTCGAGATAATTCAATTATTGTTGAACATATTTAATCTACAAATGAGCGATAATGATACTCTAAAACTTGCCTCTAACATTTGATCCATCGATCATGAAATTGAATCTACTAGATTTAAAGTTGATTTGTAGCTTACTTTGTTTATAAAGGCTATTTACTGTAGTTATTCACACTACTTGGAATCTCTCCAAGCTAGTGGGAAATTAAAGGATTTATATTTTGACAAACTAGTAGGGAAAATTGTAGAAATAGAGAAGGATTTTGGGAAGAAATAAGAATCACATAGTTCTAATACCGAAACCCTATGTCTTGATCAAAAATACCAAAAACCTCAAGATGAATATATCAGAAATACTAAGGGTAATAGAGGTCGAGGTAGGAATAATTATAGAAGTGGGGGGGGGGGGGGGGGATATTGAGGGAGATAGACAGCATAATGATATAAAAATAAAATTTTCTAATAAACCAACTGTAAAATGTTTTAGATGTGGTAAAATTGGACATACTGCTACAAATTGTAGAATTCCCTGGGAGGAAATTAATGAAAGAAGAGAAAAAATGATTGAAAATAAAGATCATCTAATTCCAGACAAAGGACACTCTTCTAAGAATGCACATTATGTTGTTGCACATTGTAATTTTCACATGGAAGATATTTTTAGTACCTCTTTTTCTTCATGGTATGACAGTTGGATTTTAGACACAGGTGCCACTTATCATATGACCTTTAGAAGAGAATTTTTTGATCTATTTAGTGATAATATTGACAGAGTTGTGTATTTTGTTGATAATTTCCAAATCAAACCATTAGGGATTGGTTCAATTTAGTCAAAAACTCCTGGACTTTCAGATGATACTTTGAATGATGTTCTTTACATTCCACGATTCCAAAGAATTTTTTTATCTCTTATACAAATAATATCGCAGTGACATTCCATTCACATATTTGATGGTAAAGTAGAAATTAGAAGAGAAGTTGACAATAAAATTGTAATGACTGGTGTTGAAGAGGATAAAATGTTGAAGTTGAATGGTATGTAATATGTGGAATTGAACAAAACTTATTACATTTAACAAAATGATACTATGTTATCTTATTTATTATGGAATGCATGCTTTGGTCATGTTAATTACAAAATTATTTGAATTATGAAATAAGAGCGGATTAAGGGACTTCCAACAGTTCCCAAAGAATTGACCCCATGTAATGCTTGTATATTGGGCAAGCATCAAAAACATTGTTTTCAGAGTTATAATTCTAGGACTACAAGGAAATTAAGCCTAATACACTCTGATTTATGTGGAACTATGCTTGCATCAATTGCAAATGGAAATAAATAGATACTGACTTTTATTGATGATTATTCGAGGAGGTACTGGGTTTATGTGCTTAAAGAAAAGTCAAAATTTTTTCATTTATTTATAAAATTTCATCTCTTGATTAAAAATAAAGCAAAAATTACTATTGGTACTATAAGAACTGATAATGGAGGAGAATATAATTGACATGTTTTTGACACATATTTGCAAGAGAATGGCACAAACACCAAACCACAATATCGTATAATCCACAACAAAATGGTGTTGTTGAATGAATGAATAGAACAATTCTTAATATGGTAAGGTCAATGATGTTTTTTAAGAATGTAAAATTGCTTTTTTGGGGAGAAGTAGTGCTCTGTGGAGCTTAAATTGGAAATTGATGCCCTTCCTCTGCCATTAACAATAGAACTCCATACGAAATGTGGTATAATAATCTTTGCGTTGTTAAACATTTCCGAATTTTTGGTTCTCAATGTTATGCTTTGATACCTAAACAACAGAGGAATAAGTTCACTGAATGAAGCCTAAAATATATATTTCTAGGGTATTCCATCACTTCTAAGGAATACCGATTGTACGATGAAGAGAACCAAAAGATTATTTTTTCAAGAGATGTAATTTTTCTTGAAACAGATAAATATTCCCTCACTATTGATAGACAACCTCAAAAGATAATTTATTATGAATTAGATAATATAATTCCCCATCCTAAAGGGGATATTTCTATATTAGATAATTATGTGGAGTTTCCTTCTCTCAATGATGAGAAATTGGTTGATGATGATAATTCCATTAATGATGAATTAGTTTATGCAAGAGTTCCTACAAAAACACTGACAAAAATGCAAAGAACTGAGCGAGATAAAGAATATGAGAAACTTCTTACACAACCTTTTCTTTGCAACGTTCAATTGGTATTCGAACATTTTCAAAGAAATTTGATGAGTTTAAGGTTGTAAGTTCCTAAGGTAACTATTCTCACTGCGAATTTAATTTCCTTATGGATTGTAAACCTACTTGCTTTGAAGAAGCTGCTAGTTATGATTAGTGGAAAGATGCAATGCAAAAGGAATATGATGCTCTCATAAAAGATCGCACATGGAGGCTGATAGATGCTCCTGCTAACATCAAACCTATTGGTTGCAAATAGACTTATAAAACTAAGTATAAATATGATCGTTCACTAGATAGGTACAAAGCAAGATTTGTAGTGAAGGGATATGCACAGAATGAAGGTACTGAATATTTAGAGACATTTTCTCCTACAACTAAATGGGGAGCTATTAGATCTTTGTTTGCTATTGCAGCGTAGAAATAATGGAAAATTCATCATATGGATTTCAAAATTTCCTTTTTAAATGGAGTTTTGAAATAATATGTTTACATTTTCCAATCAGAAAGTTTTTTCATTAAAGGGAAAAAAAAAAGGTTTGCAAACTAATGAAGTCTATGTATGGATTAAAACAAGCACCACGGGCATGGTATGATAAGCTAACTGAACATCTTCTTAAATTAAACTATAAACATTTTGACCTAGATGATGAAACTATTTTTTTTTAGAAAGTTGGAAGATCAGTTGTATATTTAGTTGTATACGTTGATGATTTGATGATCACGGGAAACAATGATGAATATATATTATCATTTATGAAGAAGGAATTGAGAGACGTTTTTGATATGACAAATTTAAGTTCACTTCATTATTATCTTGGAATTGAAGTTAATAAAAAACCATAACATATTTTTATCTCTCGGAAGAAATATGTTTGTAAGTTATTAATCAGATATAGTATGATGGATTTTAATGTTGTTGCTACACCATTGGAGAAGAATTTGAAACTCACTTCCGAAGAAGGAAAACCATTTGAAGATCCAACAAAGTACAATTTTTTTTTTTCAAAGTTTGATTTATTTGTCTATTACTCGTCCTGCTGTAACCTTTGTTGTCGGAATACTTTCCAGGTTTATGCTTCATCCTTGTGAGGGCAATTTGGTAGTAGCAAAAAGAGTTTTCAAATAGTTAAAAGGAACTCAAACCTACGGAATCAAATATTCCAAAATTTTTAGACTTCCATCTTACTAGCTATTCAGATTTAGATTTTTATGGAGATAAATAAAATGGAGTCTCAACTTCTGGTTAGCTGATGAATCTTGGATAAGTAGCCGTCAATTGGAGATTGTGCAAGAAATCTGTTCTTGTTGATTCTACCACAGAAGCCGAATATGTTGCAGTAGCTCAAGCCACTTAGGAAATAATTTGGCTTCAGAAAATACTCGAAGATTTTCGGGAGAAACAAAAAACTTTAACTCTATTTTTCGACAACTCTTCTGCAATTCAGTTCACTAGGAATCAAAAGTTTCATGATCGAACTAAACATATCAACACCAAGTATCATTTGATTAGACATCATGTAGAGGCATGTAGAGGCCAAAACAATTCATCTGACTCATTTTCCAACTTTAGAACAAATTGCATCTATCTTTACCAAAGCATTGTGGCATGAAAAGTTTAAAAATTTTAGATCTTTAGTTGGTATGTGAGATGACCCTTCGAATTAATGGGGGAAATGTTGTAATCCTTTAGGGTTATTTGTATATAGTTATAACAACATATAATTATAGATTACTTTCTCCAAGTATAAATGTAACCTTTTTTAATGGTGAAATTCTCCAATCTCTCTCTAACACCAATATCATGCCAAGTTCCCCCTCCTTGCAACGTGTTTTGCCAAGTTTCCCCTCCTTGCAATGTATTTCCCCTCCTTTCACCTTAATAAGTCTTGTTTTTCATGATGATGGCTCATGTTATGCACTTTTAACATCCACTAAAAAATGGAATTGTGGATCTTATTTGAACCATAGAAGATTACAAGTGACCTCCCGATAGGTGAGGTACTTAGCAACACGAACTCGGGGCTAATTAACTAATATTGTTGTTATTAACATATATAACATATATACACTTTAATATATATGTTTTCTTTTATTATATATATTTATGTGTTTTATTTTTTATCTATATAATTTTGTATAATTAAATTTATTAAAATATGTGTTGAAAATATGAAAGAAAAAACTATAATTCCTGAAATAATAGAAAAAGATAAAAACATCAAAAATTTATATAAAACATAAATAAATAAACAAAAAAAAAAAGTTAGAAATGAAAGTTACTAAACAACTCATAATAAAACCTCAACCAACTATCTTACAAATAAATAAAATAAAATAATAATAATAAAGAATTTTTAGTCAAACACAAACTAATAAGCAAATTGAATGTCTAATATCATACCTAATACCATAAATGCTACAAATATAATAAAATATATAATATAGAAAATTTACTATATGAATTTAAATAATATAAATAAAATAAAACCAAAATTTCCATATAAAGGTTAATAAATTTTCTAAATAAAAATAATATTTTATAATATTTTTTTATTTAACAAATTTATTAAAAATAGAAACATATTTAAATAGAGAATTTTTAATATTACAAATAAAGAAATTATAAATAAAATGCCCGAGCGAAATTTTGATATCATTACGATAAAATATCAATATAAAAGTAAGAAGAATACATCCTAGTAATAATATATTTAGAACCAAACTGTTTTACGAAACTTTTATTATTCAAAATATTTGACAACGTTTTTCATTTTACGGATTCTCTTTTGATGAATACAGCTCTGTGAATATCCAACATGTACAAAACTTTATTTGGAAAAAGTGGTACTCTGCTGGATATTAGCCTATTCAGAATTAGGCTTCATGTTGTAATAAGTTGATTCTATATCGCAATTTATTTCTCTTTTTGTTTACGCGTTGCTTAATCGATGCTGGTCAAACCTAATATGACCATATATTTTTTTTTTTATCTTTACTTTTAACTCATCTCATATATATTTATATGTGATTAGAAAAACAGGTAGTTAGTTGACTAAGTTGGGATTTTAGGAATAATTCAAATCACCGCCAACATACAGAAATTTAAGAAAAGTACCTCATCATTCACATAGCTTCACATACTTTGAAGTTGCTAAGTAAACAACCCCAAAGCCTCCATCTTTATTTGTTAAGTTATTTAACATTAATTAATAAATCATATTAATATTCAAATGTGAAAACTATGTTTGAAATGGTTAGAAATAAATATGTTTCCATAAACATATGGTTAAGATTAAAATTAATATCTTTCTAACAAGATATTGTTCACTTAAAATTAAAATTGTACAAAAGAAATATAGTAATTGTTAAAAGTGGGCAGTCAAATTTAAATAATAATAAATATTTAATTTTCCTTTTGGATAGTAATTGTTAAAAGTGGGCAATCAAATTTAAATAATAATAAATATTTAATTTTCCTTTTGGGGTGTCTTGCGCATAGCTAAATGATGGTCGAGTGCGAGATAGGGTCCAACCTGCAGCTACGCGCCAGATTAGAGCATTAGTACCTCGCACATTTGAGGTGATGGCCTTTCATCCCGCGTTCTGTCATTGTGATTGGATGAAGATATGAAGGGAGACAGAGATGCAAAGCGCAATGAGTCACGATTGGGCGATGGTGAGTGTTCGACTGGAGAGGCTACCCTATGCTACGGTGTCTACTCTCAAGCCATGGCTTGAGCCTTACACGTAGGGTGTGAGTTGGAGAAACAATGCAATTGTGAGCTCGGTATGGTTTTGTTTGTGAATCTCGGATCCTCGAAGTTGTTGTTGGATGCAGTGTGTAGCAGTGGAGGTCGCCTCGACTTTGCGGGTGGTGGAAGTGAAGCTCAACCCCACGGGTCTATCGGGTGGTGAAGAACCTTGGTTGGTGATGGAGTTTGTGGTGACTGTGGACAAGGAGGGGAAGCGGTATCGGAGCAGGTTGAGGTGGAGATTCTCAGAAATTCTACTTTGGTGCACGAGCCGATACCAAAGGCCTTCAGCAAATAAAAGGAAAACGCAACGGAACCTTCGAATTGTGGTCATATCAGGTTAGGTGGTGGTCGCTGGCGGTAGGGAGAATAGGGGGGGTCTCGGCATTGGTAAGCTAGGAACAAGTGAGGCATCGTGTGCGAGTGAAGGTTGTTCTTGCCCTATGGGAACATGGAGTAGGTATAGGGACCGCATGTGGCCGCAATGAGGCAGAGCTCGCAGAGGTGGCCTCAGACGCGACATGGAGGAAAGAATATTGAATGGCGATCCGAGCTCAAAATTGGAATCTATGGAGATCTAACACTCGGTGGCATCGATGGTGGCTTCTCCATCTCATTCCCAGGGACAATTCGAAGCTTTGGTAACCCTGGATATGATATCAGCCCAACTGCAACATATTGACCTCAGTTTGGACAACATGAGGGAGAAAAGGAATGAAGAAGGCAATGATCTTATTACTTATATGAATGATATCCAGCGCATGCCGAATTAACTCTGGATGCTCTAGACAGTCTATGACATCAGTTGAGGCATTCCCAAGACCACCTCTAAGTGTGTAAATCTAGGTAGAACACATATACTACCATGTTCATACTTGCGACATCTTCTTTGCAATGTTGCCAGTAGCTCCCCCCAATCCTCCGCCATGAAGTTTTATGTTTTACTGTCTTTTTTCAATTTTGTGCCAAAAATAATCCTTGAAACCGTTTTCTCTGTCATGCATTCAAGACTTCTGGTTATGAGACCCTTGGATGATTGGGTTGCCCAGATGTAAAACAACTATATGATTGTGTGTTGCACATTTTGAAATGATAATATAAATATGCTTTTGAACGACAAAAAAATTAATAAATATTTAATCTATGTTTTACTTTTAATTACATGATTAAAACATGTACATTATTTATTGCTTTTAAGTAATAAAATTTGTTAAATAAAATGGTGTATTGAAAAAACATAATTGAAAATGGTTTCTTTTCTTTATATTATTACTATGATTTTTTAATAAAATTATTATAAAGATTTTTAAATTTATCAAAATGATTTCATTTCCATAATTCAAATTTAAAAAAATATTAAATTGTATTTTGCAAATACATTTCCAACAACCAAAGCCAACAAGAAAATAAATTATTATATTAAAATGTTATTAAAAATTTCACTAACCCTAAACATATTAAAAGAATATAAAATAATGTTGTGTGAAATGATTCATTCAAATCTTTAATCTTTAAGAAATCAGAATTCAATTGATACCTTTATCTCCAATATCTATATCTATTAAAAAAAAAAATCATTTCACTAAATATTTAAATCCATGAAGAAAAGAAATCATTTTACTAAAATTTCAAGAAAAAGTTCACATTTCTAAACATATCCCAAGCCTTTTAAAATCATGAGTATCAAATTGATATTTTTTTTAATGATACGTGTGGTTTGAGTGTAAAGTGTAATTGATAAAATCAAAGAAACCAAAGTTTAAATCTCACGAAATATTGGCTTTTGCTAAATCATAAAATCTAGTATTTAGTTTTTAACCTCTTTGATCTTTGCCTTTCATACAACAGTCCAAAAATATACTGATTCCCCACGTGTTAAAAAAAAAATTGATACTTTCTGAAGTATATCTAAATGCAAGTGTTAAAGTGACTTATTTTTCTTGTTTTCGAAAAGAGTGAAACGAAATACCATGTCCCATTCAAACCCTTATTTCATAGGTTACACCTTTTATCCTTAGTTTGGCAATCTCCTAATTAAATGTAGATGAAGTTATCCTAATAACTTCAGTAGGAGTAGGATTTCTATTTATTAATCTTTTTTTAATAAAGGATATATTTAAGTTAATTAATTATCTATATTGATGACTATTATTTATTGGATTACATAGAAAGAAAGGTAAAAAGTGGATTTAAGGAATATTAAAATATTTTGTTTAATCGGTGATTTAACGTTTAAAAAAAAGTTATTTAAATATTATTTTAAAAACAATTAAGCTGGAGATGTTATTTTTAGATAGTTTCTTATATTTTGGGTTGAAAATATGTTTTTCCTGATTTTGATTCTATTTATTTAAACTTTATAGCATAAAATTGTTTTATGTTTAAAATTTTAAAAATACTATAAATTATACAAAATTATTAGAAATTTAAATATTTCTATAAAGATAATTTTTAAATATTTTATTGTCAATATTTTAAGAATTTATATAAGTTCAAAAACATTTGCATTTTAAATTAAATATGTTTTTTTTTTCAAAATTTAAATACGAACATATATGAGTAATAATATGTAAGAAAGTTTTTATCCTTATAAATAAACCCTTCACATTTAATTTGAAACAACAATTAAATAGATACTAAATCTCATACAAACCAATCAATTTATGTTTCAGGAATATTTTCTAGTTTCTCATTTATATTTTTATAGTTAAATAAACTAGCAGTTGCATGACATGTTGCAAACGAAACAACATAAGGCTATTTTTTATGTTTTTGTGGGGAGATCATGTTCTAACTTGCTATCTTTTGGCATTTCTCCATAATGGATAGAAAACTTTAGTGGGCCTAATTGTTAAGAGCATGTGTTTCCTCCTAAGAGGTCACAAGTTCAAAACCGGAGGGGGGTAGAGTATGTATGCCTTCATAGACTTAGTAGTCAAATCGTTGAGCGGAGGTAGGTCCCTTGTCCCACAAAAAATGGGGTCTCATACACCAAACAAATTGTTATGATAATAGGTTACTGGTCTTCGCACTACATTTTCATCTCACGTAACGTCCTATTCCTGCCATGAAATAATGTTCTATCAAAAAGTTATGAGTGGGTCAATTCAATTGAGGAAATAAGCCAAGAAAATTTACTGGATAATACCAAAATGTCCATTTCCCAAATTAAATTTCCATTTAGATTGTAACAAATCAGTAGCTAGCTTGGCACTAGTCACTCATAAAATTATTTTGTTTTAAATATCTTGGAGAATGTTGAGTTGAATCGGAAAACCTTATAATGAGTGCCATGAATGGAGAAAGAGGAAAAAAAATATAGAAAGAAGCCAGACCAAAGAATAAAGGTCATAAACACAACATGACAAATATGTAACTAAATGAAATCGTAAGGCTATAAGGTTTTTTAAAAAGTTGATTTTTCTATTTTTTTGTTGCAACCAAATCTTGGGAATTATAATTTTATATTTTTGTAAATGTGTAGTGTCCCCGATGCAATAATAAGGTTGTGTTGGATGACATCGAAATTATTTATGTCCTAGGTATACCTGTAGTTGGTCGAAAATAGTGGTAGACCAATAGTGGCTACACCCTCCTCGGTTTATGTAAGTATTTTTTTCGAAAGGATTAATGGTTCCTTGGTTTATGTAAGTATTTTTTTCGAAAGGATTAATGGTTCCCAGAAAAAGGTGAAGTTTACAATTCTAAGGCTCTTTTAATTTTTGTGATACACCTGAAAGATCTTTTGTTTTTTTTTCACACACCTAAACATGATTTTCTCCCAATGTTTGTATCAACAACACATTGCTTATTAATGCTAAAGATAAAAAAACATTAGACTAAAACAAGAAAAACATTGATAAAAAAAACTTCCTCCTTTCCCGAAGGATGTTCCCAATTTCTTTTGTTGATTTTAAAAGGATTTTACCTTTTCCACGAAGAATGTAATAGTCTTAGTTTCTTGATATGGACCTACATGTTTTGTTATTATTAATCATAAACAAAAATATTTTAATGTAAAATTCTTGAACTAGGGACATAACACTATCTTGCTAAAGAGATTTGAAGCAGGCGGATGAGTCCAAATTATTGCTAAAAATATTTGAAGTAGAATCACTAGTGAAAATTGTTGAGATTTTGCTGGATAAAATCTCTTGGATATGCCAACAATAGTTTTTGTTGCAAAACTGATGGCATCAAATTAGCATGTGGAGATATTTCATCCTATTCTTTTGTGATTGAATTTATTATTCAGTTTCTTCTCCCATATATAAAATGTAAGTCTGTTGAGGCAAATAATCATGAGGAATGTGAGGTGTGAGGAAGAGGAAAACAACTGCTGGTTTATGGACCAAGTTAGTGTTGGAAATATTTTCATGATGGCAATGGAGGTAGCAAAGACAGAGACATACAAATAAGGTAGCAGATGCAAAGTTAGGCAAAGAACAATAGCAGGTAATATGTACAGCGAAGGCAGAGGAAGTGAATATAGAGGCAGAGCCGTTATATCAGAGGAAGAGGCAGAGGCAGAGGCAAAGCCGTTATCACAAGTAGAGGCAGAGCCATTTTTTAATTCCGAGATTCGCTACCCCAACTGGAGGATATATAAATCTCATTCCGGGAATCGTTACCCACGCTGGAGTATATATGCAATGCATTACATATATTGCGCCTTATGCACAAAGGTCCAAAGAATACATATTAATCTATATGGAGTGCCTTTTTTTAACAAAGAATCAAAGTACCATAATGTGGGACCCTCACCCAATCGCATCGAAGAATATAAGGGTAGCAGAACAGGTTATCAACAGAAATTTGCGATTGCGATGAATCGCAGATCATATAAACAAAGGTTCAAAGCATAACTATATATATATATATATATATATATATATATATATATATATTTATATATATAAGTGGAGCACTTTATGATAAAAAAATAACCAAAGTACCATAAGGTGGGACCAAAACGCATCGGAGAAAAACAAAGCAGCGAAACATGCAAACAGGAAGTTGCAATTGTGATTGTAGCCCAGACCAGATGGGTTTATAAACCATAATTGATATGTGTCGGAACATATATAAAAAAATGAATTGCGATTGCGATGAAGCCCGGACCATATAAACAAAGGTTCAAAGCATAAATATATATATGTATAAGTGGAGCGCTTTATGATAAACAAATAACCAAAGTACCATAAGGTGGGACCAAATCGCATCCGAGAAAAACAAAGCAGCGGAACATGCAAACAGGAAGTTGCGATTATGATTGAAGTTCAGACCCGATGGACTTATAAACTATGATTTATACAGGCTTAAGTTCCGCGTCAAAGCAAATCATTCATCGCATCGGCACATCCAAATGAACAGTGTTTCATAGCATCAGAAAATCTAAGCACAGCAGAACAGGTTAATGAAACTTGCGATTGCAATCAATCGCAATCAGAAATCTGTGGAGGGTATCAATCGCATCAGAGAAAGGTAGCTTGCGATTGCGATCAATCGCAATCAGAAATTTCTGGAGGAGAAATAGACCGCATCGGAAAGCATGGCAAGTGGGCCCGAAAGGGAATTTGTTAAGTATTAACATGATTCTTTATTGTTATAGTGGAAAAGGCAGTTTGCGTGATTAAACTGAGAAATGAAATTGGGTTATATATATAAAAGGCGTTGTTATTGAAATGTGTCGCGTGGTCTGTGGACACACGGGCCTCGGCTTAAGGTGGAGGGCGATTGTCAATATAAAATGATTGTGATGTGTGCAATCGCATCGAGCTAGAAAACAAAGGTCGTGGTGTATGTATGTTCCGCTTGCGGAACTCACCACATCAACAAGACACTTGTTGTGTAAAGCATTGGAATCCACCCATATTTAGAGTCAGTAGTTATATATATAAAAGGGGCTGATATAAAAAGCACAGTTACAAAGGTATGGCATATGGTCGTTACCCTATGACAGTGAATAAGGAAACAAACAGATCTGAAAGGGACAAAGACACAGTCAGAGAAAGACAAATGCGCAGCAAGCTAAAAGACAAAACAAGTGAGCTGGAGTTCTCATTTGTAATTTGAATGTAAATGTTTTATTTAATTTATATTGTTGCGATGCATTGGCAAGTCTCCGGAAGAGAGAAAATATCCCACTATAATGTTAAAATAAGCACCTATAGTCACATTTTTCTGAGTGAGCTGAAAAGAAATGAGAAGGCTGAAGACCAAGAGGTATGACTATCAATTTCGAATTCCTAGAGGAATAAAAACAGTCATGTGAAGAAATCTATATATAATATCAACTAGATATGCATAAGAGAGGTTAGAGAGAGTAAATATAGAGAAGGCAGAATATAGAAGAGTGAGGCAGAGAAGATTAAGAAAAGAAGAGCAGAAAGAAATGCTACAGAACAGAGCTGATATCTGAGGTAAATAAGCAAACATTCTATTTGATAAATTGAGGAAGTTGGAGCTTCCCTATCAAGTTGTAGCTTGATATCTATCAGTTGTAGCTGACTGAGGTTGGAGCCTCTTGTAGGTTGGTGCCTGTAGAAAATTGAAGGGATTTGGTGCTTCCTTGCAAGTTGTAGCTTGCAGAATTGAGGTTGGAGCCTCCTGTAGTTTGGTGCCTGTAGAAAAATAGTGGTGAGAGGGAGTTGGAGCTTGCCTTTACATCACAACAATAATAAGATGTGGTTTTCTCCCTTTATGGGTTTCCAATTATATATGGTGTCTCTGTGCATGATGTTTATGTGTTGATCTGCTTTATATTATCTGCTTAACACCTGTTGCTCTCATATTAAGTCTACTGTTATATTATATTAATACTTGCTGCTCACATTCTAAGATTACTCACAGATTAAGTTGGACATGAAATGAAGGTGTAAATAATTTTTAATGAAAAGTTTCAAAAGTCCATGAATGTGTTAAACTAATTCACGCCCCCCCCCCTCTCAGTTTAACTAAGGGTCCAACAATTGGTATCAGAGCAGGTTCCTTGTACTATTTTAATAGCTGAAAGGAGATTCTAGGTTCTCAGGATGGCTAGTAAAGAAGGATTTTCAACCCATAAAGCTCCTTTCTTTATAGGTGCAAATTATGCCTTGTGGAAAATCAGGATGAGGACATACATAATGTCTCTAGGAATAGAAGTTTGGGGTGCTGTGGAATTAGGATATGCCCCAAAGGCAACTGACTCAGCGAAATAATCCAAACAAGAATTTGTAGCTAACGCAAAAGCCATGAATGCCATCTTGAATGGATTGTGTGAAGCATATTTTATCAAAGTAATGCACAAAGACACTGCCAAAGAGATGTGGGATACTTTGTAGAACATCCACGAGGGAGAAAATAAAGTAAAGACTGCCAAACTTCAAATCTATAGAGCCCAA
The DNA here is from genome assembly GCA_034641835.2 of Pinus albicaulis. Taxonomy (NCBI): domain Eukaryota; kingdom Viridiplantae; phylum Streptophyta; class Pinopsida; order Pinales; family Pinaceae; genus Pinus; species Pinus albicaulis. The sequence continues at coordinate 1,073,111,093 of CM076572.1, read as the reverse complement.
TTTGAGAACTTAAAAATGAATGATGATGAAGACATTGACAGTTTCTTCCTAAAAGTTGCAGAAATTGTTAACAATATGAAAGCTCTTGGGGAAACCATGCCAGAAATAATAATTGTGCAAAATATTCCAAGATCTCTTCCATCCAGGTTTAATCCCAAGGTGTTTCCAATAGAAGAAACAACTAATTGGGAGACCTTGACCATGAACCAGCTACTTGGGAATTTAACAGCATATGAGATGAGGCTCCCACAGAAGAATCCAAGTACGAGGGAGGCAACCTTTAAAACAGAAAAGAAGAAAGAATAAGAGGAAGACATATGCTCTTGCTCTGATGAAGAAGAGGCAAAATTTGTCAAGAAATTGGATAGAGGCTCAGGTAAATACAAAGGTAAACTTCCTTTCAAATTCTTTAACTGTGGAAGAGTTGGACACTATGCTGCTAAGTGTCCTCACAAGAAAGTAAGGAATCAGGCTCAAGAGTCAGAGAAAAATACATCAAAGAACTAGCAGAAAGGAAAGAAGTTCAACGGAAAATCCTTTTATGCTCAACAAGACAGCAGTACATCTGAAGATCCAGATGAACTCTCAAGTGAAGATGGAACCTCTAAATTTTTATTGATGGCTATAGAAGAACTTGAATGTCTCCCGCTAGAAGATGAAGAAGAAGAAGGTGAATTCGACCTTGAGGGGGAGCTAAGAAGTGCTCTGGAGGAGATTGAAAGACTCAAACTGAAGTGCAGAAAACAAAAGGACATTATTCTCAAGTATGTAAGAGAAAAACAAAAATCAGAAGTCCTCATGCAGCTGAAGGTAGAGCTTGAAGAATACAAGAAGTTAGAAGACATGTTACTTCAGCAAATCAAGGATAAAACCCGAGAACAAGAGATGCTGGAAGAAGAAGTAGTATGTCTCAGGAAGAAACTAGAAAATGCTCAAAGGAAAGTGGTTATAAACTCTTCTCAAACAATAAGCTCTAGTAAGTTGAATGAAATTCTGGTTGCTCAAAGATCCCCTATGATAAAAACTGGAATAGGCTATGAAGGAGAATCAAGTAAAAGAAAAGAAAAGGTTGACAGAGAGACTATATTTGTAAAAGAAAAGAAGAATGATGAAGGAGCTCAAACAATTCCTACAAAAGAAGAAACCTGTAATAAGGAAGACAGAGACCAGAAGAAACCACTAGTAGCAAAGAATGTAATAAATACTAAGACCCCTGAGTATGTCAAATTTGGAAACCATCAAAGGAGATTCTTTCCTCCTATGAAGAATACCACCTGTTATGTCTGCCACAAGTTGGGACACATTGCTGCATATTGTCATACAAGGAGGAGTAATTCAAACCAGAAAAAGATGCAAACAGTGAAGAGACTGTCTTAAGCAAACAAATGGAGAAAACAACCTTACATCAGGTATGCAAATAATTTCTATGGTTATTGTTTTTATTGTAAGGAATTTGGCCATAAAATTATTGAATGTAGAATGTATGGACAAAGATTGATGTTCAACACCTCAAGGAGGTTTATTAATCAAAGAAATTTTGTTCATACTCAAAATTTTGCAAAAACTATAACCAAATGTTGTATATGCAATCAAGTTGGACATATGCCTTCCAAATGTCCTCTAAAAGGATGTGATTCATCCCCTCACAAAAGATACCAAACAAAAGGATGCCTCCAGTGGAAAAAGAAGGAGAATAAGTGTGACCTGGCTCTAACTGCTCAGGATCTGAAAATCCAATGATATTTGGATAGTGGCTGCTCTAAACACATGACTGGAGACAGAAGCAAGTTTATAACTCTTGATGAAAAGAAATCTGGCAATGTTACTGTTGGCAATGATAAATCAGGGAAGATCAAGGTAAAAGGCTCAGTCATCATAGAAAATGGTAGAGGAAAGGTCCAAGACGTACTATTTGTAAATGGGCTGAAAGAAAATTTACTAAGTTTCAGTCAGATGTGTGACAAAGGCTGTGAAGTTCTTTTTAGAGCACAAGATTGTGAAGTCAGATCAAGCACCACATGTAAGACTCTACTCAAAGGAGTTCGAACAGAGAGTAATGTTTACATTGTGAAAGAGTAAGATGAAGCATGTCATCTTAGCAAAGTAGAAGAGTCATGGTTATGGCATAAAAGGTTGGGACATCTCAGCTTCAATCACATCATCAGACTAAGCAAGAAGAAAGCTGTTAGAGACATGCCAGAAATAAAGAGGCCTTCGAATACCATATGCAAATCATGTCAACTAGGAAAAGAGACTCGCACATCTTTCAAGGCCAAAGATGAGTTATCAACAAGAAGACCTCTACAGCTTGTGCACATGGATCTGTGTGGACCTGCATGAACTAAAACACCAAGTGGAGAATCCTACTTCATGCTGATAATAGATGATTTCTCTAGAATGACATGGGTTGCATTTCTCAAGAGTAAATCAGAAGCTCTGGAAAAATTTAAGATCTTCAAAGAATTAGCAGAAAATCAAATAGGATGCAAGCTGAAACGCATCAGATCAGATAGAGGAGGTGAATTTACAGATTATGACTTTGCTGACCTATGCAATGAACATGGGATAAAGAAACAATTTACTATTGCAGGAACACCTCAGCAAAATGGAGTAGCAGAGAGACAAAACAGGTCTGTACAGAAAATATCCAAAGCCACGATGCATGAAAGTAATATTGCTCAAACCTTCTGGGCAGAAGCAGTACACACAATGGTGCATATCCTTAATAAAGCTCACTTAAGGCCAAGCAATGACAAGACTCCTTATGAACTATGGCATGGGAAACCAGCTTCAATCAAAAATTTTAGAATCTTTGGAAGCAAGTGTTACATAAAGAAGAATGATGAAAATATTGGGAAATTTGATGCAAGAGAAGATGAAGGGATATTTCTAGGATATGCATCCAAAAGTAAAGGGTACAGGTGCTACAACAAGACTCTTCGAAAAATAGTAGAAAGCATTGATGTGAGATTTGATGAAGAACTTCCAAACAATACAAGAGATACAGACTGCTACATTCCATAAGAAAACCATGAAGAAGAAAACCAAGATGATGAGGAAACAAGAAAGACAACGGAAGATACAGAGCTAAATTCTAAAGCTCCCTCAAGATATACTCAGAAGAACCATCCTGAAGATCAGATCATTGGAGACAAGAGAGTGGGGGTCCAAACAAGAAGGCAGCTAACAGAACAAACTAAAGAGGTATAATTAGCCATGTTGTCACAAATAGAGCCAAAGAAATTTGAAGAAGCCAGCAAGGACAAGTCTTGGGTGAATGCTATGAATGAATAATTGGACCTAATTGAGAAAAAAAATAGCTGTGAACTAGTTCCTAGACCCACTGAGAAAAATGTCATAGGGTCAAAATGGGTATTCAAAAATAAAATGAATGAGGAAGGACAGGTAATCAGGAACAAAGATAAACTTGTCTGCAAAGGATATTCACAAATCGAAGGACTTGATTACGATGAAACATTTTCCCCTGTAGCCAGAATGGAAGCTATTAGAATGTTCCTGGCATTTTCTTGCTACCAAAACTTCAAAGTATATCAAATGGATGTAAAATCTGCATTTCTGAATGGAGACTTAGAAGAAGAAGTCTACATGGAACAACCATCAGGCTTCTCATTAACAGACAAAGAAGACTATGTGTGCAGACTGAAGAAGGCTCTATATGGACTGAAACAGGCTCCTCGTGCCTGGTACTCAAGACTGGATAAATATTTGCAAAAAAAAGGCTTTAAGAGAGGTGGAGTCGATAGCAATCTATACATAAAAGCCCATGAAAATGAACTCCTGATTGTTGTAGTATATGTTGATGAGATTATGTTTGGAAGCAACAGAGAAGAACTAGCAAAAGGGTTTGCTGATGAGATGAAAACAGAGTTTGAGATGTCTATGATTGGAGAGCTCAGTTTCTACTTAGGACTTCAAATTCAGCAAAAGAACACAGGTACATTCATCTCACAGGAAAAATACTTAAGAGAAATGTTGAAAAAGTTCAAAATGGAGGACTGCAAACCTGTGTCAACTCCCATGATCACGGGATGCAAGCTGTGTGCTGATGATGGATCTGCTGATATAGACCAAAAAATCTACAGATCCATGATAGGAAGCCTGCTGTATTTGACAGCATCAAGACTAGACATCATGCTAGCAGTAGGACTAGTGGCTAGATATCAAGCAACACCTAAACAAAATCACCTTCTTGCAGTCAAAAGAATATTAAGATATCTACAAGGAATTGCACAGTATGGGCTTTGGTATCCAAAAAGAAAAAGCTTCACCTTGACAGCATACACAGATGCAGATTGGGCCAGCTTTGTGGATGACAGGAAAAGTACAAGTGGAGGTGCATTCTATTTAGCAGAAAGTCTGGTGGCATGGTTAAGCAAGAAACAAACATCTATCTCTCTGTCTACAATAGAAGCAGAATATATAGCAGCAGCAGCATGTTACACACAATTCATGTGGATGAAGCAAACCCTCCAAGACATGAAGGTAAGCATTGATGAACCTATCTTAATCAAATGTGATAATACAAGTGCTATAACTATATCTAAAAATCCTGTGCTTCACTCAAAAACTAAACATATCCCAATCAAGTATCATTTTCTCCGAGAACAAGTGGCTTAGAAGATAGTAAAACTGGAGTATGTAACAACAAAAGAACAGATGACAGATATATTTACTAAACCGCTTGCCAGAGAACCATTTGAATATTTGAGAGACAGATTAGGGGTAGTATCTGTAGATGCTACTCTCTAATATGAAGAGAAAGCACAGTTTCAGGGGGAGAACAGAAACGAAAATATCATTCCGAGGGGGAGATCAACCAGCAAGGGAAGCATGAAAACAGGTCCTTAGGATCAAAAGGATTATGACAAGAATACAATTAACTTCAAAGAATCAATAAAAAGGCAAAAGGGGCAGTGGTGCAGTGGAAGAGTGGTGAACCTGACGTGATCCGAACACGGAAGAGTAGTGAACCCGACATGAACCGAGCATGGAAGAGTAGTGAACCCGACGTGAATATAATCCAAAGGTTGAAGCAGCAGCGTACAAAGTCAGAAAATTCCAGAGAGAGAAAATGCATGAAATATTGAAAAAGGATAAAATCACAGGATCAAAGAATAGAAGCTACACTAAGAATTCAAACCCCTTGCCATTGATGTCAAAGGGGGAGGAAGAGCAAGCAACAAGAGGAATAATTGCCACAGAGAAAGTGTATTGCCATCAATTCCAAAGGGGGAGACTATTGGAAATATTGTCATTGATGGCAATGGAGGCAGCAAAGACAGAGACAGAAAAAGAAGGAAGCAGATGCAAAGTTAGGCAAAGAACAATAGCAGGTAATATGTACAGCGAAGGAAGAGGCAGAGGCCGAGAAGCAGAATCAAATAAAGCAGAGGCAGAAGCAACGAATATCGAGGCAGAGCTGTTATATCAGAGGCAGAGGCAGAGGCAGAGCCATTATCACAATAGGTTATCAGAGGCAGAGGCAGAGGCAGAGCCGTTATCACAAGCAGAGGCAGAGCCATTTTTTAATTCCAAGATTCGCTACCCCAGCTGGAGGATATATAAATCTCATTCCGGGAATCGTTACCCACGCTGGAGTATTTATGCAGCGCATTACATATATTTCACCTTATGCACAAAGGTCCAAAGCATACATATTAATCTATATGGAGCGCCTTTTTTTAACAAAGAATCAAAGTACCATAAGGTGGGACCCTCACCCAATCGCATCGGAGAATATAAGGGTAGTGGAACAGGTTATCAACAGAAAGTTGCGATTGCGATTGTAGCACGGACCCGATGGGTTTATAAACCATAATTGATATGTGTCGAAACATATATAAACAAAGAAATTGCGATTGCGATGAAGCCCGGATCATATAAACAAAGGTTCAAAGCATAAATATATATATTTATAAGTGGAGTGCTTTATGATAAACAAATAACCAAAGTACCATAAGGTGGGACCAAATTGCATCGAAGAAAAAAAAAGCAACGAAACATGAAAAAAGGAAGTTGTGATTGCGATTGTAGCCCGGACCCAATGGATTTATAAAACGTAATTGATATGTGTCGGAACATATATAAACAAATAAATTGCGATTGCGATGAAGCTCGGATCATATAAACAAAGGTTCAAAGCATAAATATATATATTTATAAGTGGAGCGATTTATGATAAACAAATAACCAAAGTACCATAAGGTGGGACGAAATCACATCGGAGAAAAACAAATCAGCGAAACATGCAAATAGGATGTTGTGATTGAGATTGAAGTTCGGACCCGATGGACTTATAAACTATGATTTATACAGGCTTAAGTTCTGCGTCAAAGCAAATCATTCATCGCATCGGAAAAATTGAGTGAACAATGGTTAATCGCATCGGCACATCCAAATGAACAGTGTTTCATCGCATTGAAAAATCTAAGCACAGTGGAACAGGTTAATGAAACTTGCGATTGCGATCAATTGCAATCGGAAATCTGTGGAGGGTATCAATTACAACGGAGCAAGGCAGCCTGCAATTGTGATAAATCGCAATCAGAAATTTTTGGAGGAGAAATAGATCGCATTGGAAAGCGTGGCAAGTGGGCCCGAAAGGGAATTTGTTAAGTATTAATATGATTCTTTATTGTTATAGTGGAAAAGGCAGTTTGTGTGATTAAATTAAGAAATGAAATTGGGTTATATATATAAAAGGCGTTGTTATTGAAATGTGCCGCATGGTCTGTGGACCCACAGGCGTCGGCTTAATGTGGAGGGCGATTTTCAATATAAAACGATTGCGATGTGTGCAATCGAATCGAGCCATAAAACAAAGGCCGTGGTGTATGTATGTTCCGCTTGCGGAAATCGCCACATCAACAAGACACTTGCTGTGTAAAGTGTTGGAATTCGCCCAGATTTAGAGTCAGCAGTTATATATATAAAAGGGGCTGATATAAAACGCATATTTACAAAGGTATGGCATATGGCCATTACCCTGTGATAGCGAATAAGGAAACAAACAGAGCCTAAAGGGACAAAGACACAGTCAGAGAAAAGACAAATGCGCAGCAAGCCAAGAGACAAAACGAGTGAGCTGGAGTTCTCATTTGTAATTTGAATGTAAAGGTTTTATTTAATTTATATTGTTGTGATGCATTTGAAAGTCTTCGGAAGAGAGAAAATATCCCACTGTAATGTTAAAATAAGCACCTACAGTTACATTTTTCTGAGTGAGCTGAAAATAAATGAGAAGGCTGAAGACCAAGAGGTATGACTATCCATTTCGAATTCCTAGAGGAATACAAATAGTCATTTGAGGAACTCTATATATAATATCAACTGGATATGCATAAGAGAAGTTAGAGAGAGTAAATATAGAGAAGGCAGAATATAGAAGAGTGAGGCAGAGAAGATTAAGAAAAGAAGAGCAGAAAGAAATGCTATAGAAAAGAGCTGATATCTGAGGTAAATCAGAAAACATTCTGTTTGATAAATTGAGGAAGTTGGAGCTTCCCTATCAAGTTTTAGCTTGATAGCTATCAGTTGTAGCTGACTGAGGTTGGAGCCTCCTATAGGTTGGTGCCTACAGAAAATTGAAGGGATTTGGTGCTTCCTTGCAAGTTGTAGCTTGCAGAATTGAGGTTGGAGCCTCCTATAGGTTGGTGCCTGCAGAAAAACAGTGGTGAGAGGGAATTGGAGCTTGCCTTTGCATCACAACAATAATAAGATGTGGTTTTCTCCCTTTATGGGTTTCCACTTATATCTGGTGTCTTTGTGCATGATTTTTATGTGTTGATCTGCTTTATATCATCTGCTTAATACATGCTACTCTCATATTAAGTCTACTTTTATATTATATTAATACTTGCTGCTCACATTCTAAGATTACTCACATATTAAGTTGGACATGAAATGAAGGTGTAATAAGTTTTAATGAAAAGTTTCAAAAGTCCATGAAGGTGTTAAACTGATTCACTCCCCCCTCTCAGTTTAACTAAGGGTCCAATAGTTAGAAAAAATGTACATGACGAAATCCTTAATGAACTGGATTCTTCTGAAAAGACAGTTGTACAGCTTGCGCATGAATCAAGGTATGAAAATCACTGATCGTTTGAATACCTTTTAATAATCTCTTGGTGCAGTTAGAAATAATAGAAGTAAAATTTGATTCAGAAGATAAATTTGTAACTTTATTATGCTTGTTTCATGAGTCATGGGATCATTTTGTTACTTCGATAAGTCCTAGTTCATCAAAAACCCTTGAATTTGATGATGTTGTTGGAACTATGCTGTCTGAAGAAACCAAGAAAAGGTCAAATTTAGAAACCTCTACATTAGAAGCAATGATGGTTAGAGGTCGTTCTAAAGAAAAATTCTTCAGTTAGAAGAACAACTCTCGGTCAAAATCGAAAGGGAAGAAGTGTAAGTTAAAATGTTGGTTTTGCGGCAAATCGGGACGTTTGAAGGACTGTTGGAAGAGATAGAAAACATCCAAAGGAGACTGTTCAACAAAAAATAAAGAGGAAAACATGAGAGATATAGGTTCAGGTTCGGCATCTGGTTCAGGTATAAGTGATGAAGTTCTATCAGTTAATTTGTTAAATCATGCTCAACATTGGCTATTAGATTCTAATGCGTCCAATCACATGTGCATTCATAAAGAGTGGTTTAAATCTTATAAATCAATCAATGATGGAGTTTTTTACATGGGTAATGATTTCTCATGTAATGTTGTGGGAATTGGAAGCATCTAGATTAAAATGTTTGATGGGACAAGCAAAATCTTAACTAATGTAAGACATGTGCCTGAACTCAGGAAAAATCTTATTTCTCTAGGAGTGTTAGACACAAATGGATATAAAACTTTTATTCAAGGTGGAGTAATGAAAATTTACAAAGGAATCCTTTTAGTAATGAAAGAAAAGAAGGTTGGAAATCGTTTTCAGTTAGAAGGAAGAACAAAGTCAGATCATGCTTCTACTATATCTGAAAACGACAGTGATTCTATTCGACTATTGCATCAACGGTTGGGCCATATGAGCGAAAGAAGTTTAAAAATCTTATCTGATCATATGTTACTTCCTAGTTTAAAATATTCTAAGTTAGAGTTCTGCAAAAATTGTATATATGGGAAACAAAGCAAGTAGAAATTTAAAACTGGAAAACATACTAGTAAGGGAATCCTTGATTATATCCATTCTGATGTTTGGGGTCCATCTCCTACCACCTCATATGGAGGATCATCATATTTTGTATATTTTATAGATGATTTCTCTAGAAAAGTATGGGTCTAAATGTTAAAAAGAAAGTCTGATGTATTCACATTTTTCAAGCAGTTTAAAGCATTAGTAGGAAACATCATTGGAAGAACCATTAAATGTTTAAGAACTGACAATGGTGGTGAGTTTAATTCAAAGGAATTTGATAATTATTGCAAGGAAGCTGGGATCGAAAGACATAGAACTACTGCTTATACTCCTTAGCAAAATGGAGTTGCTGAACCCATGAACATGACTCTTTTAGAAAGAGAAAGAAGTATGCTTAGTAACACCAATTTGCAGAAGGAATTATGGACAGAAGCAGTATCTATGGCTTGCTATTTTATAAATCGATCACCATTAACTGCAATAGGATGCAAAATTCCTCAAGAGGTATGGAAAGGTCATCCTTGTGATTATTCTAAACTGAAAGTTTTTGGTTGTAATGCATATGCTCTAATTCCAAAACATCAACATTATAAATTAGATCCTAAATAAAAAAGATATATCTTTTTTGGATATGGTGATGGGATTAAGGGATACAGGTTGTGGGATCCTACAACTCACAAGATCATCATTAATAGACATGGTAAATTCAATGAATCTTCACTTGATAATCCAGATGCAAATGATAAATTGAAACAGGAAAATGTACCTAAGTTTCAACATATTCAGTTTGAAACCAGTTCAAATATTGATGATAGTCCAAATGAACAAGTTTCAGATGCAGATCATGAAGAAGTTCCTACAGATAATAATCATCAAATTGTGGAAGAACCAGAAACATCTTTAAGGAGGTCCACGAGAATTAGACGTCCTCCTAAAATGTATGATGATTATGTTACTTCAGTTGCTTTAACCGCTAATGATGATTAACCTTTATGCTATCAGGAAGTTGTATAGGGTTCTAACAGTAATAAATGGAAAGAAGATATGAAGGATGAGATGAAGGCAAAGACAGAACAATTGTGGGATCTGGTGGAACTTCCTCAAGACAGAAAAAATGTGGGATGTAAATGGTTTTACAAATTGAAAAGGGGTGTTGATGATAAAGAAGACAGGTACAAAGCGAGGCTAGTCGCGAAAGGTTTTTCTCAGAAAGCAGGAACTGACTTTCATGAGATATTTTCACAAATTTTTAAAATTGTTTCAATTCGGATTGTATGAGCATTAGTTGCATTACTTGATTTAGAATTACATCAACTAGATGTTAAGACTGTAATTTTGCATGGAGATCTATATGGAGAGATTTATATGAAACAACCTGAAGGGTTTGTTCAAAATCTCAACAAGAAATTTGTCTGCAGGCTCAAAAAATCATTGTATGGTTTGAAGTAGTCGCCTCAACAATGGTACAAGAAATTTTATTCTTGCATGATGAGCCAAAGTTATATAACAAGTGAATATGATCATTGTCTTTAATTCAAGAAATTAATTAATGACATATTCATTATCTTAGTGTTGTATGTTGACGATATGCTTTTAGCAAGAAAAAGCATAACTGAGATCAACAGGTTAAAGGCTTAGATGGCTAGGACGTTTGATATGAAAGATCTAGGAGCAGCAAGACAGATTTTGGGCATGGAGATTTTCAGAGACAGAAGCAATGGTAAGTTGTGGCTATCACAAGAGAAGTATATTGAGAAAAAAATCTTAATGTTTGGTATGAACAATGTGAAACCAATTTCAGTCCCTTTAGCTTCCCACTATAAGCTTTCTTCAAGTTTATGTCCTAATACAAATGAAGAAAAGGAATATATGTCTTGAATACCTTATGCTAATGTAGTAGGTTGTTTGATGTATGCGATGGTTTGTACATGACCAGATATTTCACATGCAGTTGGAGTTGTCAGCATGTATATGGAAAATGCATGGAAAGAACATTGGTCAACAGTGAAATGGGTGCTTCGGTATCTGAGAGGCACAAGTGATTATTGTATCACTTATGACAGAAGTAGTGAATTTGTTTGTGGATATGTTGATTTCAATTTTGCAGGTGATTTGGATAAGAGAAGGTCAACTTCAAGATATGTCTTTACTCTTGCAGGTGGAGCTATTAGCTGGATGTCAAAACTACAAAACATTGTTGCTTTATCCACTACAGAAGGAGAATACATAGCTGCTTCACATGCTTGCAAAGAAGCGGTTTGGTTGAAAGGTTTGTTTGGTGAGTTTGGTAGGTTGCAGGACAACATCAAGTTATTTTGTGATAGTCAAAGTGCAACTCATTTTGGCTAAAAATCCGGCCTATCACAGTAAATCAAAGCATGTACCTATAAAGTACCATTTTGTAAGATAGGTTATCACTGAACGCGGAGTCTCTCTTGAAAAGGTGAATACAAAGGAAAACTATATAGACATGTTCATGAAACCAGTTTTATTAGAGAAGCTACGATGGTGTCTGGCTTCTCTTGGCTTGCAAAGAAAATAAAATAATAAAGAACGAGGTATCAGGCTAATTGTTGTCAAGGTGGAGATTGTTGAGATTTTTCTGGGTAAAATCTCTTAGATATGCCAACAATAGTTTTTGTTGCAAAACTGATGGCATCAAATCAGCATGTGGAGATATTTCATCCTATTCTTGTGTGATTGAGTTTATTATTCAGTTTCTTCTCCCATCTATAAAATGTAAGCCTGTTGAGGCAAATAATCATGAGGAATGTGAGGTGTGAGGAAGAGGAAGTGCAGATGAGTAATTCTACTGGTGTAAGCTCCTGTTGATGAATAAGATCGTCGATACCTCTGTTTGGTGGACGTAGCTAAGATTGGTTGGGTGAACCACGTTAAGTTCTTGTCTTCATGTGGGATTGCTGTGTGTGTGATTGTTTGTTTTCACTACATTATCTTGTACACAAATCATATCATGTTCAATGTAGAAGAAAAATGCATTAGAGAATTTACAAAAGTAATGTGGGATTTTGAAGGGTGTTAATTTCATTTCTTATTCTCTTATGGATGTGGAGGTGATTCAAGTTCTCAATCAAAGCAACATGTGGATTTGAAATATAGTTTAATGAAAAGAGTCCTTTACAAATTTCATTTCATTATGGTTGGGTATATTATTCAAGCTAAAATTGCCTCCTACAAGCCCCAAGTTCCAATCTCGATAGCACCGAAATTATTTTCTTAGGTTAACTTAAACACCAACTGGTTGATTATCATTAGCAGTAATTCCAGTTCTCTCTACAACCTTGATATGGCTTGCATATCCAGTCCATCTATATGGTCTATAAATATGGTTGGTGGGGTTAGTTGGTTCATCACAATGTTGAAGAAACTATTTTTGAAAAAAAATGCAAGTGAATACATAAGATAAAGAAAAAGAAAAAATCTAATGTATCAAGGAAAGCAAATAAACAAATTGAGAAGTAATAGAGGAACTAGAGAAGTACCTTTCTATTGAAAAATTGTTTACTAAAAAAAAGTCCAGATAACAGAGATTTGAACTAGGCTATTTTTTGATCGAGATAAACATATTTAAAATGTAAAGGAATTATTAGACATGTGCAGTGATGAGAAAAAAATTTATTTATACTATAAAATTTGGGTGAATTCATTTTTAGAAAAATGTAAATTAAAGAATTTTTTTGGGGAAAAAGTACCCACCTACGAATAATAGCCCCTAAAATTTTTTGTGACTACAAAACATTTCATTTCTCAATGTAATGCCTCCCCTGTATTAGTTCGGTCTTGTGAACCATAATAATATTGACAATTGGAAGGGTGGTGTTGATAACTTAAATGTTTTGATTCTTGTAATAGGTATTGATAGTTGATTGAATGGGAAATACAAGTTCTATGTATTTCTCTGGTCTTTGACCCCCTCCTCTCCCCTTTTTGAGCTTTCACTCCAAACCTTGTAAAGGTAAAGAACAAACTCAAGGAAATATGAAAATAATTTGAGCTAATTTTCATATCTAGTGACGAATATAATGAGTATTTTGAGTTTTTATGAGTTATAAAAATGGTTTAATTTACATTATGGTATTTTCTTTTGTTACTAGAAGTTGAAATTTTCTTATGTTTCTAGAAGTTGGATTTTATGATTTTGATATAATTCCAAGTGTGTATAATATCAAATTATTTTCTAGATATCAATCGATATACCTATGAATAATAAATTTGTAAAGTCCCATTCCTATTAAGTAATCAAGTTTTTGTAGAGTTTCATTCTCATCCAGTAATCCCAACAATATAAGCAGGGCTTAGTATTGAAAAAAAAAATATCAATCTACTTATTAGTGGACCATCTCATAACTTGTTTGACATACTTTTTTATTCCTTTTTAACTTGACCTACCACGGGTATGACACCATCTCACATATTGGTAGTGCACCATCTCATAGTTGGTTTGACATAACTTTGTAATCCTTTTTTACTTGAATATCCCTGAATGAAGTACACCTCTGACTGAAGACCTATTGTAAAAAATAAAATTGATCAACATTGCACATATTAAATACTTTTCACCCTTTCCATGCCATGTATTTTTTGTATTCACGTCCAAGGCCAATTCACCAATGCACAACATGGTGCATTGGGAAGTGGGAGAAACTTAGTCCTATATAAAGATGTTATAAATGGTGTAGTTATTACGAGGTTAGTATCTTTAGCGTTTTTTTTGTCAATCCATTGTTTTAATGGCATGAAGAAGAATGCTATTACTATTAGTTTTCAACTTTGTACATACATGCTAATTAATCGTAGGTTCCCTTGCATTTGAATTGTTTGAATGATATTTTATAAGAAAAATATTTGAAGATTTATTTTGAAATTTGAGCGAGATTTGTTTGCTAATTACAATTTAGGCATTTGAATTGTTTGAATGATATTTTATAACAAAAATATTTGAAGATTTATTTTGAAATTTGAGCGAGATTTGTTTGCTAATTACAATTTAGGCATTTTATAAAAGGTATTTTCTAATGGAGTGAGGGGTCTTCCATTTTTGTGAATTAACCAAACTCTCTAAAAATAACTCTTGTAAGACGTGTTTGTCAAATTTTTTATTAATATTCCAAATTACGTTTGACCGAGCAAAAACACCGTAAAAAACTTATTTTTCTATTTTTCATTGTTACCCCATCTGCCACTTGGAATTTCTGGGTTTGGAGGGAAAACCATTTCAGAACCATGTCTAGTGCCATGGTAAGTATAGTCACCTTAAATTTAATTTATCAAGGGTTCGTTTCTCGTGAGCCATGGTTTTTTTTTAATTGGTTTAACCAATGAATCCCTTGAAATTGACCTTGAATGGTTTCAACAGAGTTAGACTTATTCAATGCTATTCCGAAATATATACTCGTATGAAACCTAGCTTCTTGCTATATATATATATATATATATAACTTTGGAATCAGTAATTCACTCAATCTCTCTTTCAGCTTCTCATTGCAGGTGTGTTCAACGTTCCAATTTACTACAATGTAATCCCTTTTCTATGTTGTGAATATCTAATTTTCAAACATTTGACTTTAGTTCTTATGTTGCAGGCTATCAAAGTTCTCAAAACTTTGCGTTATTTCATATGGTTTATTATCCGAGGCCTAGCTAACAAAGCACAATTTAAGAGCTGAAAATTTAAATGTAAAACAAAAAAGAAGAGAGGACTCTTTAAGATGTTTACCTTGCTTATTTCAAGTTGAAGAAAATGTTTTGAAAGCCAATGCTAACAAAGACCCTTTTTTCTCTCGCTCATAAACATTAAACTATTTTCGTTTTCAAGTTAACATTTTTCTTTATTTTCGTTTTCATGTTAACATTTTTCTTTACTTCAAAAAACATAATTTAAATATGCAACTCATTTTTCTCAAAGATAGGAAATCCTCCAAACATGGAAATAATTATTTTTTAATGTTTGTCTATCATTAGAATTCGCTTCAGCTAACATTAAAGGTTGTAACTATTTTTGTTTTTTACATATTTTATGCACATTTTCTTACGTATCGATATTTAGTCTTTGCAGAAATCTATTGTCATTTCACATGTTTCGACACAGAAGTGAATAAAAGTGAATAAACTCCATGCCCATTTATAATAATAATAAATAACATTAAAAATAAAAATATCATATGTGCGATAATAAATTTTTTAATGATGTATTATAAATTTTTAATTTAAATATAGAATAGAGGTATGGAAAGAAGTTATTATTTGAAACTTGGAAAGGCCATGCAAATATGCTAGCATTTTTCATTTTCAGTCAGAAAATTGAAATTTACAATTAAAAAAATATTAATTTTCCAACTTCCAATAATAATATAGTAATAAAAATAAAAATATTATAAGAACTAATTGTAAGTGTTATAATAAAATTTTAATGATATTTTCTGAGTTTTTAATTTAAACATGGTTTAAAGATAGAATTTAAGCATGCAAGAAAGTTCTATCTGAAACTTGATCATGAAAATATGCTATCATTTTTCATTCTCTATCATACAATTGAAATATGTAATTAAGAAAAGCATTAATTTTCCAATTTCCAATAGAGGGTTAGGAAATCTATTTAAAATAGTTAATAAACTTCCATAGATATTGAGACACTAATTTCATGATATATTTCACATGGCAAAAGTAAAAAATAAAAATCAAATAAATTATGATTATTTATAATATATAAATAAGCTCTCTTAAAATACCACTGATCAATATCATGGCTTACCAATATCACATGCTCAAATAAATATATGAATATAGCCATATTGTATGACATTTTCATTTAACTAATCAATTTAATTAAAAAGTGCAAAAGAACATAAATATTTTATAGAATATTCTAAGAAGCTATGTGAAATTACTTGATAATTATTAAAAGAGGCTCATTACAAGCATATAAAGTTGAAGCTATAGATTTCTCCACACATAAATGAATAAAATCCATGCCCACTCATAATAATAATAGATAATAAGAAAAATAAAAATATCAAAATTTAAATTTCAAAGTTTTCAAAAAAAAAGGTTCGTAAATAAATAAAATTGCATACAATTTTTACTTTCTGTACAGATCAAATCTCTTTTAACTTTAAAAGAAGATTCTCAAATATATTAATTTATAAATATAATTTACAACCCAGCTTAATTCATTCGATATTGATATTAAAAAAAATAAAAAATATTACCTAAATATAAACTATATTTCAATTATAGACTTAGTATCCATCAATCCTCTGCACAATCAACAATGAATGCATTCTAATCCTGCGAAAGTCATGTGATTGCAATAAGAATTTTGACATTAAACTCTCAAAATATTAAACTCTGAAATATAGCTTGTACTACGAATTTAATTACTCTACCACCTCTGAAATATAGCATGCGATATCAAATATAATTACTCTACCACCCAAGCTTAGAAAGTTTCAAATATAATTACTCTACCACCCAAGCCTAGAAAGTTTCAAATGAGCTCTGCATGATCTTAAAAAAAAAAAAAACTTTTTTGTACCGTAAAATTCATGTGATGGGAAAAGAATTTGCACTTTATATCCTGTAATCCAAAATTAAATTTCTACCTTAACATAGAGAAAGACATACTTACTAAATATAAGATCCTGCACAAGATTCTTGTCAAAATGGAGTTGTATCAAGCCTCTTGTTCACCAATCAAGAGTTCCCTAATGATGCTTATCAACTATTATATATCAACCATTATAGATTAACACATCCAATGAACCAATGATAGTCATACTTAAGCAGGAATTAGGAATTATGAAATATTAGCAGAGTTCTTGTTGGGAACTTCGTATCCAAATCTCTCTTTGTGACGTCTTCCTTTCTATAAGAATTAGAGCACCACAAATATAAAAGTATATATATATAAATTACCAATATAAGTATATCTAATTTAATTTTAAATCTACTAAGATCTACCGATCAAATTTCTTTCTGTTTTTAAAAAAAATTCTAAAATGTATTAATTTATAAATATAATTTACAACCCAACTTAAATCATTTGATGTTGATGTTAAAAAAAATAAAAATAAATTCTCTAAATACTAACTTTAAATTAACTATAGACTATTGAAAAAATATTATCCATCAATCCTTTACCTAATCAACAAAGAATGCATAGTTTAAAATATTAATTCTTGAGTTTATTAATCTCTATTGTTTTTAAAATATTGTCTCAATGTTTAAATCAAGCATGATAAACCATGTTTATTCCCTTCTTTTTATAATATTAATAATCATGTGACTTAATCAATAATTTTTAGAATCAATAATTTTTATTTAAAAAAAATATTTCTAAGATTTATTAATCATGCGAGTTTTTCATTGATTTGTATTTAAAATATTTATTCCTAATCTTTACTAGTCTTTTTTGTTTTTTATATCGACTACTTGGCCTTGTTGATCTCTTATGTTTTTAATATTTTTCCCTTGCGTTTCCCAATTCTTTTGATTTATAATATTAAACCGTTGAGTTTATTAGTTCTTTTTGTTTATAATATTAATAATCCATTTTGTTTATTAATTAGTTGATTTTAAAATATTGATTCTTATGGTTTATTATTTTTTAGATTTTTGAGTTTAAAATATTAAATCTTAGGGTTTGTTAATCTCTTGTGTTTTTAACATTGATCCTTTGGCCTTATTGATTCCTTAAGTTTTTAATAATTTTCCCTTGGGTTCACCAATCCCTTCAGTTTATAATATTAAACCTTTGGGTTTATTATTTCTTTTGGTTTCCATTATTAATAATCCCTTGTGTTTATTAATATCTTGAGTTGAAAATATTAGATACTATGGTTTATTAAATTCTTAGGTTTTGGGTTTAAACTATTAAATTCTTAGGTTTTGGGTTTAAACTATTAATTCTTAGTGTTTATTAATCTCTTGAGTTTAAAATATTAATAGGGTTTATTAATTTCTTGGTTTATAATACTAATATTTATCCTTTAGGTTTATAACATTTTTCCTTTGGGTTTACTAATTACTTGGGTTTATAATATTAAATGATTGTGTTTATTTGTTCCTTATTTTTATATTTTTACTAATTCCTTTGGTTTATAATATAAATTATTTTTGTTTACAACATTAATAATCTGTTGAGTTTATTAATCTCTTGAATTAAAAATATTAATTCTTAGAGTTTATTAATTTCTTAGGTTTTAAGTTTCAAATATTAATTCTTAGGGTTTATTAATCTCGTGTTTTTAATATTCATCCCTTGGCGTTATTGATCCTTTAGGTTTTAATATTTATCCCTTGTGTTCACCGATTACTTTGTGTTTTTAATATTGAGTTTAAAATATTATTTCTTAGGTTTTATTAATTTCTTAGGTTTTTGGGTTTAAAATATTAATTATTAGGTTTTATTAATCTCTATTGTTTTTAATATTCATCCCTTGGCCTTATTGGTCCTTTAGGTTTTTAATATTTATCCCCTGTGTTCACCGATTACTTTGGTTTATAATATTAAATCCTTGGGTTTATTAGTTCTTTTGATTTATAATTTTAATCACCCCTTGGGTTTATTAATCTCTACTTTATTTATTAATATCGATCCCTTGTCCTTATTGATGCCTTAGCTTTATAATATTTATCCCTTGGATTGGCTGATTCATTTGGTTTATCATATTAAACCCTTGGGTTTAATAGCTCTTTTGGTTTATAATGCTAGTAATCCCGTTGGTTTATTAATATCTTAAGTTTAAAATATTGATTCTTATGGTTTATTAATTTATTAAGTTTTTTAGTTTCAAATATCAATTCTTAGGGTTTATTAATCTCTTGTGTTTTTAATATTAATCACTTGGCCTTATTGATCCCTTATGTTTTTAATATTTGTCCTTTGGGTTCAATATTTAAACCTTGGGTTTGTTACTTTTTTTGGTTTGTATTATTAATAACCTCTTGTGTTTATTAATCTCTTGAGTTTAAAATATTAATTGTTAGGGTTTACTAATTTCTTAGATTTTTGTGTTTTAAATAATATTTCATATACTTTATTAATCTCTTGAGTTTAATATATTAATTTTTAGGGTTTATTACTTTCATAGGCTTTTTGGTTTTAAATATTTTTTCTTAGGGTTTTTTATTTCTTCAGATTAAATTATTTACTTTTAGGGTTTCTATATTTCTTGGTTTATAAGATTAAATTATTTATTCTTAGGCTTTTTTATTTCTTGGTTTATAATATTAATATTTATCTTCTGCTTCACCAATTATTTGGGTGTATAAATTATTTTTCTTTAAAATATTAATAATCCCTTGGGATATTGGTAAGAGATATACAATTATTATAAATATTAATAAAATATTATTATTATTATGCTATTTTTTTAACTATATTATAGTTTAAATTAAAACTATTAATAGATTGAAATAATTTAAGAATATATTTTTATTATATATTTTACTATTGAATAATAGAATATTATATATTCATGTTATTTTGTTTTATATTTTTAATAACCTTTTGGGTTTATTAACCTATTGAGTTCAAAATATTATTTCTTAGGATTAATTAATTTTTTAGGTTTTTGAGTTTAAAATATTAATTATTAGGTTTTATTAATCACTATTGTTTTTAATATTGATCCCTGGACCTTACTAATTTTTTAGGTTTTAATATTTATCCTTTGGGTTCACCAATTCCTTTGGTTTATAGTATTAAACCGTTAGGTTTATTAATTATTTTGGTTTATAATGTTAATCACCCCTTGGGTTTATTAATCTCCTTAGTTTAAAATATTAATTCTTAGGGTTTATTAATATCTATTGTTTTTAATATTGATCTCTTGTCCTTATTGATCCCTTAGGTTTATAATATTATCCCTTGGGTTCGCTGATTCCTTTGGTTTATTATATTAAACCTTTGGGTTCATTAGTTATTTTGGGTTATAATGTTAATAATCCCATTGTTTTATTAATATCTTAAGTTTAAAATATTGATTCTTATGGTTTATTAATTTATTAGGTTTTTTAGTTTAAAATATCAATTCTTAGAGTTTATTAATTTTTTGTGTTTTTAATATTGATCCCTTGGCCTTATTGATCCATTATGTTTTTAATATTTATCTCTTGGGTTCACCAATTCCTTTGGTTTATAATATTTAAATCTTTGGTTTATTACTTATTTTGATTTTTATTATTAGTAATCTATTGGGTTTATTAATCTCTTGAGTTTAAAATATTAATTGCTAAGTTTTATTAATTTCTTAGGTTTTTGGGTTTTAAATATTATTTCATATGCTTTATTAATCTCTTGAGTTTAATATATTAATTCTTAGAGTTTATTATTCTTAGGCTTTTGGTTTTTAAATATTGTTTGTTCCGGTTTTTTAATCTCTTAATATTAAATTATTTATTCTTAGGGTTTTTTATTTCTTGGTCTACAATATAAATATTTATCCTTTGCCTTACCAATTTCTTGAGTTTATAATATTAAATCCTTGAGTTTATTACTTCATTTTGTTTAAAATATTAATAATCCCTTGAAATATGGGTAAGAAATATACACTAATTATAAATATTAATAAAATATTATTATTATGTTATTTTTGAATTATGTTATAGTTTGAGAGAAAACTATTCATATATTGAAATAATTTAATAATATATTTTTCTATTGAATAATATAATATTATATATTCTAATATATATAGTATTCATATAGTTAATATTATTAATATATTATAAGTAAATATGTAAAATATGTTCGCAATTATATTCATAAATATATAATATTTATTTTGCTGAAATACATGTGGTGAGTGGATATAAGCTTATCGGCCTATATCGACCACATTGCTGAATGTAGTTGCAAATCTATTTCATATAGGCCTATATCGTATATCAATCACATTAGTAAATGTGATTATGCTAGCAGTTATAGACTATTGAAAAAATATCATCCATCAATCCTCTACCTAATCAACAAAGAATGCATTCTCGTGAAGCAAAATTCATGTCATTTCAATAAGAATTTTGACTTTAAACTCTCAAAATATTAAACTCTCAAATGTAACATTTAATACAAATTTAATTACTCTACCACCTCTGAAATATAGCCTATGATAGCAAATATAATTACTCTACCACCCAAGCTTAGAAAGTTTCAAATGAGCTTTGCATAATAATAAAAAAAAAAAATGCTTTTTTTTAATCCTGGAAAATTCATGCGATTGGAATAAGAATTTGTACTTCAAAACCTAAAAATATTAAACTCTGAAATATAGCATGTAATGCAAAATTAATTATTCTACCTCACCATACGTACATACATATTTACTAAATATAAGATCCTGCACAAGAGTCTTGTCAAAAATGGAGTTGTATCAAGCCTCTTCTTCACCAATCAAGAGTTCCCTAATGATGCTTATCAACCATTATAGATTAACACATCCACTGACCCAATGATAGTCATACTTAAGCAAGAATATGAAATATTAGCGGAGTTCTTGTCCATGGAACTTCGTATCCAATTCTCTCCTTGTGACATCTTCCTTTCCATAAGAATTAGAGCATCACAAGTATAATTACCGTTAGGATAATGGATATGTAATCTATTTGTAAGCTCAATGCTTAAACTTTTGAATATGAGATCCCGTTCATAATTTTTAGTGTGGGTGAAAACGAAACTAAATATTTTGAGATGTTTGGTATAAAAATATAAAATACAAATAGCCCAAGTGTTTGGTCCAAAAACATAAAACATTAAGAGTAAGAAAACTCATACTGAGCAATATCTTCATGCTAGCTCCCACCATTTCCCTGCTAAAAAATTAGACGTCTTTAGCACCTTAGCCACTAGGGCGCTGAGAATCTCTGATGAGTCTCACCTTGAATGGGAAAAGACCTATCTCTTGAATGTTTTTTGTAATAATGGTTATAGTATGTTGTAGGGCTTCGAAGCTTTCCTTAAAGTGGAAAAAGTTCCTTCTGTTAAAAATAAAAATAAAAAAGAGCCTAGTGAATGGTGTGGCAGTGTCAACCTTCCGTTCATCTAGCGTACCATTGATAAGATTGCTAAAATCCTTAAAAAGCATAAAGTATCCTCTTATTTCAAGCCCCTTAATACAATTCGTAGTTCTCTAAAATCGGTTAAAGATCCGATTGACCCCAGAGATGGAAAATGTGTCTACATCATTCATTGTTCCTGTGGGACTCCTTACATTGGTGAGACTGGTCGATCAACTAATCAAAAGATCTATGAGCATACTGCTGATATCAAGCACATAATATCTCGCTCGTCTGCCTTAGCTGAGCATGCAGAAAGACTAACCATCATGTTTGCATAGAAGATGATAAGGTCATTGCTAGAATCGACCATTTCCATCATTGTAAGTTGAGAGAGGCCATTAAAATTGAGAAAAGGCCCGTTAATCTCAATAGAGATGACGGTTGGAATATCAGCAGGTGCTGGATTCCTGCCTTATATTCTTGATATATATATATATATATATATTATTGATTTATTTTTATTTTCAAAAAAAAAAAATAAAACAATTATTTTATATATATTTTTATTTTTATATATAAGGTCATCGCTAGAATCGACCATTTCCATCATCGTAAGTTGAGAGAGGCCATTGAAATTGAGAAAATGCCCGTTAATCTCAATAGAGATGACGGTTGGAATATTAGCAAGTGTTTGATTCATGCCTTATATTCTTGATATATATATATATATATATATATATATATATATATATATATATTATTTTTAATTTATTTTATTTATTTATTTATTTATTTTTATTTATTATTATTATTATTATTATTTATATTTATATTTTTTAATTATTATTTTTTATTTTTTATTTTAACTCAGTGTTTGATTATTTCATAAGTAGTTTGCTATTAGATTATATGAATAATAATTAATTTTATTTTTAATTATTAATAATAATTGATTATTATATAATTTAATCAATTAAATTAATAAAGAAAATATGCATATATACACCACAATTTTTTAAATTAATTACCATTATATTAATTAATTGGTTAAATAGTTGTATAAATATACTAAAGAATTTATAAATAAATAAAATAATAATTAATAAATAAATAAATAAATAAAAATTAATTAAATAAATAACGAAATATTTACTTTAAAAAAAAAAGAGAGAGAGAGAAGAAGAAGAAGTCAAACTAGTTGTTATCCTAACGTCTAGTTGAGCCATTTTTACATCTATTTATTCGTAATGTCTGGATCTGATCTCTCACATAGTCTTGATGATGAACCACACTGGTTGGTTCGAAACGCGTCGACCACGTTCCTGTGCATGTGATTATTACCGAAAGAATTTCTACTAAGTATTTTTTTGGTGCAAGAAAATAGATAGTTAGATCAGGTTTTGGTAGGCCTCTAATATGTGAATCCTAGAATAATTGGGAGAATTTCAAACTTTAATAAATAAAATTAACCTAATAATAATTCAAATATAGAAATAGTTTAATATTATAAACTAAAAAATAATTTTATATTTATATGATTAAGTTTGAGTGGGTTAATGATTAAGAATATGTTTGTTAAATTCAAAATAAAATATATTATATATATTTTATAAATTTTATTTTAAATTTATACATAATTACAATTCATTTTTGTTAATATTATTTTGCATAGTTTTCAAATTAAAAAAAATGTATCTTTAAAATAAATTTAAATGAAATACATAATTAAAAAAAATAAGATATATAATAACTAAAACTATTTTATTATTTTATACCAAATGTCTAATTAAAAAGATAAAATATTTTTCCAAATAAAAATTATCTCAAAAATCTCTCTCAGAGTTATTAGGAGAAAGATTATCCCAAATATCTCCTTGTTTTTACAAACAATTAGATGATTAAAAGGAGAAAAAAAATAGAGGATTAAAAGAAAAAAAAAACTATTATCTAAGAGTGATTGTTTCAAGAATCTCATTGTTTTTAATGATGATTAGAGAGAAACTGTTTTAGAAATTGAATTATTACCATTATCTCATGGATTTCTCTTTGTTTGTTATCTTTAGAAATGATTAGTTGTGTGAGTGTTTTTTTAAGAGTTAAATATTATTTTTAAAAAATCATTTTTTGTTTATAAGATATTTAATTTAAATTTTATGATGATGATGATGATGATGGTTTTGACAACTTAAAAGGCTAGGAAGGTCAGTATTGCAACAAAGATTATGAAATTGAGATATAATGTGGTTGTACGCACACCAATCTAAGAGGAAGTGATTTTCATCCTCGATGTTAGGACAATCTAAGAGGAAGTGATTTTCATCCTCGATGTTCATATTCTCACAGAGGTGGCAGACAGTTTCCATCCATGGTGTTTTAGGAATTTTCCAAAGACCTATTTCACTATGGAGCTCATGAGAGTATGTTCTAATCTGGGCCATATTAATTTTCTTCTTTGAGCTAGTTAAAACAGAGAGATATTTTTGATCTTCTAAGGTGGGGTTGATGACCTCTTTAGAATATCTTAATTTTCTTTTAGCTTCTAGATCTTTCTCACATCACATTTTTTCTTTAAAGTTGGAAGTAACAATTTTTTTTAATGTCATTAATGTTTTGCAATGCCTTATTTTCGTCCATCTCCCAATAGTTTAACCAGACCCTCATGTCCTTAAACCAACCTCGTTTGAGCCTTGGGTAATTTTGGCTGGAATTTAAAGCTAGCTTAAGAGGTATAATATTATGTTTAAATTTATATTTATAATTTCTTTATAATTTTATCTATTAAAAAAAACCAATAAGTTTATTAAATTTAAATTTTATAATATTAAGGTTAAATTTAAATTTAGATTTGTATTTATAATTATATTTATTAAGAAAAATAATATGTTTATTAACTCTATTTTCTAGATTAGAGTATATTTTAAAATTCTGTCTGTTTAGTTATGAGTTTTATTTTTTTGGATTAAAAAATAGCTTTATTATCCAAAACCTCGATGTTCAAAGTGAAAGCGTAACCACTTATGACCACATGTGGGACAATTATAAATTCTATGTTGTGGATGAGTATATTTTAAAATTGTTTTATTTTTAGTTAAGAGTTTTATTTTATTTAGAAAATAGGTTCACTTCCCAAGACTTGTTTGCCAAACCATTGTCCAAGGTTGAAATTGTAGGAGTGAAATTTTTCTCCATCACCAAGGTTGAAATAGTAAGAGTGAAATTTTTCTTTATTATTAATGAGATAATTCCAAGGTTGAAATTGTAGGAGTGAAATTTTTCTCCATCACCAAGGTTGAAATAGTAAGAGTGAAATTTTTCTTTATTATTAATGAGATAATTCCAAATGACATGATTTTCTTTTAATAGTAGTGATGATTTAATTTTCATTTTTTAAGATTCAAATGATAGAAGTGAAATCTTGCTCCTTAGTGACTACCAATAAAATAATTTCAAGTGACCTAATTTTTTATTTAATAATACTAATGAATCAATCTACATTTTTGAATAACAACCAATAAAAATGATGTTCATTACTAATTTCGTTAACATATTATATTTTCTTACTATATAAAAATAATTCTATTTCCTTTACCTATCCAAATAATTATATCTCCTTTAACTATCCAAATAAGACTCTCATAATATAAGAATATTGTGAACATGTTCTTTTATTACAAATATATTTAACTTTTTGGATGCTTACCGGACTGTGACCTCAAGAGAGTGCTACTATATCCTTGTCTTCCAATCCCATCTTGTAAAAAACTGTTCGAAGATGGTCAAAACCTGCTCTGATAAATTTCATGAACTTGCCATTTCAGACACATGTACAAAAGACCGACCGAAATCACTGAGCTTGTCATGAGAATAGTACGATTGTTACCTCCAATTGCTTCAGGTTTCAGTAGAATTAAAATCATTATAATTGCTGCACCAAGCACATCAATAAATATATATATATATATATATATATATATATATATATATATATATATATATATATATATATATATATATATATAAATATATATATATATATATATATATATATATACAAAGGACATCATTGACTTATAAATACATAACTTCTATACCAAGGACACCACTGAGTCATATATATATATCTTTTGGTAGCAGAAGACTCTCTAAGTTTTGAGGGCCCTCTTGTAACTTCAACGGCTACCGCAGTAACATTTCTTCTATGTATGATTGCTACAAAAGCTATTTGTCCAAATAAAAATTGAATACCATTATAAAGTCATAAAATTTCAGCATGTCACATTGATAACGAAAGCGTCCTCCAAAAATAAAGGTGGCAGAAGTTTCTGCCAAACAACTCAACCATTACTCAATTAAGGATTCTTGATCAAAGCTGATCATAGGTTGAAGGTTTAGTGGAGGCACGGGAAAAGTGCCCAAGTGAGATCTCCACAAATCTGTTGTGAGACGATTTCTTTAAGGAGGATCTCTTGTTGGTCCCCCTTGCGATGGTGGTGGCCGAAATCGCTCCTTTGATGGGTAATATTGGAATTTGTGGACATGTGATTGGATGTTGTGTGTTACATAGAATTGTTATTAATATGTCATTGTTCATTATATTAATATGTTATGAAATTATATTTCTGGTTGTTATTAAAGTGAGAGTGGTCTGACCAACTACTGTCACAATTATGAGTGTGTTGGAACGGGTCATTCCAACAATACATAAATTTGTAGGAAAATTATTATCTACTAGATATATATTGATGACATGACACTGAAGATGGGAGCGTTAGAGATTGGGGGATGATCGAGTTTGTGTGTGCCCAGTGTGATGGAAAAATATTGTGGAGATAGATATGCATGTTCAATTGCGAGGAGATTAGCTTGATAATGGGTCTTCATTATTGCAGCCTGTCAGCGAGCATGTGAGAATGCATGTTTGGAAGTCTCTTGTGTCGGCACCAGATGTCCAACGACGATGATGGAGAGATAAATATGGTGCAATGAGAATGGATGTTTGTTGCATCACTGTGGTGACGTTACCGTATATCCGACCTGTGTGTCATTGCATGCTGTAGAGAAAGTTGGTAAGCCTTAATGGCTTGTGGCCCCTTTGTGGCTAGAGAGCATTCGTGGCGGTGTTAAGCCTTTGTGGCTGGAGAGCCTTCGTGATGGTAATAAGCCCGGGTTGTTGGAGAGCCTTCATGGCGGTGATAAGCCTTGGTGGCTAGAGAGCCTTCGTGGCGGTGATAAGCCTTTGTTGCTATGATAAGCCTTCATGGCCGAGTTGAGCCTTTACGACTGTGTTGAGCCTTCGTGGCTATGATAAGCCTTGGTGGCTCAGTTGAGCCTTGGTGGCTACATTGTATCTCCTCAAGGCTGAGCGCCTGAGCGGTGGAGGTGAATTACTGCTTGTCGAAATGTGAACTAGCAAGCAGGTGAAAGGGTGTTTCTCATGCATGTTC
Organism: Pinus albicaulis; assembly: GCA_034641835.2. Classification (NCBI taxonomy): domain Eukaryota; kingdom Viridiplantae; phylum Streptophyta; class Pinopsida; order Pinales; family Pinaceae; genus Pinus; species Pinus albicaulis. The sequence continues at coordinate 1,073,083,474 of CM076572.1, read as the reverse complement.
ATGAAGCAACGTGGAGTGATCAGTTGTCAGTGATCAGATAAGGATCAAATCGAAGACAACGTGCAGTGTATGATCTTGGATCTGCTCACAACAACAGTGTGGGTAGTGTTGTGATGAACTGAAATTTGGGGCAGTTTGTCCGCAACAGTGAATGGCATGGCAATGTGTTGAACATTTGCATGCCAGTTTTTTTCTTCATGGATATTGTATTATTGTCATGGTTATCGCTTGTGCTTATAGTGTCATTTGGTATTTTTTTTGTTTAGTATGGGTAAATGTGGACAAGTCTTGGAAATTTATATAAATATTGAGATTTACAACCTCAATATGATGTCATTCTGTTAGAATTCACAACTCTAATTGATGACAGGTAAAACATGGAAACCAAGACCAGCTTGCCAAAGTAAAATGAAGATGCCAAAGACTCAAAATTACAAAGCCAAAGTAATGGTGTGTTCCAGCATATGAATAGTGCGGTGTTTGTGGAGGTGAATGTTATGGTGAGCGGAAAAGGATGATGGACAATCAAGTTTGTGAGAGTTTGTTTTGTGTGAGTTTCTTGGAATAGGCTCATGACATTTATAGTCACAGATTGTAATTAGATGAAAATCTACATGTCATTTATTGTTTGTATGTGTTGTAAGACCTAGAGAGGCATGCATACCCCTTTGTTATATGTTCCCTCTGTCCGAGAGTTTTAACACCCTGGAAGAGTGTGTCATGTGGGATGGATACACTTGGATTGACCGTATTGGTTTTAGACTCCATAAGGTGAAATTTTATATCAAGGGGGAGTTAATCGAGAGGTTGGATGAACCATGTATGTGAAGGACTCTCTAGTAGAGTGGCGGTTGCAGCGGTTGGAAGCCATGCATTTCGGTAGATGGTTGTTCTTTTATATGGACATCAACAGGTGTTCATTGTAGATTTTGCAGATGGATATTGAGACAAGTAGTCATTAAGGGGGAGTGTTGGAATATCTAATTCCTACTTGTCTTCAGCTAGAGTTTGTTCCTATTTGTTAGGTTAGTTCCTAGTTTGGTGTGAGGTTGAGATATTCTCTCAACCAAATTATTGTGCGTGTAAGATAGCTTTTCTATCTTTAGACAATCCTCATATATATATGTAAGTCTATTTATTTGATTAATTGATTCAGCTTTTCTGCTCAGTTTCTAAGTATTCTTGAATGGTAAGAGATAACATTTCTTCTATGTACAATTGCTAGAGAAGGTATTTGTCTAAAGAAAAAATGAGTACCATTAAAAAGTCATAAAATTTCAGCATGTTACGTTGATAAAGGAATCGCCTTTCGAAAATAAAGGTATCAGAAGTTTAGGCCAAACACCTCAACCATTTCCATAAAATCTCAATAAAGAAAAGTGGAATCTCATAAATAAGGTCATATCAAAGTTGTAACATGTAGGCCTTTGAGAAATGGTTTAACGTTTTGAATCCTAGAATAATTTAATTTGGAGGATTTCAATTTTTAATAAATAAAATTAATCTCATAATAATTTGCCTATAAACAGTTTAATATCATAAGTCAAAAAAAAAAAAAATTATATTTAAATAATTGAATTTGAGTGAGTTACATATTTACAAAATTCAGAATAAAATATAACATATACATTTATATACATTACATACGTTGTATTTTAAATTTACACAAAATTTTAGTTCATTTTTATTAATTTCATTTTACATAATTTTCAAATTTAAAAAATTGTAAAATAAATTTAAATAAGGTTAAAAATCATTAAAATATATAATAATTAAATATTTTGATACTTCATACCAAAATTCAAATTAAAAGGACAAAAGAATTTTAGAAACGATTAGATTATTAAAAGAAAAATAATACTATCAGAAGAGATTATCTCAGGAATCTCTTCATTTTTAAAGATTATTAGGGCGCAACTATATCAAAAATTGAATTACTAGCATTATCTCAGGGATTAGGGTCATATCAAAGCTGTAACAACTGGTTTGATTACCTGATAAAAGTTTACATAGATAAGAATGGGAACTTGTCTTTATTGGGGTGAAGGAGTTTGCATAGCTAAGAATGGGACCTGGTATTTAACGGGTTGAAGGAGCTACTTCACAGCATTGTCAAGTCCTGCATTGGCCGCATGAGAGTGTTCCCCTTATTCTTGAGGGTTCGAAAAGGTCCTCCAGTTTTAGTGTTTAGATCATACGTTAGGGCAGAATGCCCTCTGATAATTTGTTTGTGAAAAAATAATGTATAATTTCTCTAGCAGATCCAAATATCGCCATGGCAAGAAAGTAAACTAAGATACTTGAGACATGCAGACTCATGCTAATCGTAGAATGGGTGGAGCGCAGTGTTTTTTTGTGGCCGCAAAACAATACAAAATATTTACTAATAACTAATACGGAAATACGGAAATGAATTTACCTGAGGATCGATCCAGATTGAGTTGAGTTGTTTGGCCATTCTGAAAAGTAAAAAAAAAAAAAAAAAAACAATATAATACTTTATCTCAAATGTCTATGAAAAAGAAATGAATTTACCTGTGAGCTGAGTTGTTTGGCCATTATTCAACAGATGAACATTCCCCGTGTGATTTCAAAATTTGTCATTGAAACTGGAGGATTCTACCCACGAAAGAATCAAAATATGTTCTAAATCTTAAACCCCTTACACAACTCTTTGTTGCAGATGATCTTGTTGTGGGGAGGAGGGGCTTTGCGGTATTGTGTTAAATATTATAATATTTTTATTAATTAATAATGGTTTTTTTATTGTTTTCATGTTTATCTTTATTAATAATAATTAACTGCTTTATTAACGGTTTAATATGTTGGTATACCCTTGTTCAATCGCTGAACAATTGTGCATCGGTGAACAACAGTGCAGAGTGACATTTGGAAGAGTTCTTCTGAAAGAAAAAAGCGTTACCCAGTTAAAAAAACACAACATTGGTAAAATGTATATCAATTCTATTTAGCATTAGCATTAAATCATGAAGCCTTCGAACCCTTAATTTATGAAATAATGTGTAACTTTGAAACAAAATTGAAATATTCGAAACTTTGGCTATGATATTTATTTTTTGCTTTGGAATGCCCGGATTTGAGGTTTACACAAACTTTAGTATTTTCTTTATAGATTTGAAAACACTTGCTGACATAAACGCCTTGATTTGAATTGTGGACGTGTCGTCTTTATAAATGCTTGAAAATAATTAGGTTTTCCTGGAATTCAATGATGGTTGGCTTTGTTCAAATGGGATATGGTGCAGAAGTCCCTTTGCAGTGCCAAGGGGAAGGTTTCGCTGAAAATGGATTAATTAAGGTAGTCAACTATGATAGACTTCTGATTTGACTGTGTTGAATTTGTTGTTTCTGTACGATTTTTTCTGAATAATCCATTGAGAAATCTATTTTATGAAAATGAGGAATTAGAATTCTTGATTTCCAACCATTTTTTCCGTGCCATAGTAGTTAAATCAATGGATCTATCTGTTATTTCCGTATGAAGTGAAGTTTACCAAGAAAAAATTATCACGGTTCACTATTTTCGCTCTTCTCTTCTAACTTTCGAGAAATTTTGCCCGCGATTAATCCTCGACTGGTTCCTATTTTATCTAATGTACAAACATAGAGAAACTGGAATTCAGAGTCCTTTTTTCTCACTTTCAGAAAACCTTTACAACTGTAATCGATTTGTTTTACTTCCCCTTTATGGCTTCAGTTACCACGACATATGATCTGATGTAGATTGTGGCATTTTCTTGGTTTGGGTAGATTGAACTGAATAACGATGGTTTCATGGGAGGAATAAATTAGCGCTTCGAGAGGCAGATGTGCCGGTTACTATAACACTTTTTCTTTTTCTCATTTTTAAATGTAATTGAGGTAATTTAACCTTTCACTGTAATTCTGAAAATTGGGTAATTGAACACGGCCGGAAAAAAACAGATATCATGTAAAGTTTTCCCTCACACTAAACTTCCAAATCGACAATATCACCTTGAGAAGGCCATTCCCATTTCCAAAGATACAAGTTTGTCATCACACTAAACATCCAAATTGAGAATATCACCTTGAGAAGGCCATTCCCATTTCAAAAGATACAACTAGATCTTCATGTGTTGCTCGAATAATGGTATACGTTTCACTAGCATGCGTATTTCAGCCTAATAAGGTTGGAATAGGGAAACCTCAAGGTGAACACCAACTGCTACTAGGTGGAGTGTATTTCCTTATGGAAGGGTTTGTAATATATATATTTTTTTGTTGGTATTATCCACGGGGATTTGAGTTTTGAATTTCTTATTTTACATATGACTTCATAACAACATGATTCTCAATTGAACGAACTACACCTTGTGAGCTTAAATGTAAGTAATATTATAAACATAAGAGATTATTAATATCATAAACCAAAGACATCAATAAACTCGAGAAATTTATATTATAAATCTTAGGAATATGACCCCTTACATTAATAAATAGATGTGAGTTTCAATGTTAGTTTTGCTATGCTAATTCAATTTAAAGATTTATAATTTATTTAATGATCTTATGCTTGATGTACATAGGTTTCCTTATTAGTTATGTGTGTCAAACATGTAAATTAACTGAGTTTTAAGAGTGAATTCAAGAGCATAAAGTATGAAAATCCACTGTTTGACAATAGAAAAATAAAGAACCACAAACCATCACAATTTATCCATCAACACAGAGTTTTGATCAAGGAGTTCACCCCTCTTCGGCTACATCTCCTTGGTCTAGCATCCATGGCTTGGGCCTCTGTATTATCTCAATAGTGAAAAAAAATTATTTTAAATGGGTCAAATGATCTTGAAACATACTCCAATGAGTCCAGAATGTCAAAATCTATCAGAAATGACTATTGATTCTCTAAATTTGGCCTTTAGTTAATCTAGGCATGGCTTTCCCTCCTAGTGGCCCTCGGCTTCAATTTTATTCAAAGTGACAAAAAGACCTGTTGAATTGATCATCTACATTTGAAATTTGTTCCAATGTGTTCATAGCATGCCAATCTGCTAGGAAAGACTCTTCCTGAGCCAAAATTGGTCAAAAATTTCTCAAGATATGGCTCATTCAATTTTTCCTAGTAAATCTCCTCCAAATCTCGAGAAGACTCCAGATACGTCCGACAAACTAGTGATTCCACCGAAAAGGGTGGAGTTTGCTAAATATACTGCAAAATTAATTGGGATTAATTAGCAGTAAGACCACACTTAACTGTGGATAAGCGCATATTAACTGCGATTTAAATGCGTTTCATAAACCATTGTTTAATTAACATAAACCTCGGCTTAGTGAGATATTCCTATGGTGAGGAGTTTAGCTACGTGCTTTGTATTCTACTCCACCATTGGTCTTTGCATCATAGTCAGATGGGGAGGGTGATGGCCCACCGGTTTGGCCCGCTCCAAACCCCCGCCATCGGATTCCGACAACAACAAATATACATTGTGATCTTATGGTTAAGACCCAACGGACAAACCAGGTTGTAAGGTGCTCGGATTGTGCGGGGTAGGTCGTGGGTTCGACCCCGACTCCCGCACAATAATTTTGTCCCACATGACATTTGTCCAACCTAAAGCTTGAAACTTTGGTTAAAATGAATATGCATTCACCAGCCCATTAGTTAAGACTTTCGTTATCAGATATAATGCGCTCCATAAACTCTGGACTATGGTAAAAATTCACCACCGGAATATAATATGCGCTCCAATATATATAGTTTCAAAACCTTAGGTTGAAATATATGTGGACTTTGATAATTTTAATATGCACCACCATATAATTCATAACTTTGGCATTAAATTCAACCTTCAGAATTTGCAATATCTGTTAGTTCGGACCATATAATAAACCAACCTTCCATAAAAAATAAAATTTGAACATTGGAATTGGAGAGGTTCCACTAGAGGGGGAACATGGCATACCATGGTTGCACCAAATGGCAGTCTCTGGTTGGGCTATCTATGATATAAAAGAAAATTCAAATTCAACCTTAAGAGCAGATCCTTAAAAAAATTTCACTTTCAAACCAAACTAGCGAATCCTTTTCTGACACTTGCCACAGTGCCACTGGGCATAAATTGAAGAATTTTCCCTACATGCTGACTAGGGTGCAATGTCATCAACATGTCACTGTTCTACAATTTAAAAAAAAAATTCCATCTTCCGAACGACGTTCAGTACGCTATAACTTCTTGATCCGGTGTCGATTTTTGATGAAGCAAATTGCACCAGATTCCTGGCAACGGGCCGGTCGCGGTCATTCAGTTTCTAATAAATTCTGAGAGCTTTCATTTTTTAGCTTTTATACTGAGCACCTGATGATTCCTACCCATTAGAGGCCTTTTGGACACCAAAAGCTCTTTGATTACTGGTCATGTGCATGAGGGTATTGTTCCCTCACCTTTCCAGTCTCTATCCACTAAAATTTCCCCATTTTCATTAAATGGAGCTTTTCCTTGATTCTTGTCACTTTCTATTGCACTCATTGACACTGTCATGCTGCAATTCCCATGAATTTTCATATCAACAAACTTTTATTGCAGAAACCATCTTGGTCCTACATATGTCATCAATCAAAGGAAAATTAAAAACTCTCTCACCTTGCACACTGTCGCCATGGCGATTCTTTACTAATATTGCTTTGTACTTACATCGACTCTTGACCAGGTATCTTTGTCATTTCCATGTACCCTTTTGAAACCAAAAATAAGAATTTGTGGAACCCATCCATTATTTTCCAACCTACTTTGTCACTTTCTCTTTGACTTTTCCACTCTCTTGCATTGACATCTTGTTTCCAACACTGCTCAACACTGATGTTGAGTGCTGCAGATGTTTTACATATTTTTCACCTCATTTCAAATGCAACCTATTAGAATCTTGAAACATCTCATTACAAGTATGAGCCCATTTTCGAAAAGTTTGATTCAAAACATCTCTTTTTTTTATCATCAACAATGTCAAATTCTGACTTGCATTCACTATCCTCTTCATTTCTCTTGCATGTGTAAGAGACAAACATGTCTTCTTCTTGTGTGCTCTAATTATGTACTCAATAAAATATTTAAACAATTGATACTTATTCTCATGGCGATGAAATATTTCTTTCCTATCATACAGATAAGGACTTCCCAATACAATACTTGATATCTCAAGTGGCACCACGTCAAGTTCAACTTCATCAAGAAAGTTTTAATTAATGGTGAATCTTAGTATGCACTTCATTGTAACTTGCAAATTTTCATTCTTTCATATCTAGCCCAAAGCAAAAGGTCTTGGATGTCTAATGGTTTCAAGGTATAGTTTCTTAACCAAGTCTTCATAAATCAAGTTAGCTTGTGACCCACTATCAAAAACTGTATCAATCTTGGTATGTTTAGAGACAATTCTAATATGGAAAAGTTCTATTCTTGTATCTTCATCTTCAGTAACGTTTAAACAATTTCAATAAATAGCGCTTGCTATGTTCTTACCTTTCAAACCCATGGTTGTAATATTTATCTCATCTCTTGAATCTGACCCTAAGTCATGTTCAACTATAGAAACAATTTTACCCTTCTCTTTGGCTTTCAATTTGTTTGGCTTCAATTTTCGATGAAGTTGCCAACTGTGGTGTTCATCATGGCGAGTCTTTGAACAATTTTTTCATGTTAATTTTTCTCTCTCTTTTACGGAGCTATTTCTTTTTCCTCTTCCATAAAACATTCCCTTTCCTTTAGTCTCACTTTCACTTTTCACATCTATGTTTTCTTTCCCTCTTGCTTCTAAGTGTGTGACTTGAACAAAAACTTCATCTATGTTTGTGGGAGTAAACCTGAGAATAGTGTGCCTAAGTTAACTTTGTGAACCCCCAAAATAATTTAACAAATTTTCTTGAGAATATAAATTAATACCCAAAGTAAGAGATCTTCTCCTAAATTCATGAGTATAATCTTGCACACTTTTCCCTTTCAACTCTAAAATTTTTCCAATCCATAATTGCCTTTTGAATGTAAGCTAAGGAATATAATTTCCTTTTAATGGCAGTAGGAAAACTTGACAAAGACAGTTATTTTACCGTAGCTTTTTATCTCTTCTTCAGTGCTTGCTGCCCACCATACAGGTGCAGATCCTTCCATCCTCAAAGAAGGAAATTGAATCTTTATGTCATATTCATGAAGGTTCTAAATCCTTTTGTACACTTTAGATTGATGTATCCAATTGTCTAATATTTATGCATTTACCTCCCCATTATACATTGTAATCTCAAATTTGACATCGCGTTTGAGTAATGGTGTCTTTCCTTTTGTGGCTTTTGAGTGAGTGTGAGTAGTTTTTGTGGTGAAAGTGGAAGATGATGTAGATGGAGATGATGAGGATGATAAAGATGGCAGATATGGAGGTGGATTTACTCCACTACCCTTTGAGATCTTCTCTTCATTCTTCTTATGATCTAAAGTTCTTTCTCCATGTGGAGGCTTAAAACCTTCTCCTGCCATCCCACTAGTAAATGAATCAAACATAATTTTAACCATCGTCTTTATGTAATTGAATTCTCTCTTGACATCATCCTCTTCCGAATGATCTTGAGTCTCTCTAACACCTGACATGATCGCTATGGATTCAAGCTCGACTTTTGATGCTGGTACCTCTTTAATGAACTCAGATTCTTGTACAACTTGTACCTTCTCAATCTCAGCTTCTTGAGACAAAATTTGAGGTGATTCAAGTGCAGCTATGAGTGGAACTTTGGGTCAAGATGGTGCTCTTGTAGCTCTCGATCTTCTGGTCTTAATATCAAGACTTGCAACCAACAGTTTCCCTTCACCTCTCTACAAATTTAACCTTGTCAACAACACAAATTTTCAACCATTAAACATGCACAAAACTCAAGCAACTATCAAGAAAATAACCTAGCCTTTCAACCAAGCTTTGATACCAACTTGATCTGATTTTGAATGTTAGTTTTGTTGTGTTCACTTAATTTTCATATTTATAATTTATTTATTGATCTTATGCTTGATGTACATAGGTTTCCTTGTTTATTATGTCTGTCAAACAGGTAAATTAACTGAGTTTTATGAGTGAATTCAAGAGCATAAAGTATGAAAATGAAATTTTGAACAACAGCAACATAAATAAAAAAAACTATCACAATTGATCCATCAACACAGAGTTTTGAAGAAGGACTCCACCCCTCTTGGGCTACAGCTCCTTGGTTTAGCTTCCATGGATTGGACCACTGTATTAGCTCAATAGTGAAAAAGTTGGTGTTTACATGCATAAAATATTGTTGAAGCATACTCCAATGAGTCCAAAATGTCCAAATATATTTAAAAGGACTATTCATTCTCTCAATTTGGCGTTCAACTAATCTAGGCACGACTTTCCCTCTTAGTGGCCCCCGACTTCAATTTTATTCAAAGTGACAAAAACACCTATATAATTGTTCATCTACCTCTGAAACCTATTACAATGTGTTTAGAGCATGCCAATCTACTAGCAATGACTCTTCGTGAGCCAAAATTGGTCAAAAATTGCTCAAGATATGGCTCATTCAATTTTGCCTAGTAAATCTCCTCCAAATCTGGAGAAGACTCCAAGTAATTCTGACAAACTAGTGATTCCGCCAAAAATGGTGGAGTTCGCTAAATTCACCTCCAAATTAATCACTATTAATTAGCAGTATGGCCGCACTTAACAATGCATAAGCGCATCTTAACTACGATTTAAATGTGTTTCATAAACCATTGTTTAATTAACATAAACCTTGGCTTAGTAGGATAATCCCGTGATTAGGATTTAAGCTCTGCACTTTGTATTCTGCTCAGCCCTTGGTCTTTGTAGCATAGTCATATGGGGAGGTGGGAGGTCCGTGGGGCTAGCTCCCTCCAAACCCCCACCATCAGATTTTGACAACAACAAATATGGGTGAAAATGTGAAGTTGGGTAACACTTTTTGCCCTTTTTTGAGAAAAAACTTTCATTTTTTTCAGTTCTTCAACTTTCTGCAAGCTAAAACAATTTTTTTGTTTATAATTTCATTTTGCGATAAAAATAAAAGTTGTCAGAAATTTTGTTAGCATTTTATTTCTTATTTTTTGGAAATTTTTTATACACATTTGTTATGTCAACTTAGCATTTCTTTGAGTGTGTGTTTTTTAACAATCAACTGATTCATAAGAAGTCATGTTAATACGCAATGTTGTATTCTTGGAAAATTTGTGTTTTTGAGAAACAAAAATGTGTTACAAAAATCCAGACAGAGTCTAGTTCGGTTTCTTCATATTTACAAAGCCAATGGATGCATATCATAATTACTAGAATCTTTTGAACTAATCCAATATGAAAAACTGCATATTTTGAATATGTTTCGCGACGCAAGAAATTTCTTAACATATAACTTATAAACTAAAAATATAAAAGCTACCCATTAGAGACAATGGACCAATGTAATGTACGATAATTTTTTCAATTTTTTTTACGATGTATTTTGGAAGATACATAATTTTGATTTCACTAAATCACAATGACCTTCAGAAATTGTTTGCATCTGTTTTGTTACAAAATTAATTAAAATTAGTAAATATTTATGAAATTCCATGAAAGTTGTATTTCCTAAAAGTAGATTTAATTCTGAAAATGCTTGTCTTGGTTCCAACAGTTAATTCAGAATGTTTCATGGAGTTTAATCAGTCCAAGTTGCAGAAACATATTCAGGCTTTGGCTCTGCGTAACTGGTGATGTGTTATTTCGGCCGAACTCTTAAAAAAAGTTCGGCCGAATTGTTTTTTGCACCGAAGACACGTAGAATAAAACGACAAAGTTGTTCGGCTGAACTATTTATTAGAAGTTCAGCCAAATTTTTACATATCTTTCTGTCGGCCGGAAAGTACCGCCGAGCCCCTCCAAAAAAAACATTTCACGGAAATATAAATAGCCGCAAAATCATTCATTATTTTCCCACGTTTGGTCTGATTTTACAAAATTCTTGATATGATTTTGTAACGAATTGTTTTCGGCTTAAGGAATTTTCTTGGGGGTACATTCAAAGGACTTTTCTTTGAGACATATTATTTTCGTACATTTGATCTAATTTTCCAAGGAATATTTTTGGGTTTAAATAATTTTCTTGGAGGTACATTCAAAATTTCTTGGAGGCATATTCAAAAGACATTTCTTGGAGGTATGTGATACAGTTTTTTGGGCTTCATTTTTTTTTAAAGTGTGAATTTGGGCTTAACTTCGAAAAGACATTTTTTGGTTTTGGGTTGAAGTAAATATTTTATAATGATTTTTTAAAATGAGGTTTTTGTAACTTTTTAAATGAAATTTTTTTGTAGGACTTGGAAGGAAATATTTTGAACTTCGTTTCATTTCTATAAGATGTTTTTTTCTTGAATTTTTTAAAGTAAGTGTTTTGGATTGGAGTATGTATTTTTTGCAAAAATTTTAAAATGAGTTTTTTTTAAAATTAAATCTTTTGTGATGTTTTTTTAATTCAGTTTTAATCTAAATTTATGAAGGAATTTTTTTGAACTTCATACTCTATTATCATGGGAAATCGAAGATATTGTATGAGAAAATATGATCGAAAAAGAGACCCTGAGGAACGTAGAGAAGAGACGAGATAATCTCGCAAAAGATAGATGGAAGCACTCTCAAATATTGAAGGGGAAAATCAACCTCAACTATAAGTTGAAAGAGGTATGTAAATATAAATATTATGATTTTGATATATTTAAAATTTTCCTAGTGTAAAATGTGAAGCTTAATTTTTATTTGATGAACTAATTTGAAAAATATTTTGCAATGTAAACAGAGAGAGATATTCCTCAAAACATTGATGATGAGATACAAAATTTTGAAAGAGAAAGTGAAAGAGATATTGAACCAATTATTGAAGATGGTGAAAATGTTGAAAGAAATTCAAGTGAAGAAATTGAATCACAAGGTATGTATATGTGTGTGTGTGTGTGTGTGTGTGTGTGTTGAACACATACACATATTATTGAAATTATACATACATTTATTAATTTAGTTATTTATTGAATATGTAAACTTATTATGTACTATTCATTCGAATATGTACAGATGAAATCAATGTCGATGATGAGATGTTAGAAAATGTTGACACTCACACATATGGAGATAAAAAAGCTGACCATTATATATGATATCGTGTTAACCACATTTTTGAGAAGTATTTCATAAAGGAAAATGTGACAGTTCAAGCCCAAATGTTGAAAGGTCTCCTATCATTAAGGAAATTAAAAGAAGCTATGACTTTATTGGGTATTCGAAAATCAACCAAAGATAAAAAGATGAAGGAAAATGTGATACAAAATATAAATAGTGCTATAAATTCAATGAAAAGATCTAGACAGAAAAATGTTTCAGTTGTACGTAGAGCAATACATATGGCAGTGGTTTCATCAAGTACTAAAGAGAATCGCTTGGTAAAATCTATGGCACGAGCATTAGGAACCTCACGAAAAACTTTGCACAAACATCGAAAATTTCGGTTGCAAATAGATGTAAATGATGAACTTGCTTGTTGGAGAGCTATTTGTAGGCAACCATACAAAGATAGACTTGGAGAAAATGTTAAAAAAATAATATATGAATATTGGAAGAACAATTCACGTGTTTCGCCAACTGCAAGGCATGTGATGCGAAGACGAATAGCATGAAATCAGTACAAAGAACATGAAAAACATTTCTTGGAAACCACTCAGATAGAGTTGTTCAACAAGTTCAAAGAAGAGAATCGTGAAATTCATGTTTCAATCAATGCTTTTGTTCAACAAAAACCATGGTATGTAAAACCTATCATCGTACGCGACACTTGTTGTTGTCGTTATCATGTGGAATTTGAGTTATATTATGACACATTCCTTGATTTTGGTAGAACATTATGGAAGGATTCACCTCCTCCTTCCACTATCCGTGATTTCATATCTCAAATTCTATGTGAAAGAGAAAGTGATGAACTATTTTACAAAAAGAAATGTGTCGGTGGTAAAAAATGCAATGTTTGTGAAAATTTGACTAAATTTCAAAACAAATATTGTATTGATATAAATGATCAATCATTGTCCAACATGAAAGTGAAATGGAAGAGATATGAATATATCGATACATCGATTCAAGGTGCAAATAATGTTAAAAGAATTGAATTACTAGAAGACGAAATTTTTCTGATAGACTTTTTGAGAAAGTTTGAGGCAGAAATTTACAAATACACCAAGCATTCCCATAGAGCTCGATGGCAAGACTTGCAATTCAAAAAATCTCGTGAATTTTTTCCACCATGGACCATTTTGTCAGTGATTGATTTTGCAGAAAACTACACATTTGTTCCACAAAAAGAAATTCAGAGTGAATACTATCACTCTGACCAAGTCTCCATGCTCGTCCATATTATATATAGACATGCTGAACAAAATGTCGATCATATAGAAAGCACGAGTGAAAATCGACATATCATTAAAGAATATCATTTTTATATCAGTGACGATTGTACACATGATACATGTTTTGTACAACATTGTTTTGGAAGAATTTATGATTCATTGAAAAATCGTGGAATAACATTCAATGAACATTGGATATGGTCAAACGGATGCGCAGGTCAATTCAAATCTGCACGATCATTCTTTTGGTTGTGTTGTCTTCATAAGAAAACCTGCATTAAACATTGTTGGAATTTCTTTGAGACTGGCCATGGAAAAGGAGAACATGACGATGCAGGGGCATGCATAAAACGAGCACTTCGAAGATATCAAATGAACCCCTCTGCAAGCTCACTTGTGGATGCGAAAGAAGTTGTTCAATGGTGCATCACTTCTCTAAGCCATGAGACTAACCGATCAAGGGAAGTGCAAAGGTACATTCAATTTATTTTTTATTGGATATTTAATTAAATAAACAATGTACATTTATCACAATGAATATCTTTGATTGTATTTTGATATAATATTTACATTCTTCTTTAAATTTTCCATATAAAGGTTTTTTGGCATAATGGGATCGAAGACGTAGATAGATCAATTGGAAATGGTGTTGAAACAATAAAAGGGACTCGAAAATTGCATTCAATTAAAACAAAGTCGTCCAAAAATGTGTTTGCATTGGATAAAAAAAAATATTCTTGTTTTTGTCATGTTTTCATAGACAACACAAAATCCAATGACGTTTGTGAAAACAAAATGTATGTAAAAGATTGGAAACATACATAGCTAAATACAAAGGGAAAAATGTCTGTTGCAATGTTTGAAGAAATGCAATCAGAGGAGACTACAATATCATCCGATGGTGATCGAGTTTCTGATCTTGTTAGAGAAGGTAACATTTGAATTTCTTTCTAATGATAAAGATCTAGAAATAAATTTGAATATGTATAATTTTGTCAAGTTTGTTTTATTGTGTAGGAGATGTTTTTGTTGTAATTGCACCTACTAACAATGATGAAAATGTGAATTATTATTTGATGTGTTGCACTGAATGAAAAATGAAATTATTAGAAGACTATAATGATCACGGATTTCCATATGAAAGAGGATCTATTATACTGAAAGGTTATTTTTTCAGACAAACTAATCAAAGTGGGAATTTTGTTTACTTTGAAGACTATGAACCTGATTTCATAAGTTGTCAATATAGTCACTTGGTGTGTGCAGCACGCATAAAGTTGTTCGAGGTTCAATCAAAGAAAAAAAATGAATATTAAGAAATGGAAAATGTCAAAATCCGATGATGAACGGATTATTGAAGATGGCATTCCATTGGAATTTTTTTGATTGAATTGCCCAACAATTTATTCTCTTTGGATTATATGTTCTAGAACTTCCAGTACTCAATTAAAAATTGAGCTGCCTTGTTATGTTATCTGTGCAAGTGTTTGCACATGTACAAATTTTTTTGGTACATGCACACTCTAGTATCAACTGAAAGTAGCTTTTTTATACATGCATTGATGAAAAATGTTGCATACATATTGGATATATATGTATATGTTCTAGAATGCAATTAACTGTTCAAGTAGTTTTACTATGTGCATTGATGAAAAATGTTTCACGTACTCAATATATATGTTCTAGAATGCAATGAACTGAAATTAGTTTTTCTATGTGCATTGATGAAAAATGTTGCATGTACTGGATATATACATGAACTCAATGCACGCAGTTTTTCTTGTGGGATTTTTTGGTAAAAAGTATCCACAATGTAAATAAATTATCCGCAGTATAATTTTGTACGAAGATTCCTTTCAGACAAGAGACTCGGAGCACTTCTTCGACTTTTGGTGGGATTTGACCCACATCTCTATTCCTGATTGAAAATCTAGTACAAAATTTGTCTGTCCAATGGTCAAATATGTTCTATGTGCATTGATGAAAAATTTACATACTACATACTATTGTTTGAGTGAATTTTTTTTTTTTAAACTTACCAAATGTACTTCAACCATGTCTAAAACTTGAATTTTAAAAACTTTTTGATTAAATATCAAAACAAATTACTTCACATGTCATGCCAATTGTAGTTCAACTATTCAACTATCCAATAAAAACATTAACCATTTAACATTATATCACATGCCAAATGTAGATTGAAATGGTATCCAAAACTTAGTTTTAAAAACTTTTTGATTATATCACAACATTACTTCACATGATTAATGTACTTCAACCATCCAAAACTTGGGTTTTAAAATTTTTTTGATTATATCACAACATTACTTGACATGCCATCCAATTGTAGTTCAACTATCCAATAAAAAAATTTAATATTATATCACATGTGCCAAATGTAGATTGAAACCATCCAAAACTTAAGTTTTAAAAACTTTTTGATTATATATCGTGCAACATTACTTCACATGCCATGCCAACTATAGTTCAACTATCCAATAAAAACATTTAACATTATATCACATGCTAAATGTAGATTGAAACCATCCAAAATTATAGATCACAATATTACTTCACATGCACGTATTACTTCACATGCCATGCCAATTGTAGTTCTTGACTATCCAATAAAAACATTAAACATTTAACATTAAATATCACATGCCAAATGTAGATTGAAACCATCCAAAACTTGAGTTTTAAAAACTTTTTGATATATATCATGTAACATTACTTCACATGCCATGCCAATTATAGTTCAATTATCCAATAAAAACATTTAACATTATATCACATGCCAAATGTAGATTGAAACCATCGAAAACTTGAGTTTTAAAAACTTTTTGATTATATAATGTAACATTACTTCACATGCCATGCCAATTAGAGTTCAAATATCCAATAAAAACATTAAACATTTAACATTAAATATCACATGCCAAATGTAGATTTAAACCATCCAAAACTTGAGTTTTAAAAACTTTTTGATTATATCATGTAACATTACTTCACATGCCATGCCAATTATAGTTCAACTATCCAATAAAAACATTTAACGTTATATCACATGCCAAATGTAGATTGAAACCATCCAAAACTTAACTTTTAATTTAACAAAAAATTATAGATCACAACATTAATTCACATGCCAAATGTACTTCAAGCATCCAAAACTTAAGTTTTAAAAACAAAACAAATTATAACACATCATTACATAACATGCCAAATGTAGTTCAGAAGCAAAACATTAATTTATAGATGACAACATTACTAGTAGTTCAATTATCCAAAACTTAAAAGTTTTAAAAACCAAACAAATTATATAACAACATTACTTCACATTCACATGCCAAAAGTACTAAAACCATCCAAAAGTTAAATTTTTGGAACAAAACAAATTATATTAACATTGTAATAAAATATGTCCAAAAATTGTAGATCTCACAAGTATTAAACTGTATCAAGTTATATATATATGACAATGCATCTAGATAATATATAAAAAAGAAAATTTAAGACTATCTAAATCTTGAAATCAAATCTACAAATCATGTCCATCAAATAGAGATGGATCTAGCATATTTCTTATCAGGGTCTCAATCCGCGCACTATCATGTGAAGCATGGGAAACCTACATACACAATGCACATGTACTTGAATATTAAAATTTGATGTTTTAAAAATGAGTGAGAATATATATAGAACTTCATGTAAAAAAAAAAAAATCATGCAATACCTCATGAGGTTCCCTCTCCATTTGATAACCTGCAACAAGTTCCACCCCCATGGGAACATCTGCAACGGTAAACTGTAAAATATACATGTACAGTTAAATATATATATTAAAAAATTTCAAATGAAAATGCACGTGTACATATATAAAATTATTTTCAATAATATTAAAAAAAAAGTTAGACAACTTGTTCAAATGGTTGAAATGGTGTGGATTTTCCTATCTCCGTCAAGATCAAGATCTCAATTTATAATAAAACTTAAATAAACTTCAATTTATAAATTATAACTAAATTAAAAGAACACACACACACACACACACACATATATATATATATATATATATATATATATATATATAAGTGAAAAATTGAATACTTCTGCAGGGGAATTTGCGACATCTCCTAAGAGAGGCTCCAAATGAAAATCTCCAAGAACCAAAAATTCAAAAAATTAAAATAACTCAAGATATAGATATATATATCTCAACTTTTGATGGAAATTTTTGAGGTGGAATATATATATATATATAACTTAAACATTAATTTTAAAAGTGAAAAATTATCCATAATTTTTGTGGATGTGGCACATCTCCTAAGGAAGTAGAAGGTACATCTCCCAAGGAAGAAGAAGGTACCGCCATCCCAAAAACATCGGACGGAATCGGAATCTGTTAAAACATTTTATCATTATATATACATACATGTACATGTGTGCACAATTATTTATTTTAAAAATATCACTTAAAAAACACTAACATTTGCCAACATATCTTGATGGTGAGACCCATCTGCATTGTTTGAACCAGAGGTCCCGAACGTGATATTAAAATTTTCGTCATTCATCATGCGTGACAACTGCAAATGGTGTTTTAACATATAATGATACATTTTTGTTAGATTAATGTACATACAAATAAATGTATACATGTACATATACATGTATTTATTACAAATTGTACACATGTATGTGTTAAAATAATTGAACCCTAAGGTCATTAACACATACTGTTCCCGTGCCCTCTTCCTCATGAAGAATTAAGTCTTGCCAACCATTGTGACAATTCTTTGCATATATTCGAAGATCTTTAACATTCATGTTGTCAATCTCTTCATCTGTACAATACACAAAATTGTCACATGCATTCTCACGTGCTCTTTGTCAATTTAGACAAACATCGACTCCACCCAATCCACTGTAAACATTGTCGATCATGACATCCCTTGCTTCTCGACTTATTTGAGAAGTCGCATCCATCTTTGACCGCAGAGTTTCGACCCGAAAAGGTCGACTCACCAATGGGGCTTAGGGCGAGGCAACTCCACATCTCGCTTAGCGCCCTTACGGTCATACAATCGACCTTTCCCCGAACCAAAAAATTATGATGGAAGGCCATTGTAATTGGGTTTCATTTTCAAAAAAAATTCTATGTAAAACAATTGTGCAAAATAAATAGGAACCTCGTCGTTCCATGGGAGTCTTTCATAGGCCGCAAGGTGCCTATCATACAAATAGTGAGCTATATCGGGGTGCTTAAAATATTGCACCTTCAACCTTTTTCTTTTTGGCCCTTGCTTGAAATTAAACATTGACTTGGCCATATCTTTTGTAACTCTTTGTTTTACATCCTCCCATTTATCAGGACCCATTACTGTTTCCTTTCTCTTTCTCATGAGTTCTACAAATGTATCAGTCGTTGGCCCAAGATTTTTGTACACATTTACTATTTCGCCCAATGAATGTGTAACTATTTCGAGGCTTTGTCGACTCTCAGCAAGTAGAGTCAAAGCCACAAGATCTCTCCGCAATTTTGCATGAAATTGTTGACACCTTTGTAAGGTGCATTGCACAATGTTTCTTTCCCATGGTATATTAGTAATGTCAGCCGGATAAGTTGTGGTGGGTAGACAACCTTCTTCTTGAATGTAGCATTCTGCCCTGCGTCTATTTGACCAATATTTGGAACATTTTCAGCCTCTGCATCAATATATATAAATATATATGAAATTTTGTATATTAGAAAAAACAAATGTAAACAAATTTGTACAAATTCAATGAAAAGAATATTAAAATTGATGGCAACCTCAACGTGGTTGGTTAGCATCTTCTCCACCCTGAAAATGTTGAGACCCAGAAAGACCCTGCTGAGAACCAACACCACCAGCCGTTGATTGGCCTCTGGGAGAATAGATATCACCACCTTCACGCAACCTGCTACCACTTATTGATGGCTCTCTAAGGGGATTTGAACCACCACCAATCTCTCGAGAGGAGAGAGAAGCTTCATAAACAAATACGAATTTATAATCAATTGAAAAATACATGCATACATATAAATACACGTGTACATATTCATTGATTAAATTGTGTTAAAACCATACCACAACTAGGTGAAACATGGGCATCCATGGCTGGAGTAGAGACCCTTCTCTTCTTATTAGCTCCTAAAAAATAAAAAATGAAACTTATTAACAACTAATTTAACTCACAAAGTTGATAAAAAATCAATTCCATATGTACACACATGTATGGAGATTTAATATTATATTTAAATTTACCATGAACAGCTCTCGTTCCTGATCCCTGATCCTCCCCTCTCGTAGAGATATAGGATTTTTTTGATATTTGTCATTCATCCTCCAATGATATATATATCTACGGTGGACATTTCCAATAAATTTTTTAAATAACTAATTTAAATTAAATTCAAGATAAAGTTCAGAAAATTAATTTTTTTAATTTAGTGTAAACAAATTATGTAAAACACAACTGTAGGGGCATTTAGATCTATTCCAGAGATTGAATGTAGGGGAAATTACTAGATATGTCACCTTTCATAAAAGATGAGATCCAGAGGCTACCTGGCCCTTTACAGACTCTGCCTATAGAACTACCATGGATATGAAAATGAAAAACTTCTAATTAGATCTATTCTAAAGATTGAATGTAGGGGAATTTACTAGATTAGGTTTTCAAACCTATATATGTTTTGTATCAAATCACTTTTGGTTTCAATGGGAAACTTTTATGGCTAATTTGTGTTTTACATGTTGAAAATAAAAGGTTTTTTCTCTCTCATTGTTTGAGACCATGGATATGAAAATGAAAAAAATATATACTTGGTTAAAAACTATGTTTTGTATCAAATTACTTCTTGTTTCTAAATACTATATACATGTTGATTGTAGGGGCATTTAGATCTATTCCAGAGATTGACTGTAGGGGCATTAACTAGATATGTCACCTTTTATAAAAGATGAGATCCAGAGGCTACCTGGCCCTTTACAGACTCTACCTATAGAACTACTATGGATATGAAAATGAAAAACTTCTAATTAGATCTATTCTAAAGATTGAATGTAAGGGAATTTACTAGATTAGGTTTTAAACCTATATGTTTTGTATCAAAACACTTTTGGTTTCAATGGGAAAATTTTATGGCTAATTTGTGTTTTACATGTTGAATATAAAAGGTTTTTTCTCTCTCATTGTTTGATAACATGGATATGAAAATGAAAAACTATATACTTGGTTAAAAAATATGTTTTGTATCAAATTACTTTTTGTTTCTAAATACTATGTACATGTTGATTGTAGGGGCATTTAGATCTATTCCAGAGATTGCCTGTAGGGGCATTTACTAGATATGTCACCTTTCATAAAAGATGAGATCCAGAGGCTACCTGGCCCTTTACAGACTCTGCCTATAGAACTACCATGGATATGAAAATGAAAAACTTCTAATTAGATCTATTCTAAAGATTGAATGTAGGGGCATTTACTAGATTAGGTTAAAACCTATGTTTTGTATCAAATCACTTTTGGTTTCAATGGGAAAATTTTATGGCTAATTTGTGTTTTACATGTTGAATATAAAAGGTTTTTTCTTTCTCATTGTTTGAGACCATGGATATGAAAATGAAAAACTATATAATTGGTTAAAACCTAATTTTTGTATTAAATTACTTTTTGTTTCTAAATAAGTTATATACATGTTGAATATAAAAGGTTTTTTTCTCTCTCATTGTTTGAGACCATGGATATGAAAATGAAAAACTTCTATTTAGATCTATTCTCTAGAGCTATGGCTAATTTGTGTTTTACATACATTGACTCTTAGGTTAAAACCTATGTTAAAACCTATGTTTTGTATCAAATCACTTATGGTTTCAATGGGAAAATTCTATGGCTAATTCAAGTGTTTTACATGTTGAATATAAAAGGTTTTTTTCTCTCTCATTGTTTGAGACCATGGATATGAGAATGAAAAACTTCTATTTAGATCTATTCTAGAGATATGGCTAATTTGTTGTTTACATGTACATTGAATATAAAAGGTTTTTTCTCTCATTGTTTGAGTACATGGATATGAAAATGAAAAACTTCTATTTAAAACTATTCAAGAGATTGATTGACTTGTAGGGGCATTTACTCTTAGGTTATTTAAAACTATGTTTTGTATCAAATCACTTATGGCTTCAATGGGAAACTTTTATGGCTAATTCAATTGTTTTAAATGTTGAATATAAAAGGTTTTTTTGTATCTCATTTTTTGAGACAATGGATATGAAAATGAAAAACTTCTATTTTGATCTATTCTAGAAATATGGATAATTTGTGTTTTAGATACATTGAATATAAAAGGTTTTTTCTCTCATTGTTTGAGACCATGGATATGAAAATGAAAAACTTCTAGATATTTAATTGATTGAATTGTAGGGGCATTTACTCTTAGGTTAAAACCTATGTTTTGTATCAAATCACTTATGGTTTCAATGGGAAACTTTTATGGCTAATTCAAGTGTTTTACATGTTGAATATAAAAGGTTTTTTTCTCTCATTGTTTGAGAGCATGGATATGAAAATGAAAAACTTCTATTTAGATATATATTCTAGAGATATGGCTAATTTGTGTTTTACATACATTTAATATAAAAGGTTTTTTCTCTCATTGTTTGAGACCATGGATATGAAAATGAACAACTTCTTGATATTTAAAACTATTCGAGAGATTGGTTGACTTGTAGGGGCATTTAATCTTTGGTTAAAACCTATGTTTTGTATCAAATCACTTATGGTTTCAATGGGAAGTTTTTATGGCTAATTTGTGTTTTACATGTTGAATATAAAAGGTTTTTTCTATCTCATTGTTTGAGACCATGGATATGAAAATGAAAAACTATAAGATTGGTTAAAACCTATGTTTTGTATTAAATTACTTTTTGTTTCTAAATAAGTTATATGCACGTTGAATATAAAAGGTTTTTTCTCTCATTTTTTGAGTCCATGGATATGAAAATGAAAAAATTCTATATTTAAAACTATTCAAGAAATTGATTGACTTGTAGGGGCATTTACTCATAGGTTAAAACCATGTTTTGTATCAAATCACATATGGTTTCAATGGGAAAATTTTATGGCTAATTAGAGTGTTTTAAATGTTGAATTACTTGTAGGGGCATTTACTCTTAGGTTAAAAGCTATGTTTTGTATCAAATCACTTATGGTTTCGATGGGAAACTTTTATGGCTAATTCAAGTGTTTTACATGTTGAACATAAAAGGTTTTTTTCTCTCATTTTTTGAGACCATGGATATGAAAATGAAAAAATTCTATTTAGATCTATTCTAGAGCTATGGCTAATTTTTGTTTTACATGTACATTGAATATAAAACGTTTTTTCTCTCATTGTTTGACTCCATGGATGTGAAAATGAAAAACCTCTATTTAAAACTATTCAAGAGATTGATTTACTTGTAGGGGCATTTACTCTTCGGTTATTTAAACCTATTTTTTGTATCAAATCACTTATGGTTTCAATGGGAAACTTTTATGGCTAATTTGTGTTTTACATGTTGAATATAAAGCGTTTTTTTCTCTCTTATTGTTTGAGACCATGGATATGTAAATGAAAAGCTTCTATTTAGATCTATCCTAGAGTTATGGCTAATTTGTGCTTTAGATATATTGAATATAAAATGTTTTTTCTCTCATTGTTTGAGACCATGGATATGAAAATGAAAAACTTCTATATGTAGGGGAATTTACTCTTAGGTTAAAACCTATGTTTTGTATCAAATCACTTATGGTTTCAATGGGAAAATTTTATGGCTAATTTTTGTTTTACATGTTGAATATAAAAGGTTTTTTTTCTCTCTCGGTCTCTGAGATAATTGATATGAAAATGAAAAAATTCTATTCAGATCTATTCTAGAGATATGGCTAATTTTTGTTTTACATACATTGAATAAAAAAAAAATTCTCTCATTTTTTGAGACCATGGATATGAAAATGAAAAACGTCTATATGTAGGGGCATTTAATCTTTGTTTAAAACCTATGTTTTGTATTAAATCACTTATGGTTTCAATGGGAAACTTTTATGGCTAATTTGTGTTTTACATGTTGAATATAAAAGTTTTTTTCTCTCTCATTGTTTGAGACCATGGATATGAAAATGAAAAAATTCTATTTAGATCTATTCTAGAGATATGGCTAATTTGTGTTGTACATACATTGAATATAAAAGGTTTTTTATCTCTCATTGTTTGAGACCATGAATATGAAAATGAAAAACTATATACTTGGTTAAAACCCATGTTCTGTATCAAATTAATTTTTGTTTCTAAATACTAGATACATGTGACTGTAGGGGCATTTACTGTAGGGGCATTTAGATCTATTCCAGAGATTGACTATAGGGGAATTTACTAGATATTTCACCTTTCATAAAAGATGGGATCCAGAGGCTACCTAGCCCTTTATAGACTCTGCCTATAGAACTACCATGGATATGAAAATTAAAAAATTCTAATTAGATCTATTCTAGAAATTGAATGTAGGGGCATTTACTAGATTAGGTTATAACCTATGTTTTGTATCAAATCACTTTTTGTTTCAATGGGAAACTTTTATGGCTAATTTGTGTTTTACATGTTGAATATAAAAAGGTTTTTTCTCTCTCATTGTTTGAGACCATGGATATGAAATTGAAAAACTATATAATTGGATAAAACCTGTGTTTTGTATCAAATTACGTTTTTCTTCAAAATACTATATACATGTTGAATATCAATTGGATGCACATAATATCCAAGTTATGTGCAAATGATGGATGATGAATGACCTAAGTGAATCTCCATATCAATTGGATGCAACTTATGTGTAGATGATGGATGATGAATGAGGTGATGTTGATCATAACCTTTACATCTATATGATAGGAAGCTTGATAGACATAACAAATTTTAGACTAGATATAATTTTGGAATTCAAATTATGTGTAGATGATGGATGATGAATTACCTAAGTGAATCTCCATATCAACTGGATGCAAGTTATGTGTAGATGATGGATGATGAATGAGGTGATGTTGATGATAACCTTTACATCTATATGATAGGAAGCTTGATATACATAACAAGGTTTAGACTAGATATAATTTTGGAATTCAAGTTATGTTCAGATGATTGATGATGAATGATCTAAGTGAATCTCCATATCAATTGGATGCAAGTTATGTGCAGATGATGGATGATGAATGAGGTGATATTTTGATGATAACCTTTACATCTATATGATAGGAAGCTTGATATACATAACAAGGTTTAAAGACTAGATATAATTTTGGAATTTATATTAGTTGGAATATTTCAATCAACAAGTAAACAGAATCATCTATTACCAACAAACACCAACAAACAGATATCGAGATACTTGAAAGAGACTACACACAATGGACTATAGTACCCAAAAGGTGAGAAAGTCATATATTACAAACAAACAGATATTAAGATACTTGAAAGAGACTACACACAATGGACTCTACTACCCAAAAGGTGAGAAATTTACATTGAAAAAATATAGAGATTCAACTAGAGGCTTGTGTGGATGATATGAAAAGTACAAGTGGACAATGTATAATTCTACTTAGGAAGAGTCTTTGGTTTAATGCTTAACCAAGAAGGAGTCATTACTTTCTCTATCTAGAGTAGAAGTGGAATACATAGTAGTTACTTATTTTTCAGTGTTTTGGATGAAATGGGCTCTATAAGATATTAAGGTAAATTTCAGTGAACCTACATATCTATTAAGTGTTTCAATACAAGTGTAATAATAATTTCAAAAATAAAATATTCTACTTCCTTCAATCACTAAACATATCATCATAAAGTATCACTTCCTCACACAACAAACATGTTCCAAAATATTTATAAAGTACATATGTATATATAAAGTAGATATGTATATATAATTTATATAAACATGTTCCAAAATATTCTCAAATGTACATAGTAATATTATAAATTTTCATATCTAATTAATATAGACAGCGCCACAAAAGTCACATATGTATATATAATTTATAGAAACATGTTCCAAAATATTCTCAAATGTACACAGTAGTATTATAAATTTTCATACCAAATTAATAGAGACAGAGCCTAAACAAGTAGAGACAACCAAAAAAAGGAGAGACAGAGCCAAAAAAAGCAGAGACAGAGCCAAAAAAAGTACAGATGTATATATAATCTATATAAACATGTTCCAAAATATTCTCAAATGTAAACAGTAATATTATAAATTTTCAAGTCTAATTAATACAGACAGAGCCAAAAAAAAGCAGAGACAGAGCCAAAAATAGCAGAGACAGGGCCAAGTAAAAAATAGCAGAGATAGGGCCGAGCCAAAAATAGCAGAGACATGGCCGAGCCGAAAATACCAGAGACAGGGCCGAGCCGAAAATAGCAGAGATAGGGCCGAGCCGGAAATAGTAGAGACAAGACCGAGCTGAAAATAGCAGAGACAATATCGAGTCGAAAATAGCAGAGACAGGACAGAGCTGAAAATAGCAAAGACAGGACAGAGCCGAAAATAGCAGAGACAGGACAGAGCCAAAAATATCAGAGACAAGATAGAGCTGAAAAGAGAAGAGGCAGGATAGAACCGAAAATAGCACAGACGGGACAGAAAATATCAGAAATGTAGTCGAAAATAGCAGAGACAGAGCCAAAAATAGCAGAGACAACCAAAAAAAGTACATGTGTATATATAATTTATATAAACACGTTCCAAAATATTCTCAAATTTACACAGTAGTATTATAAATTTTCATAGCTAATTAATAGAGATAGCCAAAAAAAGCAGAGACAGAGCCTCTCTCATTCATAAATTCCCTACTAAAAAATAGTGAATGTTAAACATACCTGGACGCTGAAGACGATGAAGATGTTGAATTCCCTGCAGAAGACGTTGAAGTCACAGTAGAGGATACTGAAGTTGTCATGGAAGAACTCTACAAAAAAAAATCAGCAGAAATTAAAACCAAATTAAAAAATCAACAGAAATTAAAACCAAATTAAAAACAACAACAACAAAAAAACTTACAAAAATTTAAAATTGGTATCTTACCTCCTTAAGCTTAATGAGCACGAGAATGCTGGACATAAGTGAGAGCACGCGCGAATTCTGGACAGAAATGAGCGCGCGGGGTAAATGTGAACAGAAACCCGAAAAAGGTTGCGGGCGATATATTTATAAAATAATAGTTTGGCTGAACTTTGTTTGCCGGTTTTCTAAACTCAGGCAAAAAATCTGTTCGCCATTGTTGTTAGTACGCCGTCAATGTAAATGGAAAACGAAGTTCGGTTGAACTAAATTCAATAGTTCGGCTGAACTCTTGAATTTTTTGGCTGAGCTATGACAAGAGTTCAGCCGAACTATGGAGGGAAAAAAATTTCTGCCTCGAATTGTCACAAAAGTGTTACCCATCTTCGCATTTTCACCCATATACATTGTGATCTTATATGGTTAAGACCCAATAGATAGACCAGGTGGTAAGGCACTTGGATTGTGTGGGGTAGGTCGTGGGTTCGACCCCGATCCTTACACAATAATTTTGTCCCACGTGACATTAGTCCAAACCAAAGTTTGAAACTTTGGTTAAAATAAATATGTATTGACCTACTCATTGGTTAAGACTTTCGTTATGAAATATAATGTGTTGCATAAAATTTTGTCTATGGTAAAAATTCACCACCGAAATATAATAAGTCCTTCAATATATATAGTTTCAAAAACACAGGTTGAAATATATGCAGAATTTGATAATTTTAATATGTGCCACCGTATAATTCATAAAGTTGGCATTAAAATCAACCTTAAAACTTTGCAATATGTGTTAATTCAAACCATATAATAAACCAACCTTCCATAAAAAATAGAATTCAAAACTTGGAGTTGGAGAGGGTCCACTAGAGGGAGCATGTGGTGGCCCCTGGATGCACCACATGTCAACCTCTTGTTAGGATATCCCCCACATAAAAAAAAAATCAAATTCAACCTTAGGAGTAGATCCTTAAAAAAATATTACTTTCAAACCAAATTGGCAAATCATGTTGTGACACTTATCACAGTTCCACTAGACACAAACTGTATAATATTCCCTAGATGTTGACTGGGCTACCATATCATCAACCCGTCACTGTTCTGCAATTTGTTTTTTAAATTTTCCTGTTATGAATGGTGGTCAGTAGGCTATAAATTCTTCATACGGAGTTGGTTTTCGATGAAATGAATTACGTCGGATTCCTAACGACAGGTCAGTCGCAGTCATTTAGTTTCTAATCAATTATGAGCACTTTAATTTTTGAGCTTTTATACTAATCACCTTCTCATAAATGCAAGGGATTGATAATATAAACCAAAGGGATTAATATTATAAACCCAAGGTATATAAACCTTAAGATAAATATTATAATCCAGACCACATTTACTAATGTGGTTGATATGCACCAATAGACATATATAAAGCACATGTACAACCACATTAGTAAATGTGGTTGATATGTGTCGATAGGTATATGATTAATATTCATTTATTAACCAAACTATATAAAATCTAAGAGAAATATTATAAACCCAAGATATCAATACTAAAAACCCAAAGGATTATTAACCCAAAGGAATAATACTAAGCCCAAGGGATAAATATTATAAACCCATGGTATATGAACCCTAAGCTAAATATTATAAACCCTAAAATGAGCATGGTTGAGCATGGTTGACCACGATTGATTTTCATATTGTGACAATCCTTGTCACAATGTGACATTGGTTGATTTTAATATTGAGAAATGTTTTGTCACAATGTGACATTGGACCATGGTTTACCATGATTATCAACTCAATGGATTTATACTAAACTCAAATATTATTATTATAAACCATATTAGTAATATTATACCCTCTTACTATGAACAATTAGATTAATAAGCCCAAGGGATTGATATTATAGGTCGGTGGATTAATAATAAAAACCCAAGAGATTATAAACCCAAGGGATAATATTAAAACCAAGGGATAAATATTATAAATCCAATGCATAAAAACACTAAGATAAATATTATAAATTGTGAAATAAGCATGGTTGACCATGGTTGACCATCATTCATTTTTATTCTGAGACAATATTTGTCACAATGCGACATTTGAATATGGTTGATCATGGTTGATTTTGACATTGATATAGACTTTGGCACAATGTGACATTGGACTATCGTTTACCAAGGATGACCATGATTTTAAATGTAGGTGATTTATACTAAACCCTAAGATTACTACTACAAACCTTATGAATAATATTATACCCTAGGAATATGAACCCTTAGATTAATAAATCCAAGGGAACAATATTAAACCCAAGGGATAAATATTATAAACACAAGTTATATAAACCCTAGCATAAATATTATAAAACCTAAAATTAACATGGCTAATAATGGCTGACCATGGTTCATTTTCATATTGAGACAATCTTTGTCACATAGTAATGTTAAACCATGGTTTATCATGGTTGAGCATGATCGTTTTTCATATTGAGACAATATTTCTCACATTGTGACATTGGACCATTATTGATTTTCATATTGAGAAAATCTTTATCACAATGTGACGTTAGATCATGGTAGACCATGATTATAAACCAAAGTGATTTATATTAAACCCAAAGATTTATATTAAAAAAAATATGATTAACATTACACACGAGGAAAATGAATGATTATATTAATAAATCGAACATATTAATATTATAAATCCTGGGGAATACTAAACCAAAGGGATTAATACTAAAAAATGAGGGAAGTAATATCAAACCCAAAGGATAAACCCAAGCAATTAACATTATAAAACCTAGGAATATAAACCCTAAGATAAATACTATAAATCCTAACATAAACATGGTTGACCATGGTTTATCATGATTTATTTTCATATTGAGGTAATATTTGTCACAATATGACATTTTCCTAAGGTTGACCACAGATGATGATGGTTGATTTTCATATTGGGACAATATTTGTCACAATGTGACATTGGACAATGATTTCACATGGTTTACAATTATTATAAACCCAAGAGATTTATATTAAACCCTAGGATTAATATTATAAAACTAATGAATAATATTATACCCTATGAATAATGACCCTTTGATCGATAGACCCAAGGGGTTGATATTATAAACCCAAGGGATTAATTATAAACTACAGGGTATTATAAGCCCAAGGAAATAATATTAAATCTAGGGGATTAATATTATAAAACTAAGTTATATAAACCTTGAGATAAATGTCATAAACCACGGGGAATAATAAACCCAAGGGATTAATACTAAAAACCTAACGGATTATAAACCCAAGGAATGATATTAAACTCAAGGGATAAATATTGTAAAAATAAGGTATATAAACCCTTAGATAAATATTATAAACCCTAAAATAAACATGCTTGACCATGGTTGACCAACGTTAATATTCATATTGACACAAATTTTGTCACTATTCGACATTGGACTATGGTTGACCATGATTGATTTTCACATTGAGACAAACGTTGTCCTAATCCGTCATTGGACAATGGCTGACCATGCTTGACCATGGTATATTTTCATGTTGAGACCATGTTTGTCACAATACGACATTGGGCCATGTTTGACCATGGATGACCATGGTTTCCATAATGTGACATAGGACAAAGATACGATCTTTGTCACAAGGTAGCCATGGTTCACCATGGATTATTTTCATATTGAGATAATATTTGTCACAATGTGCCATTGGAATATGGTTGACCATGGTTGAGTTTCATATTGAGGAAATCTATGTCACAATGTGACATTGGACCATGGTTGACCATGATACATTTTAATTTCCAGACAATATTTATTAGAATACAACGTTGGACCATTATTGACCATGGATTATTTTCATATTGAGACAATATTTGTCACAAAACAACATTTTACCATGGTTTAACATGATTGAACATGGTTGACCATGGTTGATTTTAATATTGAGGCAATCTTTGTCAAAATGGGACGTAGGACCATGGTTGACCATGAATTACCGTTGTTGATGATGGTTCACAATCGTTGATTTTCATATTGACACAATGTTTGTCACAATGTGTTGGACCATGGTTCACTATGATTATAAACACAATGTATTTATATTGAACCCTAATATTAATATTAAAACCCCTATGAATAATATTATACCCTATGAATATGAACCCTTATATTAATTAACCTAAGGGATTGATATTATAAACCCAAGGGACTAATAAAAACAAGAAATTAATACTATAAGTACAAGGGATTATAAACACAAGGGAATAATATTAAACGCAAAGGGTTTAATACTATAAACCAAAGGTATATAAACCATAAGAAAAATATTATAATAGACCCTTAAATAAACATGGTTCACCTTCGTCGACCATGGTTGGTTTTTATATCGACACAATCTTTGTCACGACATGGCATTCAACCATGGTTGAACATGATTGATTTTCATGTTGAGACAATATTCGTCACAAAGCGATGTTCAAATATGGTTAACCATGGCTAGCCATGGTTGATTTTCATAGTGAGACAATATTTATCACCATGGGACATTGGACCATGGTTGGCCATGGTAGACCATGGTAGTCACAATGTGACGTTAGACTAGGAGACAATCTTCGTCACAATGTGATCATGATTATTGACCATGGTTGAGCATGATTGACCATGGTTGACCATCTTTGACCATGGTCGATTTTCATATTGACACAATATTAATCACAATGTGATGTTGGATCATGGTTAACGATGATTTATTATAAACCCAAAGGATTGATATTATAGACCCAAAACACTAATAAATGATATCTATAAATTATAAGAGAATTTATTTACCATTATTAACATTAATACTAATAGTAATGTTAAGATATTAATTTATATTAATTAATATTAATATAAACATGGTTAAATTAATGTTTAATTTAATGAAACATTTTAAATTATAATTTATTTATAAATAAAATCTAAAAAAATTATGTTATTAATGTTCTTTAAAATTATTAATATTATAATTAATAAAGTATTGTTATTTTTTATAATATTATTTAGTTTTAATATTACTTTTATTTAATAATATTATTGTTTAATAATACTTTATTTGTTATATATATATATATATATATATATATATATATATATAATTTGCAACTCTCATGATTTCATAAACCTAGAAATTAATATTATAAATCCAAAACTAATATATAATAAGGACATTTATTTATAATTATTAGAATTAATACTAATAGTAATGTTAATATATCAATTAATACTAATATATTACTATAAACATAGTTAAATTAATGTTTAATTTTATAAAATATTTTGAATTATAAATTATTTATAATTAGATATATATATATATATATATATATATATATATATATATATATATATATATATATATATATATATATATGTTATTAATGTTATTTAAAATTATTAATATTATAAATAATGAAATATGGTTATTGATTGATATTATTATTAATATTTCATAATATTGTCTAATAATGTTTCATTGCTTAATGCTTAATATTTACTATTATTATTTATTAATATCGTTAATAATATTTATTTATTAATTAGTATTATTATTAGTATTTTCAAGAGTCATGACCTATTAAAAATATTAATGTGGTTGATATACATTGAAAGAATTTCTGTATCAAATATTGATAAATATATAATAATAAAAATAACAATACTAAAAACTATTATAATAAAAAATTATTATTATTATTATTATTATTATTATTATAAATATTATTATTATTAATTTATATTAATTATCATGTAATAATTATCTTGATATTTTCTATGCTAGAAATTAATTGATAGAAAAATATAATTCGAGTACTTGCAACCATCTATTTAGATCCATGACATCTATATATCTTTTGGGAAATAGGATTTCAATATTTATGTTTCCTCTTATTTTGTTCCTTCCCTGAAATGGCGTATCCAATGTAAAATTGACATTTCAACAATATTTATTCGTAGGTGTAGAATAGATCATTTCTTTAGTGTCACAAACCAAGGAAACATCTCTTGTGCTTGTTAATGCAAAGCATATTCCATGGTGTGTTGCAAAAATGTGTTTCATCTACCATAATATTATTAACTAAATGTTTATGAACATAGTTTGATGTATATGATGGTATTACAAAGTTTTGAGATGTCAAATGCATCAAAAGTGGACTACAATTCTTAGAATGCTACAACACAATGGCAGAATGAGCTAGAAAAGATATGAGAGAAGGTAATTTGATCTTTTAAAGTATTTATTACATTAATTGAACTAATAACAACTAAAAAATACTACCATTAATAGAAATATAAAAATATCTTTTCCTCTAGTGAGAAGTATGATTTTTTAGTTTTTTAACTAAACAAACCTATTCACATAAACACCATTAATGTAAATATATCTTAAACTTAGATATATTAAAATGATAAAGATCAAAGTTTGTAAACTACACATTTTCTTATTATTTAATATTAAAAAATTAATGATTAAATAAATTCATACTATGAAAAATTAAATTACACTTGACTCACTTTCTTTGATGCAATTAAAATCTCAACACTCTAAATTGTCCAAATATCTCAGAAATATCTAGTGGAAATTACTAAGCAATGAAACAATTCTCTTTTACTTTTCAGAACACATTTTCGAAACGAAACCTACCTATATGGTAGCAAGGGGATCCTCAAGTTTTTTTTCCAAAGAAAAAATCAAACCATCTATTGAGGATATAGAAAGTTACATAGTATATGCATATAGCATTCAATGAAATGCATTTTTCCTCTTTTTTGCAAGGAGGAAAGATGGAGTTGCAACTGATTAGGAGGAAGAAAGATCAATCCTCCCAGCCCTATTCAGAAAAGAAGAAATTACATCTCCTTTCAGCCCTTACACTTCCCTAATGTTAGGAAAATAAACACATGAAATAGGGATGGAAACAGACTTGTTCTATTTGTTCCCACAAAAAGCATAAACTGGGAGGTAAACACCGATCCAGTTTTTTAAGTCTATAGTCACACAGTACAAAATATAAGGAAAAAACTGTCTCCAGGATCTCCTCTTAAGAGGAAAACAATCTAAAATAAAGACATATAATTTTTCAGTATATGGTTTAGTGTTGAAACTAAAATATAAAAAAAAATATACAATTACCAACAGTTATGGATAGTTCCATGCTGATCTGAAAAAAAAAGTAAGAGAAAAGAGGAGAGCTGGAAACTAGCGGGTGAATGGAGGTTGTTTGATAATTCGGACAAGTCCTCCATCAACCTCTGTTGCTACCTAGTGCCCCAAATCTTGTCGAACACCCTCCTTAGATAGGAGGTCTGCTTCACTATTTTGTTCCCTATAAATGTGACAAGCAGTGATATAGTTAAAATAGGATTTTAAAAGAAGCACCTCATCTAGTAAAGGAGACAAAATGTGATTTAGGTATCTTTTGGAACCATTAAACCATTTTATGATGTTCAAAGAGTCCCCAAAAATCTGGACTTCTCTCATCTCAAGGGAGGAGAGACAACAAAGAAGTAGATGAAGGGATTTTAGTTCTGCGAATTTATTTATCCCCTGACCATGGCCAAACGACGCTTTCAAAACTTTTCCTAATGGAACATGAATGGTTAGGGTATCTCCACATCTATTTTCAAGATCTGATGCCACGTCAAAATATGCCCATGGAATGTCACCCCTAAAAACTTCCTCTTGGATGACGCTGGCATGTTGAGACTCCGATGGGACTAGAATATATTCAAATGTAGATGCCCCTTCCATCGCTAGTAGATTAATATGAAAGAGAACATCTTGAAAGATGACATGGTTCCTCATAATCTAGGTTCCCCAGGCAACGATGAGTGGAATGTTCCGCACCCTATCATTTGGAGAAACCTGCCACCATGTCTGCGACACCTCTGAAAAACATGAAATTCACATTGTTGTGTAATATTAAGGAGCCTCAAGGTTTCAGTAGAGGCAAGAATCAAGACTCAGTCTGTGTAATATTATATGTGCAAGTGAGAAAAAGGTGCTGAATTGACTCAAGACTAGCCTTTCACAGGTAGCACCAACCAGGACCAATATTGCCCCTCCACTGAAGAAAGTCCCAGGAGGGAAATTTGTTCTGAAGAATGCACCAGAGGAATATTTTATATTTTGTCGGCCCCTTTAGCTCCCATACCGATTTGAACCACCACTCCGGCTCCCCCCAACCCTTTTGAGACATTAGCCAATTGTAGCCAAATTTTGTGGTGTACAGACCCATTGGGGTGTGTACCCATCTAAGGTCATCCAACCTCTCCTGGATTCTAATATTTGATATTTGGAGCTCACTAATGAAACCCTGCTGATGCTCTATCCAAATTTTTTTGAGCTAAACGGCCTCCCCTGTCATCCATGCTTGTCCCCACATGGTTGAGTGACCTTGTTGGGAAATATTACTGAGAGTTTTGAAGCCTCTTTATTCCAGCTACTCAATTAGTCCTCTAGAGAGGGTGTATCTCACATTACACCCCACCCATGGATGACAACCCAGCCTTTCCTATGCACCATCCCCAACATGCCAATCCAATCCCTTTTCGATTATCTTTACCGATTCTAGCGTTGCTTTCCAGAAAATCGAAGAATTTTTTAATTTCTTATTGGGAATGCGTAGCCACTCATTTATTTGTTGGGTGTGGAGCCTAATTATCTTATTTATTTTTTATCATAGCATTGGACCACTGTACCATAATGGGGTGGAAATGCCTCCCGTAATTAAACGCTGCCTAGGTAGTCCAGGGGGGGCGGCTGCCGAAGCTAAAAATAGATGTAAAATTGCCTTGAAAAAGTATAGTAATTTCTAGTCAATCTGGTCTGTTCATTAGGTGGATGATCTGACAGTAGAGGTTATGTTTAATTTAGGGGTTTTTGCCCTAGAAGGTAACCCATGATTTTGTATGAGGGTATTTTATTGAGGCTGTGTATTGTATGTGTATTCTGAGGGAGTGAAATTGATAGAGAGAATAGAGGATATTACAACGGATCTGTTGTAGGTTTTGTTTGTTCATTTTGCTAGATAATAATAAGGATGGACTGGATTTTTGGGGTGGACGTAGCCCAAACTAGGTGAAACACATATATCTGTGTCTCTTTGGTTGTATGTGTTTTGTGTGTTTGTGTTTTCCACATGTTTAATCTGTTTCATTGCTCTGTAATATATAATTTTCTAACAAATGGTATTAGAGCCAAAAGGTATATTTGGATGATAAAATCGTAGGAAATAAGGGTTCCTGTTTTGCGTGGGAGAAATGGTGGAATATGGTAAGTTTAGGGTCGAGAAATTTAATGGTCAAAAATTCCTGCTGTGGGAGATGCATATGGAAGATTATTTGTATCAGAAATATTTGTACCTACCATTGAGAGAAAAAAAGAAGAAGCCGACGACTGTGATAGATGTAGAATGGGATATTCTCGATAGAAAGCCACTCAGAACAGTATGGTTGTGCCTCACAGCATCGGTTGCCTTCAAAATTTTGAAGGAAACAGAAACACAGGGTTTTATTAAGGCATTGGCGAAACTATATGAAAACCCTCAGCCTCAAAGAAGGTACTTCTTACGAATAATTTATTTAATATGAATATGTCGAAAGGTGGATTTGTTGCAGACCATTTAAATGATTTTAATACAATTACCAGTTAGTTAAGTTCTGCAGGGGTAAAATTTGATGATGAAGTTAGGGCTCTGTTATTCCTGTGCTCATTGCCAGAAAGTTGGAATGCTTTAGTTATGGCCATTAGTAACTCTTTATTTGGATCTAATACTTCAAAGTTTGATGATGTTGTCGGTACTATTCTTAGTGAGGAAATGCATTGGAAAATCTCCGGTGAGACATCGGGTAATGCTTTGAGTGTAGAGTCTGGGGGAAGTAAAATGGAAAGAGGAAAGAGCTCGATATATCACAGTAAATCAAGGAAAGGCATATCCAAGTATATATCGGGGATAGTGTGCTTGAAATGTGGAAATAAAGGACATTTGAAGAAAGACTATAGATCTCGGAAGGGAAAAGAAGGAGATTCACAACAAGAAAACAATCATGAAGAAAATGTAATAGGTGATGTGTTACAAGATGCTTTGGTTCTTTATTTTGAAAATGTTACTGATTCCTGGGTAGTAGATTCATGGGCTTCATTCCATGCCACACCTGATAAGAAATATTTTCATGAATACCTTCAAGGAGATTTTGGACAAGTCTGTCTGGGTGATGATAAACCCTATAAAATTGTTGTAATGGGTAAGGTTCTTGTAAAACAGCAGAATGGAAACCAATGGCTATTAAAGGAGGTAAAGCATGTTCCAGATCCGAAGAAAAATTTGATTTCAACAAGGAAGTTAGGCGGTGAATGTTGTGTGACAACTTTCACAGATAAAACTTGGAAGGTCACCAAAGTAGCCCTGGTAATAGCAAAAGGCGAAAAGGTTGGTACATTTTATTTATGCAATGGTATTTCTAACTTTGTTAATGCTTTAACTTCCAAAGGAGAAAATGTAACATTATTGCATCATAGGTTCGGACACATGAGTCAGAATGGGATGAAGATTATTCACTCAAGAAATTTATTGTCAGGTTTGAATTATATTGATTTGTATTTATATGAGAATTTCATTTATGGAAAACAGAAGAGATTCAAATGTTTCAGACTTGGGGAAGAAAAGAAGAGCGAAAAATTAGATCTTGTGCATACAGATGTATTTGGACCTACTCAGGTATCATCTCTCGTTGGCTCTTGTTATTATGTTACTTTTATTGATGATGGAACTAGAAAAACTTGGATTTATTGTATTCAGAGTAAATCTGACGTATTTGATACTTTCAAGAAATGGAAAGCTTTGCTTGAGATTGACACGGGAAAGAAGTTGAAATGGCTCAGATCAGAAAATGGAGGTGAATATTGCAGCAAAGAGCTTGATAGGTATTTTATAGAGCATGGAATTCATAGAGAGAAGACAGTTCCAAGAACACCCCAAGAAAATGGTGTGTCAGAAAGGATGAACAAAACAATCGTGGAGCATGCAAGGTGCATGAGATTACATGTAGGATTGCCTTTAAAATTTTGGGCAGACGCGGTAGATACTACTGTTTATCTAATAAATAGAGGGCCTTCAAGTTCATTGGATGGTGGTATTCCAGAGGAAGCATGGACAGGTAAAATTGTAAACTACTATTTTTTAAAGCCTTTTGTTTGTGAGACCTTTGTCCATATTAATAAAGAAAATAGAAAAAAGTTTGAGGCAAAATCAAATAAATGTACCTTTATTGGATATAGTGTTAATGATTTTGGTTATCGCTTATATTCTTATGAAAATCACGAAATCATTAGGATCAAAGATGTAATATTCAATGAAAAGGTCTTGTTTAAGAATCAATTGTAGGAAAAGAAACAAGAAAAAGAAAAAAATAATACACAGTTCTTGATGATATCACATAGAAATTAAAGGTGCCTGAAAATAATAATAATCAATAGCCACAACAACACCAACCACCACAACAGCAACAGGCACCTCAAACACCTGAAAGTGGTGTCAAAAGATCTACCAGGATAAGTAGACCCCCATGAACGATACTATCCTTCATTATATTATTTATTGTTGACTTATTCTGGTGAACCCGAATGTTATGAAGAGGAAATGTAGGTTGAAACAAAGAAGAAGTGGGAACTAGCCATGGAAGAAGATATGGACTCCTTAATACATAACCACACTTGGGACTTAGTCAGGTTGCCTATAGGTAAAACAACATTTCAGACTAAATGGGTTTACAAGCTGAAGGAAGAAGATGGAGAAAAACAAAGGTGCAAAGCTAGACTTGTGGTGAAGGGGTTTGCACAGAAGAAATGTATTGATTTTGATAAAATATTTTCTCTTGTTGTTAAGACGACTTTAATCAAAACTATTTTAAGTCTTGTAGTAGCATAAGATTTTCATCTTGAAAAGTTAGATGTAAAGACAAAATTTCTCCATGGAGATTTGGAGGAAGAGATATATACGTAGAAACCAAAAGGATATGAGGTCAAAGGGAAATAAAAATTAGTGTACAGGTTAAAGAAGATCTTGTATGGTTTAAAACAGGCTCCAAGGTAGTGGTATATAAAATTTGACAAGTTTATGTCTGAACAAGGTTATACTAGATGTCACTTTGATCACTGTTTTATCTAAAAAAAGAAAAATAATGGCAACTATATTATATTGTTATTATATGTAGATGACATGCTTGTTGCAGGGTCTAACATGCAAGAAATAAATGTGCTCAAAATAAAATTGGAAAATTCATTTGAAATGAAGGATTTGGGAGCAGCAAAACAAATCCTCGGTATGAGAATAACTAGAGACATAAAAAATCACAAATTAATGTTGTCTCATAATGAGTACATAAAAAAGGTGTTGAAAAGATTTAATATGCAGAATGAAAAACCAGTTACTACACCTTTTGCTAGCCATTTAAAACTTAGTAAGGAGATGTGCCCCAAGACCCAAGAAGAAATGAATTATATTTCTAAAGTTACATATGCATTAGCAGTTGGAATCTTACTGTATGAAATGGTCTGCACAAGGCCTGATATTTCACATGCAGTGGGAGTTGTAAGCATGTACATGAAAAATCTAGGAAAAGAACATTGGATGGAAGTGTAATGGATTATTAGATATTTGAGAGGGACCACAAATCAAGCATTATGATTTGGTGGTTCAAACATTTCTCTACAGAGATATGTTGATGCAGATATGGCAGGTGATAGAGATGACAGGAGGAGCACTGCATGATATGTATTTACTGTAGGTGGAACAATTGTCAATTGGATTTCAAAAATCCAAAGTGTTGTTGCACTTTTAACAACAGAAGAAGAGTAAGTTGTTGCTACAAAGGCTAGTAAAGAAATGATTTGGTTACAAAGGTTTATGGATGAATTGGGTAAGAAGCATGATATGGGCACATTATACGGTGATAGACAAAGTGCCATTCATGTTGCAAAGAACTCGACATTTCATTACAGGACTAAACACATACAGCTCAAGTACCATTTGATACGGTGAATGTTAGAGGATGATAGTTGAAGCTGGAAAAGATACACACTAGCCAGAATCCTGCAAATATGCTAACAAAAGTTTTAACTAGTGAGAAATTGAGATTATTGTCAGTTTCAATTAGTCTTCAAGTATGATGATGAAGATGAGAAAAAAACAGATCCAAAATGGAGTCATTGTCCAGCAAATGAAGCAGCGGTGGAGTTGCTACAATCAGTCTCCAAGTGGGAGATTGTTGGGTGTGGAGCCTGATTATCTTGTTTATTTTGTATCACAACATTGGATCCCTGTATCTTAATGGGGCAGCAATGTCGCCCATAATTAAACGATGCCTGGGGGGTCCAGGGGGTGGCAGCTGCCGAATCTAAAAACAAATGTAAAATCACCTTGTAAAAGTATAGTAATTTCTAGTCAATCTGGGTCCTTCATTAGGTGGATGATCTCAAGGTAGAAGTTATGTTTAATTTAGGGTTTTTTTCCCTAGAAGGAAAACCCTCATTTTATATGAGGGTATTGTATTGTGGCTGTGTATCGTATGTGTATTCGCAGAGTGAGAAACTGATAGAGAGAATGTGAGAGAGAACAAAGGATATTACAACAGATTTGTTGTAGGTTGTGCATGTTCAATTTGCTGGATAATAGCAAAGAAGGACTAGCTGTTCGGGGTGGATGTAGCTTAGACTAGGTGAACCACATATATTTGTGTCTCTATAGTGTTATGCGTTTTGTGTGTTTGTGTTTTCCACATATTTAATGTGTTTCATTTCTCTGTAATATATAATTTTATAACATTATTGGAATCGGGTCGATGTATTTCCTTCTTATAATTTTCGTCCAAAGGTTTTCCAGAGTAATGAGTCTCCAACCCAATTTAGCAGCCAGAGAAGAAATGAAGAAGGGGAGTTCCTTTATTCCCCACCCTCCTAAGGCCTTCGAATGCACTATTTTTTCCCATGCCACCCATGGCATTACATGTTCCTCCTTTGATCCTGCCCATAAGAAAATACTGCAAATTTTATTAATAGATGAGAGGATACTTTTAAGCACCCAAGAAAGGGCAGCCTAGTACACCAGAATGGCCATGACTAGATATTTAATCAGCACTAGTCTCCCTGCTCGAGATAGCCATTTAAAACTACAATGTTTAATGCTTAACTCAACTTCTGCCACAAGCTAGTGAAAATCCTAGATTCGATAAGAGTTTGGCTTTAGTTGGAAACCCAAATATTTGAATATGTCCTGGAGGGCCTTGACTTCAAACAACAACACTTCAGAGATTCTACCCACTTAAGCTCGGGACAGGCCTACCGTAGTAATTGTATATTTTTGGTTGTTTATACTTAAGCTGGTAGCCTTTAAGAAGAGGTCCAACACCTATTTTAACCATCAAAAGTCTTCTAAGCTTCCATTTATGAAAAGGAGAATATCATCCACAACGAGTAGATGAGTTATGAAGAGGTTGAAAGCTACCTTAATACCTTTTAGCTCCCCCGTTATTTTTGCATCATGAATCATCATACTATGTCGTTCTGCAGCCAGTAGAGAGAGAAGGGGAGATAGAGGGCATCCCTGACAAAGGCCTCTTTGGACATGGAAGAAGTTGGTAGCAACCCCATTGATCAGAATGGAAATACTGGTAGACGAAATTCATCCCATCACCCAGTTGATGAAGTCATTCCTGAAACCAAGATGGGTCAGGAGAATTCTAAGGTACATCCAACTATTTCTGTCATATGCCTTGGAGAAGTTTATTTTTAAAAATTTTCCTCTTTTCCCACTTCTTTTTAGACTTTGGATAGTTTCTCGAGCCACCACGATGGCCTGATGGATTTGTCTTCCATCCAGGAAGCCAAACTGTGCTAGGGAGATATTTCGAGAGAGGAAGGGTTTAAGGCGAGTAGTTATCCCTTTTGCAATCATTTTAAAAATGCACGAGCAAAGAGAGATAGGTCTAAAATCATCGAAGGATTCCAGATCCTCCTTCTTGAGGATGAGGGCGAGGAAAGTGGAGTTGAAAGGTTGGTAGATGGTTCTGTAACTTCTCAACTCTTCAACCACCGCAAGCAGGTCAGCACCCAAATATTCCAAAAAAAATAGAAGCAATTCCACCGTCCAGCCATCTGGCCCTAGGCTCTTGTCTTTCTGCATTTCCTTGAGGATACCCTCCACCTCCTATTTCGACACAGTCTCCATAATGCTATCATTTCCTTCTTATTCAATATATCTGGGAAAAAACTGAGCAACCCTAATCACTTTAGCAATAGATACCTCTGCGGGGGTTCTAAACAGATATTTGAAGTGTCTCACTCCTACTGAAGATAAGTATTCGAAGGATCGTGTCGTAAGGCCTTCCTCGATCTACATTCCCCATATTGTATTGATATTTTTCCTTCCTTTGGCATAGTTCTGGAAACATTTCGTGTTCTCATCTCCTGCTGACAACCAAATTGCCATGATTTTGAGTCGTCAACTTTCTTCCCTTTCCAATATGATTTTCCTTCTTGATGCTTCAAGACTCTTTACTCTGTCCCTCAATTCAATGGAGGCATATCCGTCCCCATCCGAACATTCAAGGAATTCAAGTTCTTCATTTATCTTCCATAATTATTCCTCCTCCTTTATTTTTTTGGCCTTTTCCCATTCCAAGGTATCTTTTTTAATTTTCTTTAGATAATCAATAAAACACCCCATCATATTATATGGTTCTGCCGACCTTTCGATCCTCTAGTTAGCATGGAAAAAAGAGTTGAAATATTCATCTTTGAGCCAGGAAGATTTGAACTTGAAGGGAGTCCTTGGCTTCTTATGAGGACCTTTGATCTCTAGGAGGATGGGCAGGTGGTCGGATATGCCCCCTTCTCCAACCCAATGCCTAAAGATAGAGGATTTGGCCACCAGGTCTTCGTTAAGGAGGAAACAATCCAGCTTCTTGGCCTGCCTGTCCTCACCCATTCTTCTGCTCCTCCAAGTGGGTCTAGGTTTGATAATATTTGCATCCACCACGTGAGAGGAGACCAACTTATTAAGAAATAAATATGTGAGGGGTCTGCATGAGCAAATGGACCCCAAGATTCAGAGATCCCCAGGGAACAATTCAGGTCCCCTTCCAGAATGAGATTTGAGTTATTCAAAATAGACTTAGCAAATTGTTTGTTCCAGTACTGCACACTATCCAAACAAGGCCCATAAATATTTAAAAGAAGGAGAGGGTGACATAGCTCATTTGAGTAGAATTCCATGGCTAAGGAATTTTCAAAACCCCATGTGGAGATTTCCTCCAGCCTCCCAGATTTTACACCCAACGCCAAGCCCCCAGATCTTCCTTGATCATCTAGGGCCTGAAATAACCACCCTGGGAACATCCTGGACAGTGTTCCAACCACTTCTTCCCCGATCCCCAGGTTCTGTTGTAACATAAAAACGTTTGGTTCATAGGACTTCATCAAAGTCCTCAGTGATAATTGTTTTGGTTGACTAGCAAAACCCCTGCAGTTGTATGAGAGAATTATCATCGATAACCCAGGGTGGGGGTCTACGCTACGCTAAGCACCCTAGATAGGGAACATTTCTTCCCACTTACAATGTTAATTTTTTCCTTAACTTGAGCCTTGGAAAGATTGGATTTCCTACCCCTCACCTTTCTAGGGAATACCAAAATAGGGGAGAAGAGACCAGTATCATACCCTCTGGAGAAGATGCTGCAGGTTCAGCTTCAAGGAAGGGTGAGGATGTTGGATGGTGCTCTGGTTCATGTTCCATTTCTACACAGATGTTTTGCTCTGCTAATTGTTCAGTACGAGAAGTTCCTATTATGTTTCCACTTGGTCCATCAGACCCTTCCATCATCTCTCCCTCGGGTTCCCTGAGCTCTTTTATAGTCGAAGGGCTCAGAGGCCCTTGGTTTATCCTTTTCTGCTTCCTTCTTCTTTGGTTTCGAAGTGGGCAATCCTTTTCTAGATGTCCATATTTATGGCATTGGTGGCATCAGAATGGCATGTGTTCATAGTCCAGAGTCTATGTAAACTATAATTCCTTGTATTTGAGGTGCATATCTTTTGCAGCACTGAGATCCTTGGTTTCTTGGAAGGACATATCTACTTCAAGGAACTGACCCAGTGTATTCCCAATTAATTGAAAAGTTGAGTCTGTCCAGAAGGGTATTGGTAACCCTAGCAACTTTACCCAGACTGGTGATTCTTTGATTTTTTCCCTCTGGTTATCAAAAAGTGGCGTCCCTTTCCTGAATAAGACAGTTCTCTTCCCGAAATTCTGATTCCTATCTATAACCCATTCCAAATGCTGCTTTTTCTCAAAATTATTCATAAACCACCCCCTGGCTAAAGTTTGAATATATTTGGGACTTCCAGGGGCATCCACCCATACCGAGGTTGTCCAGTCTGTGATATTATTGACAGAGTATTTCCTTCCTCTGACTCTGCCTA
This sequence comes from Pinus albicaulis, assembly GCA_034641835.2. Classification (NCBI taxonomy): domain Eukaryota; kingdom Viridiplantae; phylum Streptophyta; class Pinopsida; order Pinales; family Pinaceae; genus Pinus; species Pinus albicaulis. Next base: position 1,073,039,398 of record CM076572.1, on the reverse strand, counting down.
CTAGAATGGTTTTTGCTGCTTCCATTACTTCATCAATGAGTATGTTCACTCCAAAGACACATCACGGGCTCTCTATTTTTTTCTTCATCAACTTGTTCTTTTTTCTCTTTGTTCCTGCAACCCCACTCCTTCCACCTTCCTCAGCCTCCAATAGCCTTTCGATAGCATCTGGTTCTTTGAGAGTGAGCGACCCAAGTCACCCTTCCCTAGTATGATGAGAAGCCTCCTAAGAAAGGCCTCCTCCTCCTAGAGGGCCTTCTTATTGTCAGGCCACCCCAGATACCTCCCGCTGATTCACTACTCTATGGGAACATGAAATCCTTCCCTATTCCTCCACTAAAAACACAGGTTGATGAGCCCCTGCTTGTCCCAAAGCCGTCTACCTCAAAACACTAGGGTTTCCAGACAAACCATTAGCTATAACCGGCCCCAAACTTTCCGCTTCACTCCCCTGCGAGAAAATAAAATTTTGAAGGAAACTAATGCCCTGCCATTGATGTGGGTTCTTTTGTGCACTAGGCGCATCCAATTGAGATCCTCTGTCCAGATCCGGAAATCTGTAGCTCTCTCACAAGAAACCCTTAAGACCAACAGAACTCTAAATACCACAGCTAGCAACTATGTCTTCCAACCCCCCTAAGAGAAACGAGATTGATGAAATACCTGGCAGTGTAGGGTTTAACTGATTTGTCGAAGCTTGAGCGACTCCTTGCTTCTTAGGAAATGACGAAAGCTGGAGTGGACCTGGTTCATTCTATTCCTTCCACGCACAATTGAAAGTACTCTAAAGGCTTTCTTCCAAAAGAGGTGCCCCATTCGAGAAACCCCACACCCCTTCTGGAGCTTTGTTCTTTAGGCCTCCATCACCAATGGCTGAAATATACCGCTCCAAATTTCTCGCCGATACCTCGTGCCCCCAAACTGCTAGCAGATCTTCCAGCGCCGGTTCTAAATCAGCTAAATCCCATTCAAAACCCATCTTTATAGTTTTCTTTAGTGTCTAAATAATTTCTTTGACAGCACAGGACCTTCTCGAGCACCAAAACTTCGTGCAAACACCACTGTCGAGTAGTAAGGTTAGGGTTTGAGTGCGCTGGGATGACCAACCTAACCCAACTTAGCTGAAAGCAAGCGCCAAAACCAAGGCGGGAGTACAGATGTCTGATGGGCTCTGACAGCCCAGGACGACTCTCATGTCGGGGATCCTCTCGGAACATTGCATGTAGCCTCTTTCAGCAGGGGCGCCTGCAAACCTTGGTTGCCTCCATGATTAGGGTTTCGACCCCTGTTCTTCGTCCTCTCCTCCATCCGAAAACCTAATGGGATTTCATTTCGTTCACATTTCAGGGGACCCTCGAGTTATGATTCAATGTATTTTGTTTATCAGATAAGATAAACTATAATGTACCGTGTCCGGGAATGCCATGATAACACGTGAAATATAGAAATGAAAATAATAACTTGTCCACTAAGTTATTTATTTTAATTTAGTAACCAAGAAAATACAAATTTATCAGCTATATATATTACAGATCATGGTTTAAAATATCATACGTTAATAATCACCTTTTCCAACCTTTTCCAATATTATTGGTAACCAAATTTTAAAATCCACTAAGAGTCTTACAACTGAAAATTGAAGAACAATTGGCAATGTAGAAATCTATTGGAGACATCACATCCAAAGGCTTTGCTGAATAAGAAAATTTTCCTTTGAACGATGCCGGAATTCATTGTTTTCCGATTGTCATCACGGATTCCAATCCCCTTTCAATGTTAACATCTACAGTCTAATAGTTAATATATACAGTCTATTCCATTCTCCTACTCTGTTGCTCACTATACTGTCCTCCTTTGTCCGAAGTATTACAATCAAACTTGTGACGTGTTTTCTTGAAAATATTTTAGATCTGCACAATGATGTGAAGATTCAAAATTATGTCTTACAAACCCTAATTAACATCAACGCGGCTAACTGCAAGAAATCGAGAAATCGGCTATGCATTTGATTCTTGACCTTTCTCTGTATTATCTTTGAAGAATATAATTTCAAAATACTTTTATTATGATAAATCAAAGTACGTTTATCACGATAAATCAAAAAAAAATTTCAAGTACGTTTATCATGATAATTCAAAATAATTTTATGTTTATTATTTTAGTAAAAGCTAAACTGGACAACCAAATCCCAAAAATATAATGAAACTCACACACATGTCATCCAACACACTATCTCGATAACCAAAAGAATCTCCATCCGTAAAATACAAAGCAGTCTCCTGATATCCTTTGCACAACTACAAAGGTGCTCTGGTTTATCCTGCAATGCCTGAAACGTTTTCAAAGAAAGGTTAATCCAATTAAAAATCATATTATGAAAATCTCATGAAACTTTCATGTCAATCTAATCTATTCGAAAGAACTCCATATCGGAAGCCCATAAAATCCGATCAGAAAATCCCTCCGTCGCTGGTAGATAACAAAATAACTCGAATTTCAATGTGACATTGTTTAAATGACCGAACCATATAACATCTAATCTGTGACGAACCTCATTTTTTTAAGATATGGGTGTTGCCTTGAAAATTTATGGTCACCGGTGTCCATCATTTACATCATTTCCAATACGGGGTGTATCACCCTGTGTTTGGTGGAGGCGACACTTTGCGAATTTGAACTATTGGATACACATCTACACGCATATTATAGGAAAATAAAATAATCTAAATCTATTTATTTATAGATCATAAGTATTTTTATGTCTAAGAGAAGCCGGTAGAGCATTGCATTTTGAAGTTTTGAATTAAGTTATGAACGGCTCCAAATTTCACGGCTATTGTGGCCCTTAAAATACAATTCCCACACTTTTCAAATAACATGCCTTCTTCTTTGCATCTCCAACGTGGAAACAAACGTTGAATGCATGGGAATTTAAACATTTAGGTGATCAAACATGATCAATTCGAAGTCGAAGATTAACACATGAAAAAAAAAATGGCCTTAAACTCTTTCCTTCGAATTAACACGTGGAAAAACAAATGGCATTGAAACTCCGATAATTGTAAAATGAGACGATTCATTATCCAACCAAATACTTCATTCCGTCCAATATGGATGATTGTATAATCCCCGATCATTTAAATAATTTTTTATTTCTAAATATTTGAATATTTAACATGAGAATACATAACCGCCACCCTTCGAACTCCTAAAATGTGAACCATAGATGATATGTTAAGATAAAGTATATTGTTTATAATTAGATGATATGCTAAGACAAAGTATATTGTTTAAATTATAAATTGTGGTCCTCGGTTCAAAATTCAGCAAGTCTATTTCCACCTTGGCCTTGAAATAGGAAGTTTTCTATTAAAAATAGAACATCTTCATTTTCTTTTGTCTTAATGTGTGTTATGGGTCTATTTATTAGCTAGAAAGTTGTTTACGGTCAACTTAGAAATTCTTTTAGGCTTAATTGGTCAATTAATAAATTTTCTCCAACTATTAGTCATATATTGATGTATGATTGAGATATTCACTCAATATATCCAAGTTAATATGTTTACAACACTTTATTTATTTATTTGAAACATCATTTAATCAATGAAATGTGTAAAGAGTATATGCGGTCCTTATATCTATGTTGTTATCAAAACCTACCCATGCCGACTCACTCAGGGGCTGTGTACAAGAGGGTATTGACGTTAAGGGTTCCTGGGTTTAGACTTAAAGTCTGAACATAGACTGCGCATTTCCAATGTCGAAGCTCGCTTCATAGACATTACTTTGTTACAAGAATTTGTGAAATAGCATTGACATAACCAAGATGGTGGGCACCATCTCTTTATCAACATCCACTGTAACCTAAGGTTTATTTTGTAGTAACTAGCTTTAGGGCCATGCCATCTGGTTGTACATCTTGATTTTCCAAGAGGTTGGTTCAGAGAAACCTCCTCAACGTGGAAAAAAATTCTTTAGGAAGTGTGAGAATGACGAGAAGGAGGGTACAAATCCTATATTTAATGATGGAATTTTTTTCATTATATAAAAGGAGTCATCCCAACTACATATATATTAGGAGACTACTAATTTCTAAGCAATTCAAACCTTGAAGAAGCTATATATTTTGGTTAATAAACCATGATTAGTTTTTGAATACCCTTGATTGTGGTGCAAAATGTATCTAAATTTTTTTCAATGTTTAGAGTTTCTATTTATGTCATTTCTTCGAATTTAATAGAGGTTATCATTATACTAGCCAATTTAGTACAAAATATAGTGGTTTATTATGTTTGGATACTATAAAAAATCATATGTCACTATGGAAAGTCAATGGAAAAGAAGAGGAAGTAAGGGAAAAAATAATAGAAATAATTCACACACACAATAACATGAGTTTCGGCTCTTCTATTTATGACACAAAAACTTGATTATTACAATGAACATGGTGAAGGGTACTTAACCTTTTGCAACTAGTGACTTGCCTAAAATACATTGACATACAACCAAACACTAAATTCGACCATAAATTAACTCGACTTGATTGACTCTCTCAATTTAGCAAACTATTCATGTGGGAGTAATTAGCTATTTTAACACTCCCCCTTAATTATTACCATTAAAATAAGACATGACTCATTACAACCCATACATGCCTACTGGTCCATGTCTCAGCTAGGATTACAACACCCAATTTTCCTCTGTGAAACTCAAATACATATTTCTCTAATCACTTAGTAAATATATCAACCAATTAATCACTAGATTTACAAGGCTTCAAATGAAATTCTCCATTGATATCATGTTCTGTAATAAAATCATATCTAGTATGAATATTCTTTCTCTTTTTATTAAACGCATTAACATTGGATAGTGAAATCGCTTAGGTGTTGTCACAATATATTTTTGTTGACCCTTGTTGTTTCTTCTCGAGTCCATCCAATACTCTTCTTAACCATACTGATTGGCATGTCGTTAATGTCACTTCTACATATTATTCTTCTACTAACAAAATTATCCCAATAGGCTACTTCTTAGATTCCCATGAAATCACAATTGAACCAAGATGGAACACATAATCGGAAGTTCTCTTCTTATCATCCAAACTACCTGCAGAATAATTATATGTATATATAGTGCCATCATTTTTCTCTCTGCTTGCATCCATTATGCCACAATCCCTAGTTACTGCTATGTATCTCATAATTCGTTTTCCTTCTCTCCAATGTGTGTCCTTTGGAGTCTCCATAAATATGGAAATCAAACTCAATCCTTGCATAATAGTTGGTCTTGTATTTGTGAGATAAATGAGGATACCGACCAATACTTTGAATAGATTTGGATTGACATATGATCCTTCATCGCCATTTCTTAACTTTGTACCTGTTGCAATTTGTGTAGGGGAAAGTTTGTAATTCTCCATCCTGAATGTTTTTCAAAAATATCTAAAATATTTACATTAAAAAATAAAAATTCCCATTTCTGGTTGCTCAACTTCTATGCTAAGAGAAGAATTCATGAGACCAACATATGTCATCTCAATGTTTTTCATCATGGCTACTTTAAATTCATATAACTCAATATTACCTCTAAAAATCATGTCATCAACATATAGGAAAACAATCAAAATTGGTCCATGATCATTTTCCTTTGTGTACAAGGTAGGCTCAATATCGCTTCTGCAAAATCCATTCTTGATCATGTATATATCAATTCTATTATACCATGGTCTAGGCACTTTCTTGAGTCCATAAAGTACTTTGTTCAAACTTTAAACTTTATCTTCTTTACCATCAACTTCATAACTTGGAGGCTACAACACATAAATTTCCTCTTCTAGAATTCCGTTCAATAAGGATGCTTTCACATCCATTTCATATACTTTCCATTTTTTCTGAGCAATTGTTGCTAGAACATCTCTTACAGTATCCAATATAACTCTCAAAGCAAACGTTTCTCCAAAATATATGCTCGGTTGTTGTGAGAATCCTTTTTCTACAAGTCTTTCTTTAAATATGTCAATTTCACCTTTCTCATTAAACTTTTTCTTCTACACCCATTTTACAACTATGAGATTTTTGTCTCCTAGAAAATAAAGAAAATCCCATGTATCATTCTTTTCAATAGCTTCAATTTCTTTATCCATGGCTTGAACCCAATTTTCATCTCCGATTGCTTATTCAAATGAAGAAGGTTGGAATGAAAATAATGATAAATTTGAACTAACACCCAAATTATGATAAACATCTTCCAAACTTCTCATCTTTCTCTTACCATTGCTTGATTCATCACTTGATTGGTTTCTTGGAGAATTTTGGTCTATTGATATACTTGAAGATCAAAGATGCTTAAAAAATCTTGGAGTCCTCGATAGTGTCTCCTCTTGTGATTCTTGTTTCTCCTTCTCCGCTACATCATATTATTCCATAAGTGGTTCTTATGCATCAATTGTTTTGTCTATAGTCTCATTCTATGAATTTTTTTCTTTCAACGCAACATCTCTGCTAATTATTGTCTTCTTGGTGGCTCACTATAACTTGTAAATATGCATTTTTCAGTTTTATCTTACAACTTACCTTTTAGATCCTTAGGAAAATATTCATAAGCTATAGATTCCAAACACTCTGATATGAGATACACTGCAAGACATACCTGACCGTGCTTCTTATGGTACTCTTTTCATCACACTATTTGTAGGATATTTGTTTATCACAAAAATTACACATGTAATTGCTTCTACCCAATACTCTTAGACAAGTTTCTTCCTTTCAACAAGCTCATTTCCATATTCAATATGGTTATATTTTATGTAGTTGTAAATTTGTTTTTGACTCCATGTTGTTTTCATAAATCATGGAATGCATATGAATCATATTCTCCACCATGATCTAACCTCATTACCTTGATCTGACGATCACTTTGGTTCTCAGCTAAGGATTTGAATTCTTTGAAATTTGCAAAAGTTTCAAACTTTTTCTTCAAGAAGTAAACCCAATTATTTCTGTTATAATCATCAATGGAAGTGAGGAAGCAACAAATTCAACCAATCGACTATGTACTCATAAGTCCACACAAGTATGTATGCACCAGATCAAGTGGTTGCTTTACTTCGTATACAACTCCTTTTGGAAAACTCTCATAGTGTTTCTTTCCCAATATTATACCCTTACAAGTAAGACATTAGAGGAATTTTCAACTAAAAAATATCCACATATGAAAAATTAAAATATTAGTAAAATATTGGCATCTAGACACTTTTTTAATATATTATTTTACTTTTATCAAATTACCCAAACAAATGTCACATTTATCAAAACAATTGTATATATATTTTTTATTTAAATTAAATTATTAGGACAAGAATGAATAAAATTTAAATTAAAAATTTAAATTTAAAAATTAAATTAAATTTAAATTAAAAAAGTAAATGTAAAATTTAAATTAGTTATATGTCACTAAAAATAAATAATCTTATATATATTTTATCTTTAAATTAATTTATTAACACAAGATCTAATAAAATGTAAATTACAAAAGTAAATTTAAAATTTAAATTAAATTTTATTTTATTTTAATTGCAATTACTCAAATAATTGTAATTTTATCAAAATAATCGTGTATATATATATATATATATATATATATATATATATATATATATATATATATATATATATATAATTTATACAAGTTTTAATAAAATTTAAATTTAAATAGTATATTTAAAATTTAAATTAGTTACGGGTCATTAAAAACACATGCATCAAAGGATTTACCTTTCATTAAAAAAAATCTAAATATTATAAATTTTATAGAATATGCTACTAATTTTATTTTAAATATTTATTTTAGGTTTGGGTCACTTGGGCGCCATTCATGCTTATGGTAGGTAAATTATGTTATTAAAAAAAAATTGGTTCCTAGTCAAACCTGTATCTCTTTTGAATTTTAAAGGATTTTGATTGGCTAACATACTATGACATGGAAATTTAATGTTAATTTTTTAAAATCCAATTTCCTCTAATGGAACATTCTTTGATGTGAGGTAATCCTCTAACCATTTTTTTATTTTGTAGCAATCTTAAACTAGAAAATTGTAGGTGTCCAAACTGAAAGTGCCATAACCAGTAATCATTAGAACATGCAATAGAAAGACAAATGACCTAATCTTTGTAATTCATAATTAGAGGAGAGAGTTTTTTCCTCGTCATATGCACTTTCCTATTAGCTTCTTTATTGTGGGATTACCATATATAACACACTCTTGTCCTTGAAATATAACTCTGTATCCTTTCTAGGTTAATTTAAGAGCACTTATCAAATTATTTTTGAGACCAGGGACATAGTATACCTCTGAAATTGTCTTTGGATCCCCCTCCTTGGTCATAATGTTTACCACTCCTTTTCCATCTACATCCATAGTCTTGTCATTCCCCAAATTTGTCTACATATATTGATCCAAATTTGCAACCAAATTATTTTTTCGTGTCATGTGGTTACTGCAACCATTGTCTAATAGCCACACATTATGAGAAGGTTTGTGCATGGTATCAAAAGCTACGAACATGGAGTTAGTATTCTATGTAGTGACATTAACTCTCTAGTTTCCTTGATCAACTATCCTCTTCCTGCAATCACGTGCATAGCGCCAAAATTAATTGCAATAATAATATCTCACCTTTTATTTCTCAACTCTATTGTTATTGTTGAAGTGTCTGTTGCTACTTCCACTTTCATGTTCATGATCTTCTCGGTCATCTCTCTAACCACCATTTCTTCCGCCTCGTCTTCTGCCTCTCGATCTACTTCCACCTGAACCGTTATCTCTTGAAATAGAAACATGTCTAGTTTTGAAAGTGGTTTCTAATGTGGAATCCTTATTTCATTCTATCATTTCCTCATGGGATAGAAGGTGATCCCATCAGCTCATTAACTATCAATGTTTTCAAATCCTTGGGTTCTTCTATGGCCGCTACCACAACATCAAATTTGGTTTAAAAATATCTGAGGACCATTTCAACCATTGTTTGATATTTAATATCTTCACTATAATTTTTTAACTATTTTACGACAATCATGATCCAATTCATGAAATAATTTATGTCCTTTGTCTCCTTCATCTGCAGACTTTCAAAATCTCTCCTAGTATTTTGCAACGTAACAATATTTTATTTTAGCTATATGTTTATAGCTTGTTTCCAAGGTATCCCATGTTTTATTTGTTGAATATATGATCATAATCTTTGGGAATACTTCTCGGTCCACTCCCTGCTAGATAATATGCAACATATGTTCATTCGTCTTTTTATATTACTTCCATAGTTCCCTATCTGCATTAGTGAGGGCTATTTCTTCTGTTTCATTCTGAGGTTTTGAAATCCCAAAATTTTCATGATCCCAAACATCATGAGCCTTCAACTTGGTCTCCATCTTAATGGCCCACACATCCTAATCCATCCTTGTAAACGATGGCAAGTGGGGTTGGAAATTTGAGAAAGCCATATTTTTTCAAAAAATACTCTTATCTTATGAAACCCTAAATTTATCCTTCTATAAACTTTCTGAAGACTTTATAGACAAACCCTTTATTATTATTATTGTTATTATTTTTATAAAAAACAAATTATCAAAAAAACTTTATAAATCATGCGCTTACTATATTAAATCTTGAAACAATATTTAATATAGAAGTCCCATTTTATCACTATCCTTTTAAAAAAAAGACCCCTTCCGAGAAGCTCATTTTATAAATATTTAATAAAAAAATAATAATACAAAAAAATGAGGTTAACGTATGGTTTGAAAATACTTTAATATAATAACTCAAAAATCTTACCCACATGACCTTTTCTGAATTTCATACTTAGTTACGAAACGTTCAATGTTTTCCTTCTTTGTGGGATTTTCACATCCACGAAACTAATAAGTTGTGTACAAAAGTCGTTTTTCACACCTTTAAGACTAATAAACTATGCACATAATCTGAATTTTCATAGATTCAAATTTTGATGAGATTTACACGGTTTTTGTACTAACGAAGTGTGGATTTCCAACCACTTGTGCACTTCTTAACCGCCTAACAATTTTTCAGCACAAATTAAAAAGAAAAAATGCAGCCCTTTTTCACTTCGTCTTCTTATCACTAGATCTGTAGGCACCATGGATATTGTGATCCTTCCTTGACTATGACACAAATTTGATGGAAAGTTAGAGGAGGTAAGGGACAAAATAACACAAATAATTGTGATGCATAATAACACGAGTTGCGGCTCTTCTATTGATCACACAAAAACTTGCTTATTATAATGAACCTACTGAATGGTATTTAACCTTTTCCAACTTGAAACTCTCCTAAAAGAACTTGACATGCAACCACACACTAAATTCTACTATGACATAAATTGACTTGACTGACTCTCTAAATTTAGCCAATTATTCATGCGGGAGTAATTATCTATTTTAGCATAAACATAAATGTTGAATGTATAAAAATGAAAGCACAAAATTTGTTCATAACTTCGAAGGAGGAGGAGCCAAAGGAGCACTAGAAAGTGATGCATTCAGATCAAGTATAAATGAGCTTATATATTTGGGTAGATGATTGTCACATGAAAATGTTGTTAACTTTTTTTAGTTGTTGTAAGAGTTTTACAATGTTTTTTATACCTTAATTGTGATTGTTTTAATGATATATATGAGTTGTAAGGGTTTCATGATAAGTTATACCCAAAACTCTTAAGTATTTCCCCAACTTGATTTTCCCAAGTGTATTGTAAGCCTTGTTGAGTTAGGCATGTAGTGTTTATCACTCTTATGTAGTGAGGATGTGACATCAAGTTGTGGAATTAACCACTAAGTAGGTTCAAGGGTGACAGGTGTACTTGTATATAATGTTTATGTGTAATTGAAAAATTTAGTATTCGAATAAAATGGGGGGAAATGTTACATGGAGTCAAAATGTAAGTGAACAAATAAAAGAGAGTATAACATGAATTTGATGACCCGTATCTGTGAAAAGGATTCCTAAAGAACAAGAGAGTACAATAGATGGCACAAATGTACATTGGTAGATCGTTTTGTTTTTATATGGAGATCAATAACCAATTTTATCCAAGTGAAAGAGAGAGAAGAATAATGTGAATTGTGAATAAATCCGAGGAGAAGATAATAAAAAATAAATACAATGGATTTTGGGGATATATGACATTAGAGGTTAGATTAGTAGTTGATATTGGATGGTAGAGAAATGTAGGTAAACATGTGTTGAATAATAGAAGACTCATGAACATACTGTAGTATGTGCCACACACATTTTTTATGTTTGTAAGTAGCTCTACAAATTTATCTTTGAGTTAATGAGTACATGTTATCTCCACTAAACATAAGGTTGTACTAGATATAGAGTTTGATCCAATTGAGATTGAGACAAGTAGTCATTAAGGGTTAGTGTGAGAGCATGTAACTCACACTTGTGTCAAATGTGTTATGGGTTTGTTCCTATGGGATAGGAGGTTTTTTAAGCCTAGTTGGTGGGTTTAGATATTCTCTCCAACTAGTAGTTCTATATTTCTAAGTTTTTGAAATATTCTCTCAACCAAGTGATTATGTGTCAATGTTAGTTTCTATATCTCTAGAAAACACTTCCTGTATTTATATATAACATCATTTGATCAATGAAAGATATGAAGTGGATGTGAGCTCAGATATTCATTATAAGGGTATTGATTAGATCTTCATAATTTTCTCATCTAATGGTATGATCTTCACAATTATGCTCATTTTTTCTTAACAAGATAGATCAAGGTTATTTATGTTAAGGGTAAATGGTGAACATGCATGCCTAGTAATTTGATTATATCTCGTTATTGACACTAGGTGCATTCTATCATTCTAACAAAATCTCCTTTATATTATTTGATATTCGGAAATCCAGTAAGAAAGGGGTTCTCAACTTCTCATTCACGTGTAACTATAAATCTTTTTCCCTTTGAGATTGGGAAGTATCCCTGTAAATAGTTATCGTTTATCAAAAGAGTAATATACTTTATCGTGAAATTGTTAGATTTATTCAAAGCGTAACATACGTTATTATGAAAATGAAAAATTTTTAAGGGTTTGTTACCTAATGTTTTATAATTCAAGGTGATTTCATCTTCTAATGAATACAATCGAAATATTGAGATAGTAATTTGAAATTATCTTGATTTAAATCAAGAGAAAGATAATTAGAAATTTTCCTCTTAACGATTTACATGACTTTTATTTTAGTGGAAGTTCATGTAAGTTATCATTTAAGTGGGATTTTCAATTTTATCTATAGACAAACAACTATTGAATTACAACTAATTTGAGGTATTTGGTTAATAATATCATGGTTATTTTCCTAGTTTTGTCAAATATTCTTTTTTTCATTGATGTCTAAGATGTGGGGAGATTACAAATATCAAAGATAAAAATTACAATATGGATATTGTGGAAAATATTGTTTAGATGCCTATTTTTTTTCTTGACACCGCGTTTGAATAACCTATATTTGAAATATATTTTACTGTAAATTCCTATCTCAAATGGGAATATAATATATATAGTTGAATATATTATTTTGAGACATTTCCAAGGATATCTATCAATCCATATACCTCTATAGGAATGAGAGAATATAAAATATTGTGTTACATCAATCTAGGTTGAAATTATAGGTTTTCCTACGTAGAAATAGTAGGTTGGCCCATACATTTTTAAAAGTCAAATCCATAAATGAATGAAAAAAACTAGAAATGAACGATAGATGAGTATATTTATGACCATAAAATAAAAAGGAGATTTGTCTATGAAATATAAAATGGGGAACACTCTTGGGCTCTTAAAGGTGGAGAAACAAAATTGTGGAGTAAAAAGGTTATCTTGGAGTTTCTGTTATATATTTTATTTTGGGATGTTTCATGTGACAAAAATCATAATAGAGAGAGGAGATATATACTTGTAGCCATGGTAGAAATTTCATTATTTGGCTCATTGTAATTTTATAGTTATGATCTTAGGAAGTTAAGGTTCTTGTTTTCTGCTAAAATTTACTTCAAATAGTGAGCTTTGAATTTTATCTATAAATTTTATTTTGGGATGTTTAAAAATGTGAAAATTTGGTGAGATATATGGGAGATATTCCTGTACATGTGGTAAAAATTTTAGAATTCGGTTATTTGTATATTTGCAGATATTATTTTGGGAATTTAGGGTTCATAAAATATGGTAGAGATAAAGGAAATCTCTATAGGTAACTATGGACTAAATTTGAGACCTTAGTTTGCTATAATTTTTGATACATTATATAATGAAGTTAGGGTTCATGAATGCTACTAAAATATGCTTCAAATATGTCAACTTGATATTTTCACTATAAATTTCTTTTAGATAATGTTTACACTATTAAATATGGTTGAGATAGATACAATATTTCTATGTACCTCTGGTAAAAATTTAAAATATTATTTTGCTACAATCTAAAAAATATTCTCTAGTGAATTTCGAGCTCCCATATGCTATTGAAATATACCTCAAATTGGTTATCTTGGTATTTTATCTAGAACATTTTGTTAACATGTTTAAAGCACTCAAATTTGGAGGGGAAAAGGAAGAGATATCTATTTACACGTAATAGAAATTTCAAACTTTGGTTCACTATAATTTTTGAAGTTTTTTCTATAACTTATTTTTTTGGACCTTTGCATTGTGAAAAACTCATAGATCCAAGGAGACAGACATAAGTGTCTTAAGTAAAAAATTTATAATCTTATTTGCAAATTTGAACGCTTGTCATGTTGTAAAATTTTATTCATGGGAAGAGGCATAAAACAAAACTTTCTAGAGGAGGTAGACTTGCTGAAGATAGAAGAAACAAAAAAACTTAGTGAAGGTAGAATTCGCCAAGATACCTATTGAAAGTGGAATTAGAAAGAAGGCCCGATGATGTAATTTTATGCTTAGGAATATATGTATAATTGGGGATTGTTGTGTCCTATAGGTTGGCTTCTAAAATTCATGCAGTAAAATAGATTCGTGTCTCTTGTACGTTGGTGCTTATAAATATTGTAGCAGAGGGGATTAATCTTTCTTGTAGGTTGGTTCCTATAAATATTGCAGTAAAGGAGATTGGTGCATTTTCTCAGTTGGTGCCTATAAATCATGTAGCAGAGGGGATTGTTGTCTACTATAGGCTAGTACCTACAAATTTTTTAAAAGGGGAGATTGGTGTCTTAGGTAGGTTCGAATTAACAAATCTAGAACTAAGGGACACGGAAAATTTTAGGGGCGAATTTTAGCCCAAAGGCGAATTTTAAGGGATTTTAAATTTTATTAGGGCGAATTTTTTATATAAAACCCATTTTTTATTGTTTAATAAATTTAGCCCAAAAAATATTTAAAAAAAAAATAATTATTTAATATTAGCCCATAAAAAAAAAGGCGCACAAAACTGGAAACATGAAATTCGCCCCCGATTTTCCATATTTCCATGGCATTCGCCCCATTTTTTCAATCGATTTTACAAATTTCCATGGCATTCGCCCCATTTTTTCAATCGATTTTCCAGATTTCCATGGCATTCGCACATCGATCTTCTAAGTTCTTGCTAGCTGACTTCCATGGCATTTGCCCCATTTTTTCAATCGATTTTCCATTGATGGCTAACTTCCATGGCATTCGCCCCATTTTTTCAATCGATTTTCCAAATTTCCATTGCATTCGCACACCGATCTTCTAATTTCTTGCTGGCTGACTCCTGAGCGAGGCCGAGTTGGAAAAAAATAGTCATAGGAATCCCATCATGGTCTGTTAGAGCCTGGCCGACTCTCTCTTGTCCGTCCCTCTCGGGTCCGGACTCCGTTAGGGCCTCCCATAGTTCATATATAGCAGAGAATCGAGATACACTTTGAAGAGATGGTGTTGTGGGAGATAACACTTGCCACAGCCTACATGCTTGGCCTCAAGCGCATGTACAAACTCGTTTTCAGACTCCAACACCAACTAACAACACAGAGGCACCGCGCTTTTCGCCAGTTTGTTCAAGGGTATGTGCCTTCCTTCCCTTTCTCGATTTCAATATCTCTATTTCAAGATGACGTTGGTAAGTATTTCAGGCCTTTCAGTTATTATAAGAGCTAGTATAGTTTCAAGGATATGATAAAGGAGAATCTTTCCATGCTTGGATTTCCCACTCTTGTATCCTTAATCGTATCTGGGATGATATTGGTGACTTTTATCGTATGCATGTATATCATGAAACCCTCTATGGTAGTTTACTCTCTATTGACACTGCTAAAGATTAAACATGAGAGTAATCAAGCCTCCTTTCTTAGTGGTATGCTTACTTACTTTGGGTGACCATTTAATTTCTATTCCTATTCAGATGAGGTGTTTGTCAGAGTTATTACTAGATAATTTGAAACTCCAGTTGAGAACATAGATGTTAAAATTTCTGGTGATTTTGATTTTTCCCATTGAAAATTTATGTGGCTTACCTAACTTATTTTTTTATCGGAGATCACATTCTAGCGATCTATTTTGGGAAGGTGGCGCAGTTATGGAATTTTATGAGTGATGGTCCTTACATGTTTTTGTTAATTTGTTTTCTCTTGCTTTATTTGTGTTTGGATGGATGGTGTATTTGTGTTTTTATGGATGGTGTGAGGGTCTTTGTACTGTTTGATCTGGTTTAGACATATGGTGATATGAATGATCCTCTTGGTTGGGGAGGGGTGAATTTTGGTAGGTAAGGGGAGCCATGACATCCTAGATACATATGAGCTCCTATAGGTGGTGGACGTTGCAAAGAAAAATTACTTGAATAAACAAAAGGTGTTGGGTGGTGGTTTTCACACTTCCAAAGGGAATTCCCTATTTCCTCCTTCTTTGGATGTCGAGGTTACTTGTAAGAAAACCTATGGCTATTATCTCAGAAATCACATTCCCTTTCCAAAGGAAAAAAATATAAGGCAACAAAGGTGTATGCGGAGGTCAAGGAACTGATTTTCTGCAGACATTATGTTTGACCAGGTGGTTGGATTATCAGAGAGAGAATTGGTCGAAAGATGAGATTTTGCAGCAGGGAACCTTAATTAAACAAATTCTTGGGGGATGGAATTTTGGAAGCCAAATTTAGATTATTGTCATAAACTAAGCATGCTTATGAATAATTGGTATGTGATCCATTTCCTACAATATATGGATGCAGATAATATTCTCCATCGGACCTAGGTCTGGGGTCATAGTTCTTTACATTTGTAGAGATTGCATGTTGGCTTCGATCCCTTCACTGAGATGTTGAGAACAATTTTTTTCTAGGTGGAGCTCCCTAGTTTACCTATTGAGCTTTGGTCTGGGAATTCTTTGAGTCATATTAGCAATCATATCGGAAAATTCATTTTCCTATATAACC
This sequence comes from Pinus albicaulis, assembly GCA_034641835.2. Classification (NCBI taxonomy): domain Eukaryota; kingdom Viridiplantae; phylum Streptophyta; class Pinopsida; order Pinales; family Pinaceae; genus Pinus; species Pinus albicaulis. The sequence goes on along the minus strand of CM076572.1, from coordinate 1,073,022,966 downwards.
ATAGTTTTGGTGGATTCTAACAAGCAGGTGGCATGGATTTTAGTTGAGGTTGAATTTGGTTTGGGGGTGAAGGTAGAGGTTGATTTAAAATGGGAATGTGGACCACACAGAAAACTATTGGATTATTGGAGGATTCATTTCATTGTATAGGGTGCCATGAACTAGACAACTCCTTCAAAAGTGTCATATGAGACTTTCTCAAAGATATTTTTTTTAGAACTAATTTAAGAGTGGACCTTCGAGGTCTAGCTGATTGTTCCATGGAATGGAAGTGAGATTTTATCTCATCCTAGGTTGCCTCAGTATTGAGCACACATCTTTTTTATTTTTCTTTGATTATTGATTTGAATTCATCAACTCAGTTTGAGGCTGGAAAACATTAGGGACCTACTCTCGTCTCTAGGAAGATGGATTCATCAAAATACTTGAGCCTTGATACTTGCATCAATCTCTTTATTAAATCCAGAGATTTGGCGTGTTCCTCTTTTTTTACCTCTAATACCTTGCCAAAATATTGTCCCCCTTCTTTTGGTCATTCGACTTTTATTTTCACTAATGATGGTCCCTCTATTATTTGTTTTCCATCCCTAAAAGGATTTTTTTACTCTTCTTTCCTCTCATATAAAATTTGGGTCCATCCCTAATACATACCTTCCATAATCTGTGATCTATTCACCTCCATCTCTAGTTATATATAGAATTTTTTTTCACCTAAAGATATTAAGGGTTATCAATTGACTCTAGATCCTCTGACAATTTATTATACCGCTTACTCCCTGAACCTTGTCCCTCCTACCTTGGATGAATCAAGAAACGTCACAACTAGGAAGAAACAAGGGTTAAACAAGAGAAACGAATTTTGTTATAAGATTCAGGATTCCACATCCCTTCCCATCCATCCTTTGGATTTTGTAGATGAATCCTCTGTTTTAAAAATCGGCCGGTTCAACTCCGACCAGGCCTGGTCGACCGAGCCATTAGGCTGGTTGGTCCGACCAGGTAAAAAACTAGCTAGGTTGGTCGGTTTGTTACCGATCCGGCCGGTTTTTGTACCGGCTCAGCCGGCTAGGTAACAAGCCAGCCAACCAGGCCTGGCCCGAGTTAACCAGGCTAAGCGAAAACAGCCGGACGGTGGGCCCAAAAAAAGCGATTTTGTGGACTTCAAACTGGATTTTAATCCACTGTTAGGTTTGTTTTAGGTTGTCTAAGCCCTCCCCATGCTATTTAACTAACCCAACCCCTCTATTAAAATTTCACCATCCTTGACTTGAAATGAAAATGAAACAGGGATTTGTTTTATAGGGAGCAAACAGTATAGAAAACTAAACATAGCAACATAAGTCATAAACAAATCCTAACTGCAATTGTTGAAAAATTGTTGCAAACCTTTCTATAACAAGGACAGAAGAAGCATCTCATGAAGAAATGCCTCTCATATAAAAAAAAACAAGTCATAGTTTTAAAAACTTGTAGGCTATACTAGCAACTCAATTTCCTTCCTCTGTGAAACTACTGTAACAGTTTTCACCACAAGAGCTGCATCTCATGCGCCTATAAGAATTCTCAATAATACTGCAAAACAGAAATATTTGTTGATGCAGTTTGCCTCAGTTCCAAATAGGACACAGTTAAGCACTAGAAATATGCATCATTCCCAATAACACTTCTTTGTACTAAAGTCCTTTAGAATTACAAATCCCTGATTTTAAACCTGGAGACACCATTACAGCATGATATTTCATACCACTACCACATTAGTGCCATAAAGAGGAATGTTGATGAACATCTAGAGAACCTAAAATGAAGATTGAAAACAGCTGGGCTTAACAAAATTTATTTTAAGCCTATCAAATAAATGTTAAAATTTTTGTCTAACAAGAAAATTTTTGAACAGTAACAATTATATTTGAATTAAAAAAAATATTGGAGGCTGCAGCCATATCATTCAGCCTGACAACACAAAAATGGAAGAAAAAATCTGTCCTCTTGTCCTTGCAACTTCATAACAAAGTTTGGTGGACATAAGACACTTCCCTTCCCAAGCCTTTTGATCTGACAGAAAAAAAAAATTGCATACTGCTTGATGAATTCACTATCTAGAAAGATAGATTAAATGAATGCACAACCATTTCAATAGATTTCACCTAAAAATGCACCTCATGCTCCAATAAGCATTTTAGATAATACCTCAAAACAGAAATATTTGTAATTTGACTCAATTCTGAACATATCACAATCAAGTTAATATGGACAGTTAGGCACTGGAAACATACATCAATCCAAATAAAAGCTGAATTTCTTTATAGTTATAGGTCCCTTTGTTTTAAATCTGCAGACACCATTAGAATATGAGATTCCTTACACCATTACCAGATTAATGCCATCTTTAAATTTATGTTTTTGTACAAAAAAATTAATATTTAATGTATTTTTTACAAAAACCGAGTCATTGAAACCGAGTCGACTGAGTCATTACCGATTCAGAGTCATTACCGAGTCATTACCTCGGCGTGGTAGCTGACCGATTCCGTTTTTTAAAACATTGGATGAATCCAAGGGCCTTAGAGATGTGCCTTCAAATTCACCCCTGAAATGATTTTCTTGTCCCTTAACATATAAATTTTGGGGAATGTATCGAAGAACAATTACTTGCGATACCTTATTTAGAGTTGTAAGCCTTTTTTTATTCTATTGCAAGGCACTATGGCGCTTGTTTCCAATGCACAACCATATTTTTTTTAGCTTGTGCTCTGGTTGGATTTTTTGTGGCTTAGATGCTCTTGTGCTTTCTACGGGTTTGGCTACTCTATGGGACCCCTGAGAGTAGCTAAGTTTGATTCTTATAAATCATGTGCATGCATTTATATTTCAGGTTAGATCAAGTGTTTGAAAAAAGGGATCCAAATCATAAATTTCTATGCCCCTTATGTGGAGAGACAAACCTTTTGGGATCAAATGAATCAGAGTGGGATAATTTTGGTTGATGGTATAATCTTGGGTGGTGATTTAAATCTTACCTTGTCTTCAAAATAATGTTGTAGGGAGGTGGGGGGTAAGTGCATATCAGAACCTTTGGAAAAATATCTTTTGAATGTTTTTTATACCTTCAAGTTAAGAGATATTCCCTTTCTCCTATACAACCTACTTAGAAAAATTGTAATTTGGGGATGAAAGAGTTCGAAAAAACCTATATCATTTTCTCATAAAAGAGGAGCTTCCAAATTTTTTGGGTAATGTGAGAACTTGGATCCAACAAGCTTACATCTCAGACCATTGTCCCATTTTGTTGCAATGGAAAGATGACCCTGCCCCATTGTTCCTTCCTTTCAAATTTAATCATGCTTGGTTGTCAGATGTGGATTTTCAGAAGATTGTTAGAGATGTTTGGTTGAAATAACATAAATTGCAAATTTTTTCACATATGGAAGGGTTTGTTATAGGCTAAAAAGACTAAAAGTAGTGGTAAAAAGGTGGGAAAGAGATATGAAGAAAAATAACTATGAATAACCCATAGAGATTGATTAAAAAATCGATATGTTGGAAAATCCCAATCACTCAGGTTTTTTTTTAGAATAACAGAAAGAAAATGTTGCTTCTAGAGGATAGAAATTTCCACGTCCTTCATCTGCAAGAGGAGGAATGGTGGCTAAAAATTAGGGCTATTTGGGTTACTTTTGGAGGTAATAATATGAAATTGTTCCACAAGTTTGCTTCTCATAGAAGGAAGGTGAATTCCATTTGGGAACTAAGGGATGATGATAGTAACACCTTACAATAATGGGATCAACTATAGATATGGGATGTCAAATATTTTAGTAGGTTGTATACTATCAAGGATGATCTAGAGGTGGGTGCTTAGTTAAATTTTTTGGATTCATATCCTACTTTTTTCTCTCCTGAAGATTGATGTTTTAGAAAAGCGTACCGGTAAGGAGGAAGTGGAATACGTTTTAAGATCCTTCGTTAAGGACAAGAGCCTAGGTCCTGATGGTTGGACCATGGAGCTTTTCCTATGGTGTGAATATTGTTCAATTTATTTTTCTTATTAATGATGTTCCTTCCAGATTCTTCAAGGCGGCTCAATGATTCAGGCAGTGTTCCTTTATTTCTCCCATTCTACTCATCATTTTTATTTAGAGCCTCAATGATTTCATTATCAAAGTAAATTGTTTGCGTCATATTTTTGGCATTAGAGTCTTGAGACACCTTTCTATCACCTATCTATTTTTTTTAACAGTGTTTTATTATTTTGGATTGGGTCTCTTATGGAATTAAGAAGGTAATTCAATGTCATAGATAGTTTTAGCAAGGCTACAAGTTTAATGCCTAGCAAGGATAAATAATTTTTTATTGAATTTGGAGTGGATCATTCTGTTCTTCAAGAGATTTTGGAAATTTTTGAGTTCATATTTAAGTACAAAAATATTATATATGTTGCTCACAAGAGACGTGATCCTTAAATGCAAAGAAAGTATGACAGAATGGTTGCATTGCTAATACTGGATCTTCATATATTAGATTGATGGGTTCAAAACTAGATGATTTAATCTAATGGGTTCAAACATTAACATTTACACTGTTGATAGTATGCTTTGATGCATTAGATGAGACCTCTGTGGGCACACTCTCTTGCAATGATGCTAGAAACCAAAGATTTCAACCAAATTATCCTCAACACTGTCAAGGCTAAACAGATAAGGTTAGGATCTACAAATAAAAGGTTCTCTGCCATGTATATATAACAGGTTGACTAAATAGAGCCTCCAGGTAATGAGAACACTGTTACGCATATATGAGAAGAATTAGGTGATCTTTCTGTGATCCAGTCCAATGGGTTTTGGCTTAGGAAGAGAGGGATCACCACATTGATAAAATTGCTAAGGGATACAATGAAGATCAAAGAGAAGCCATAACACATGCCATACATCATGGAGGTAGGTATGCTACTGGATCTAAAGAAAATAAACAAGTTTAATATGCAATTGAGAGTAAGAACCTAAACCTAAATTCCACTGTTATCTACAATACCAAAGTTTTGTTTTTCCATAAAAATGAAAACAAAAACCAGTCAATATTTGAGAGACTACTAAAATATTTTTGTTGGAAGGGCACTTACAGTAGGTATGGCCAATGCTAAACCTGCATTGGTACCTCTCCATAGGCGAGAGAAGCCTTCCTACAAATGTCAATGCAACACAATTAGAACTCTCTGTAGAAGCATATGCCTTTTGAAGTGGCACGACAGACAGAACATCAGTCTATGATAACAAAAGCAACATTTCAAAATTGGTAACGAACAAAGAAAACACACCTGTCAAATGATCTTGTAAAAAACATCTAGAGTTCCTTTATACTGAAGACAACCAGGAGGAAAAAGTGGAGTCATCCCAAATGCACCTCCTCGAGGACAGACAGGGGGACACTTCACTTCAATGAACACATGTAGAAACAATTTGGTAAAGGAATGAATCTTGAAGAATTATATATTCTATCATAGTGCAACATAAATTAAGGGTAAGAAATAAATCAAAAGACCAGTGAAATAATTAAAACATATGCACATTGTAAATTCCAAGCTAAGTTCACAGGTTAAAACATGAACAAAGAAAATAATAATGAGTTTCATAGAATAAGAAGACTAATAAAGCTTTGATAAATCACCCAAATTACATGGGTCAAGAGATTTAAGATTTAAACTTGGGTTAATGAAAATAAATTTCCCTAACATTAGATGGTGAAGCCATCAGCACTTATTGTTTTCACTTTTTTTCACTGTTGCAGATGAAGCAAGGCTCCATGAACTTTTGCAGATACAATTGTAGCTTAGAGCTTGTCGTTTTGGTGATGTAGTTCATAGCAGGCAGTGCAAGGGCTTTCGAGAGAGAACAAATGAACAAAAGACTGTGAAAAGACATTTGCAATTTTTCTACCATGATCACTAAATAGTGGAGCCATTTTGAAATGCAACCATCACAATGTAATAACATCTTAAAAAATGAATGCTTGAAATAAAATTTAGCATTAACACTTAACATAAAATTCATCTCACACTTGCCATTTTTTTCATTTTTCAGAGTGGAAAAAACAATATTTAGCTTTAACACTAAATGCGAAAGACATCTCAGACCTGCCAATTATTCCATTTGTCACTGTGGCAATTGCTGTAATTCTCTAATCCCACATGCAAATCATGTTGAAGCTCAAAACTGGTCATGTTGGACTCATGACACAGGTTAGACTCCAGAGCAGGTTATGGAGCTCAAGTCATAGAGAATGTATCCACTGTAGTAGGATGTTTTTTTTTTAGTTGAGGTAACTTGGCAGTAGAATCATGGAAGCCTATTCCATGATACTTTGTTGTTTTCCTCTCTTACTAATGAATGTGGGTATGATACTATGAAGATAAAATTTATTGTACATGCTAGCCTTGGTGTATTAAATTTCTGAGTTCCAAGTTAGGTCCAATAACATTATATATGACTGCTCATGAAAGACATGATGCTTGAATGGAAATTGACAACATGGTAGTAATGGTCGTATTGCTGATAGTACGCCTTGGTGTATTAAATTTATGAGTTCATATTTAAGTACAAAAATATTATATATGTTTCTCACAAGAGACATGATCCTTAAATGCAAAGAGAGTATGACAGAATGGTTGCATCGCTAATACTGGATCTTCATATATTATATTGATGGGTTCAAAACTAGATGATAAAATCTGCTGGGTTCAAACAGTAACATTTACACTGTTGATAATATGCTTTGATGCATGAAATGAGACCTCTTTGGGCACACTCTCTTGCAATGATGCTAGAAACCAAATATTTCAACCAAATTATCCTCACCACTGTCAAGGCCAAACAGATAAGGTTAGGATCTACAAATAAAAGGTGCTCTGCCATGTATATATAACAGGTTGAGTAAATAGAGCCTCCAGGTAATGAGAACACTGTTATGCATATATGAGAAGAATTAGGTGATATTTCTGTGATCCAGTCCAATGGGTTTTGGCTTAGGAAGAGAGGGATCACCACACTGATAAAATTGCTAAGGGATACAATGAAGATCAAAGAGAACCCATAACACATGCCATACATCATGGAAGTAGGTATGCTACTGGATCTAAAGAAAATAAACAAGTTTAATATGCAATTGAGCGTAAGAACCTAAACCTAAATTCCACTGTTATCTACAGTACCAAAGTTTTGTTTTTCCATAAAAATGAAAACAAAAACCAGTCAATATTTGAGACACTACTAAAATATGTTTGCTGGAAGGGCACTTACAGTAGTTATGGCCAATGATAAACCTACATTGGTACCTCTCCATAGGCGAGAGAAGCCTTCCTACAAATGTCAATGCAACACAATTAGAATTCTATGTAGAAGCATATGCCTTCTGAAGTGGCACGACAGATAGAACATTAGTCTGTGATAACAAAAGCAACATTTCAAAATTGGTAACGAACAAAAAAAACACACCTGTCAAATGATCTTGTAAAAAACATATAGAGTTCCTTTATATTGAAAACAACAAGGAGGACAAAGTGGAGTCATCCCAAATGCACCTCCCCGAGGACAGATGGGAGGACACTTCACTTTAGCGAACACCTGCAGAACAAATTTGGTAAAGGAATGAATGTTGAAGAATTATATATTCTATCATAGTGCAACATAAAGTGAGGGTAAGAAATAAAAGAAAAGACCAATGAAATAATTACAACATATGCACATTGTAAACTCCAAGCTAAGTTCACATGTTAAAACATGAACAAAGAAAATAATAATGAGTTTCATAGAATAAGAATACTAATAAAGCTTTGATCAATCCACCAAACTACATGGGTCAAGATATTTAAGATTTAAACTTGGGTTAATGAAAATAAATTTCCCTAACATTAGATGGTGAAGCCATCAGATCTTATTGTTTTCACTTTTTTTCATTGTTGCAGCTGAAGCAAGGCTCCATGACCTTTTGTAGATAGAATTTCAGCTTAGAGCTAGTCATCTTGGTGATGTAGTTCAGAGCAGGCAGTGCAAGGGCTTTTGAGAGAGAACAAATGAACAAAAGACTGTGAAAAGACATTTCCAATTTTTCTACCATGATCACTAAACAGTGGAGCCATTTGGAAATGCAACCATCACAATGTAATAACATTTTAAACAATGAATGCTTGAAATAAAATTTAGCATTAACACTTAACATAAAATTAATCTCACACTTGCCATTTTTTTCATTTTTCAAAGTGGAAAAAACAATATTTAGCTTTAACACTAAATGCGAAAGACATCTCAGACCTGCCAATTATTCCATTTGCCACTGTGGCAGTTTTTGTAATTCTCTAATCCCACATGAAAATCATGTTGAAGCTCAAAACTGGTCATGTTGGACTCATGACACAGGTTAGACTCCAGAGCAGGTTGTGGAGCTGAAGTCATATAGAATGTATCCACTGTAGTAGGATGTTTGTTTTTCAGTTGAGGTAACTTGGCAGTAGAATCATGGAAGCCTATTCCATGATACTTTGCTATTTTCCTCTCTTACTAATGAATGTGGGTATGATACTATGAAGATAGACTTTATTGTACATGCTTGCGTAGTATTATGACAATTCTTTTCAACTTTTTGACAATCATTAATTTCTTCAGGAATCTTTGCTTATCACAAGCAAACTCCAAATTGTGCATGGTGACTTAGATGCTAACATCTAACAAAAAATGAAAAAGATAGGTAAATGAGATCAGGTGAAAAAGAAGAAAACTGACAATTGCAGATGATACGATAGTTCTCTCAGTGATGTTAATACAAAAATATAATTCCTAGAACTTTACAATGCTTTTAGATGTACAAATTTATTGAAAGAACCTAAACCTTTATATGGTGGTTCAGAATGTCTTATGCAACCTAAAATACCTGGGTTTATCCTATGTGTCATTAAGGCCTCCCTTGCAGTAGACCTGTAGATGCACCAAGGGTGCTGGTGATAAGAAAGCTTGGTGGATATTCATTGAAAAATATTGTGCAAGCTGGAAAACTCGCAAGCATCCATGCTGGTCTAGCTACTAGTCAGCTGTGCATACACATGTTATATATGTGGATATCCGATATGCAGTCAGGACAGGAGCCTTTTCACTTGAAAAGAAAATAGCTTAAGTTTCAGGTCTCTAATCCTGCCCAGGATAACACACATAGAACAGATTTAGAATAAATTTGGATGCTTATCCTTGGCCAGAAGATGGGCCTTATCCATTCCTCAATGCTATGGTAAAAACCAGGGATGAAAGCCTCTAGTCAAGCCCTTGTGCCCTCCAGATTTTTCAAAAAGGAATACTATGGTACTCTGCCCTCAAAATCCATCAACCTGTCTTCGAGCAGGACAATTCTTGAAATTGGTTCTATACAATATTAAGGTTAGGATAACTACCCCAATGAACATAAATTGAAAAAGTGCAGGATAAAATAAGAAGAGAAATAAAATACCCTGCACCATGTTGGAACGTCCCATTCACCAAAAACAGTAACAAAAACCCCTTCATTGCTCTCTCAGTGATCTGGATACTCAACATCTTAATTAACAGTGCATAGTATCTGAGAGACAAATTTAAAGTAACCTTGAACCATCTAAACCTGGGTTAAATCTCTTGGTTACAAAGCCGGAAGTTGAATATATTAAGTTTTAACTTCACAACCTCAACCTCCAGATGCATATCAGAGAAGAGTTTAGCTGGGTTTGAAAGTGTTCGAATTCAATGAACCCAATTCACCATCTAGATTCAAACTATTATTACATAGACACAAAAAAGAGTTGATTGCAATGAGAGAAGCAATATGCTCCTACAGCCTAGGATGGGAGAGAGTTTCAATTCTTTAACAATGCATACAATTCAACTGAGATGATAAAAATTTGTACAAACCGAGACCCATCTAAACATGGGTTTGTTATGGAGCTTGCAATGCTGAAGGTTTCATATATCAAGTTCCAAATTTACAACATCAAGTTGATATCAGAGCAAGGTTTACATGGTTTTATAACAGTATCTACATTCAATGCACACAATCCATCATTTATATGCAATGCATTGTTACTTGCACAAACAAAGAATTGATTGCACCAAGAGAAACAAGGTACTCTACAGCTTTGGGAGTGTAGATCTTCAAAATTGTGTCCATGAGTATAAAACTGAAAAATAAGCTAATTAAAATTGTAAAAAGTTAAACATCATATGCATTTCACATATTTAAAAGAAAACAATAAAAATTACATATTAAAAATAGCAATAAATGAATTGCATATTTAAATAACAAGGTTTTTATATTGACAAATCAATGAAAAGCTTAACTCTGCATTAAGGGAGTATAAATACTCATTTGACATGGAGAGATAATACCAACTTTAATATGAAGAAAGAGATTCATACATGAAAAAACCTAAAGGGGACATGAAAGATTTATGCGCTCTACGAATTGTTCATGAGCTAACCCACTGCATAGTTAAAAAATAGTAAATGAACTAGTAACATAGATGAGAGGGAATTGGTAGTTTTTCATTTCAGGGTTTAATAGATACACGATTAACATGGATCTATGCTAGTGGATCCCCCACCCTAAAACTGATATTTTAAATAAGGGAAAGGTAAAATGCAAGGAGATTATGTATCTAATTTAATAAGTAAAGATTTAAGATGGGGATCCTCCACCCAAAAACTTATATCTTATATTCCCATATCTAATGTAATAGGTAAAGGTTTAAGATAGGATTTATGTCAGTGGATCACCCCAAGAAGAAAAAAGTCACAAACCCTACAAAACCATATGGAGAATCAACCAATAAGAAAGCTAATTGAAAAATTACAATCATAACCCATAATTACAAACATGGAGTTTTGCATTTCAGGGTTTAATAGATACCATGAGTTGGGAATGTGTATCCAGTAAAATTACAAACATGGAATTTTGCAATTCAAGGTTTAATAGATAGAAGAGTAAGATGGATCCAAGCTAGTGGATCATCCCCCCAAATGGGCCATGCTAGTAAATGACCCTCCCTAAAACTGATATCTTAAATACAGGAGAGATAAAATACAGAGAGATTTCCATCTCTAACTTAATAGGATGGATTTATGTTGGCGGATCTCCCTACGGGAAAAAACCCAAACCCTACAAAAACATATGGAGATTCAATCAATAAGAAAGGTAATTGAAAATTTACAATCATAACCAGTAATTGAAGGCAACATAGAGAGGGAAAAGATGGGCTTAAACCCAAACTCTACAAAACATATGGAGATTCAATCAATAATCAAAGTTATCAAAGTTATTGTCAAAGATTTTAGCAGGAATTTTGAATCCTCCTTCAAGAGTTATAGTGTCTTCCTCAATACTGCCAACAACATCCATATCTTCCTCACAACCTTCAACTTTGCAATCATAGTCTTCTAAATCTGAACCTTCCTGTTGTTTATTCCTATCATTCTTTTTTTGCAAGATGTCTTCTACCAAAACAGTAAAACCATTAACTGTTAGGAAAAGATAGATTTCTAAAGGACAAAAAGGTCTCAAAATATTTTCAACTTTAGTAAGATAAAGTGGTAATCCTGAAAAGATTGATATTTATAATTTTGTTCTAGGTTTCACTCACAGTTTACATTGCAATATTCCCTATAACTACATAGAACTGTCATATCCCAAAGTCACCAATCACAATAAGGGAGGAAACAAAGAACTTGCAAAGCATGGTGATCAACCACTTCAAGCACATCTTCCAGACAAATATAGGACATTAACCCAGATGACAGGACTGTTATCTCTTGTTTTGTAGTGTTATCCCAGTACAAGATATAATATAGGCAGAAGACTTTTCTCTGCTGGATTGTTTATCATCTTTTATTTGATATCAGTGCTCTAAGCACCTTCAGAAGGTAACTTTATTCTTAAATATAAATCTACATTTTTTTCCTTGGAAAAAAGAATACCAAGACATCCACACACACAACACACAACATGTGCAATTAAATACATTTATTTTTATATTGATACTTTGCTTACTGCCCCTGAATTTTACTCTTTTAAAATAAAGTTCAAAAGTATTTTTATTGAATTTAAGACATCTGATACTAATACAGGACTAAAGGGCAATGAAAATTATATTTTCAATGAGCCCTAACGTTGCTGCATCAAACTCATCATCCTCCTGCAATGAAAAATTATTCCTTTTCCCTCTTGTTGGCTTATTCAACAGACGTCCAGTTCTATTGATCAATGTTTCTTCTTTATTCTTCACTGAATTTAGAAGCACCTTTTGTTCCTCAAGTTCCCGTGTCTTTCCATCTCTCTCAAAAGCTTTCAGTTGTTCCTTAAGATGTCCTCTTTTATGCTTAAGGCTTCTAAGCCTTTCAGTAGCCAATGCTCGTTGAAGCACTCCTCCATCCACTATAAAAGGCTTGTGTTCACTTAAGTCTTGATCATTTTCATACTTTTCACCTTCTAAACTCTTTGAATCTTTGCCTGCAATGCTTTGAACTATTTCAAGGCCAGCTGAAACTACAGCTATTTCAGCCTCCACTACCCTTAATTGAGCATGAATTTGGACCTTTGTAAGAAAACTTTCTTGATCACCTTCTTCTCTTTGAGAATTTTTTTCATCATCGCTTACCTGTGCATGTTGACTGATGTTTTCATGAGCTCTGTTCTCATCCTATCATACCAATAAGTACAATGAAAAGTGGGAAGAAATACAGGAAAATGAGCTACATTTAACAAAAAAATAAAATGCATGTGTTACACTCTAGAAGACTAAGTACATATCAATTACAAGATATAAGATCATCCTATAATCGTATTAAGCTAATTTCACAAGAAGGGATACCTTGGAAAGTAGCTGGTGCTCAATGTCATCTGGGTCAGCAGATACAACACTTAAGCTAGCTAGCAAAAGTCTGTCCTCCTCTTTCATGCTATTTTAGGTGGTACTCGATTTCACTATAAAAAGACTAAATTGGAAAAACATTAAAAGGCATTCATTTGTCATGAAAAGCATATAGGGAATAAACACTTAATTATATCCTAAAAGTATTAAACAATAATAGAACTAACTACATTTTAGATCTCTAGTTGCACCGACAGAAAGTGAGGTGCATTAAAGCTTGGGTGGCAGAGACATCATTGTAATAGACATGGACACTGATAAAATAACATGGAAAGTATTTCATATTCGATGTTTAATGTTACAAATATATATAAAATAGCATAGATCCACTTGACCCTATATTTTTTTAAGCCTGAGAAGTTATTTGATATTTATCCCTTTTGTTGCTTAATAGATCTAGAGTTACAGAGAATCTATACTAGTATTTGCATCATTTCTTCCCTAGCAAAGATCTATAGGCAATGGGACCATTGGTCTATGAGAGTTTTTTTGTAACAGGATTTTTATGTGTATAACTTCAAACCCCAAGCACTTTCATCTAACACTTCATCTAACATCTAAGGCTACATATTCACATCTCCTCCAACACGAAGATGCTATTTCCTTAACTCTTTCACTTGATATTTTTTGTTTCTTGTATCATCATGATTGTTTTATTTTCCTTTTTAATTCGATCTTTGAGATATCTCTTCTTAATCTAGTTCCTTGACATTTTGTAAATGGCATGTATACTCTGGCAATGATGGCAGTTATACAATTGTCGTTCATATTCTTCATTTCTCGAAAAGTAAAAAGCATTTGCTTGATGCACTTAGTTTCTTTTCTGCATTCATGACATTAAAGGAACTGAAAAGAAAAACTTGCATTTGCATGTAGGATTGTGTTTTTTTTGCAAAAAAGGAACATTAAGAAATCTGCATTTAGTTTTGTGCTCAATGTTTTCTTTGGTTCATTGATTTGTTTGCTCACAAAATTATTTGCTCTCTTCCCTTTGTAGCTAGGTCTTTCATTGAAAAACTAAAAGTGAAAAGTTTTCTTATCATTCTTAGTTTGCATTTAGGAATTTCTACATAAATCATCGCGGTACCATTGAAAGGAAAATTGTTAAGCAAGATCAACCTAAAATTAATCTCAATTTATCTAAAAATGCACTGGAACCATTACGATAACATTTAGAAGGTCTAGGCTAGAGACGTGTTCCAGCGTCGTAAAACATAGCAGCTGTCGTTAACTTGTCTGCGATACATTCCGAGTGTGATATCTCACCCCACGTACTTAAGTATATCGTAGAACGTCCCTCGAGGCAGCGTTATAGTACGATAAGTATATAGGTGGTGCTCTCACTGTGTAGTTTCACATTAGACAGTGCTATTATGGACTTGGGCCTCCACGTACCTTCGGGTATATTTGGGAGGACAAATTTTAGGTGCTATCCATCCATAGTGAACCGAGTCGACTACCTTTAAATTGTGATACACCGAACACAGCATTCGGGGAGATTACCTGCCTGTACTTCTTGGCTTGCCAGGAGGTATTCTGCAGTTCCCAGTTTACTGGTAAACCCTTTTTCCTAGCAGTACCCTATTTTTTTAATTTATTTTTGGTTAAAATTAATCAACAATCGTGGAAGAACATAATCCTACCCCCCGTTGTTCGCATAGATTAGATTTAAAACCATCTTTACCACCAGAAGTTACCTCTAGTAGGCGAAGGCGATCAAAATCTGCCCAACAGTGATGTTGATGTTGTGGATGATATTACTTGATGCTTCATGATGGGTGTTCTTTCTCACTTTCACATAATCTTGTTATAGCCTCTGCTTGATTCTTTTGTTGCTATGGTCATGTCAGGCATTAATTAATTGTCTTCAATGTTCAATGTGTGAAGAGTGCAAATGTTCCCTTGATGCAGTTTAAATTCAGGCACAATAGATTGTTGTTATGCACCATGTTTTTCTGGCTCCTATATATTGGAATATGCCCAAAATGATTTTGGAGAGTGATATCCATTCATGGAAGGATATTTGCACTCGTCTTTCATGGATTTTTACTTGCACTCGTCTTTCATTCTCTCATGAACCAAGTGAAATTTCTTGGGGAATTTCTAATCAAAAAGTTTTAGGAGTTTGTGTCAGATTTGGGTAGACTCGTAGAATGATTAGCTTTTGGCTGCTATAAACTATTTTTGTCAACCCATGGATGCATGGGTTAAATTTTCACTTGATTTGTATTTTTCAATGATTTGACACTAAGAATCATTGGTTGACTATGGTGATTCACTGACTTCTTTTCTTCTTTTTTTCCCCTTTCCCTTAGATGGTCATTCATGGGAGGGGAAGTTCCAATGAATGTATGATTTGTGGTGTGCATTTATCTATTGGTTAACTTTTTGGTAACATCCCATGACTGTTATTTCAATGGAACTTGGTTAAATAAAAAACACTAAGTGCTAATTAGGAGTTTTAAATGTTTGATACAATAACTAATTTTGTTTTATAGGATCCCACATGTGCTTTTTTGGGCCTGAAACTTTACATGGCACCTGTGTGTTTACAAATCATGGAAAACATTTGAGTCTTTTTAGGTTATTTCATGGCCATACTGGACCTGTTTCGCTATGGAAAGGAAACTATGGTCAACAGGAGGACAATGTCTTAAGGGATTTCTTTCCATTGATAAGTAAAAGAATCACTAGTAACTGACTAGTTTCCTTCCTCACTTTTATCATGGAAAATGATAGAGGATATGTTTCAACTTCTTATAACCAATTCTTTAAAACTTAAGGGAGAGGTGTTTTGGAAAGGATGATTAAAGTTATTGTAATATTTTGTTGTTTTGTTTAAAGCTTTCAAGTGTTCATTAGGTGATTTGGAGATATGATTTAATTTAGTGGAATTTTTTTTTTATATTTTATATTTGAATGATGTTCTTTGTTTTATAGATGATGACTCATGATGTTATTGTTTTGTGTATAATGATTTATTTTTTCTTTTGGGCTTGGGCCTTGGCACAACATTTTAATAAAAAATTGCATAATGGTTTTTGTGAACATTACACTTATTTTACTTTGAAAGCTACTTACAAATCTAGTAATTCTCAACTCTTGGAAACTATTGATGCAGGTTTCTAGATCGATTTGAAATTTTACTTCTAGAATATTCAGTGAGATGTCAAAATCTAATCCTGGGAAGAAACTATAAAGGCAAATTGATGTATTATCATACTTTAAAAAGTCTCAATCCAAGAATACACATTCTCTTCATGCTTCAAGCTCCTTTGAACAATCTGTTACTGAGAGAGATGTTAACTCTTGTGAAAATGCATCTGATATCCATATGATGGATGAAATAATAGGTTCCTCAAGTGATCGGGGTGAGATAAATGCAGTTTCAACATAAATTAATGATGAAAATGTTAAAGATATTTCCTTGGAAGGTGACACAAACCATTCACGGAAAAGGAAAAAAGGCCAGTGGACCATAGGGAGAAAATTCCAAGATGATTGGCTCTCAAGTTTTCCATTTATTGAAGAAATACCTTCTACAAATGAGGATTTACGAGAATTTAAATGTCTTGCATGTAGTTGGAAAAGTTGCAAGGTAGTGAAATTTCAGATGAAGCTAGATATAGTACAAAAGCATGCAGGAAAGGTTTATGAAAAGAAAATTGTAAATGGTAAAGAGAAATATATTGTCAAATGGAAATCTTTGGAGGAATGTCGACATAGCCAATGTGTGGAAGAATACAAAAAATATTTAATAAATAAGAAGAAACTTGAGGCAAGTGGAAGAACCATCATATCTCAATTTGAAAAGACGATGGAAAGAAGTTTGTTATCCAAGACGATACAATTGAGCACAGTATTTCACATCTTATGTAAAGGTCGTCCTATAAAAGATTATCCAGATCAGATGAAATTTCTATCTTTTCTTCACGTGCTAAACTTTCCATCTTCTCATTGGTCCGTAACTAGTGGTTGGGAATGGGCAAGGTATCTAGCTCAAGTAGAAATTGATGATTTGAAACAGGAGATTGCAAATGCTAGGTTTTTGGCATTGTCTTTGGATGAGGTTACAGCTATTGATAATACTTCATGGATCTGCATGAGCATTTATATGGTTGATTACCATATTAGGCATTCCTATCTACTTGGGATTAAAAATATGAGAGAGACTTCTACAGTTGAAAATATTTATGAGCTTGTTCTTAATACTTCGAAGGAAAGTGGTATGGATCATTTAATGATTGCAAAAAAGTTGGTATGTGTTGGAGCACATGGAGCATCGGTAATGCAAGGACAAAGGAATGGTCTTTGTGTTAGAGTAAAACTGTCATCTTCACCATATATGATTAATATTCATTGTATGGCTCATAGGATGAATCTTGCATTTAAAATAGTAAGCAAGTTTCCATTAGTTTCAAAAGTTGAAGATCTTGTACGCGAGACACATGCATACTTTTCTCGTAGTCCCAAATGATATTTAGAGTTTCAACAATTTGCATATGGTGTTACGGATGGAAAAAAACTATTGAAAGATGTTGATACAAGATGGATCTCATTAAATGGACCAGCTCAAAGACTATTTAGTGAGTTCAAATCTTTGGTAGGGTTGATGTATGAAAATCGCTACAATGTAGACAAAGCTCAAGATCTTCTTTTTCGACTAACTGATATAGAAACATTATTGAAATTGGCTGGAATTCTTCCTATGCTACATGAAATGAATGTCCTCGTGAAAATGTCTCAGAATCGTACAATGTATATTACTGAATACACAAATGCGAGAAAGTCAACATGCCTTGCATTGGATAATTTTTATATGATGCCGGACTCTTTTACTGGTCCAGAGTTTACAAGTTGGACTAAGATCATCAATATAGAAAATACTGAAAATTTTTTGACGTTTGATGAAAAAGGGATACTATGTATCATAGTGCATGGGTATATGGTCCCCTTTCATTATATTAGTAAGACGGGATGAATCACCAAAGATTGCCCCGTGTCAAGAGACCAATTTGATAATATTGTGATCTCAGTGAGACAAAATTTGATAGAAATTGCAAGATCACTATCATTAGAGATAAGAGAACGATTTCCTCGAGATGAATTGTTGGAGACCATGTGTGTGGTATACCCTCAATATTGGAACAATTGTCAATGTCCAAGAAATTTAAAAGCCGATTTTCAAAAGAGATTAAAATGTTTAGTAGACCACTTTTGCAAGAAAGTCTCGATACATGGACAACAGATTGAAGGTATTTTAGATTCATCAAAATTGTATCAACAAGGTGGACGCTGATTCATCAAAATTGTATCAACAAGGTGAACGCTTTGCTGAAACAATGTGGAAGCAATATCCTTTTTTGGAGAATCCTAATGAGAACGGTGCTATAACAAGATTATGGAATACTTTAAGTGCTATCCAATACCTGCAAGAAAACATATCAGAATATTTTAAATTAGCAGATTTGTGTCAAACCATGATTTTGGGATCAGTGGAGGATGAGAGAATGTTTAGTGCAATATAATTTTTGAAGTCAAAGTTGAGGAACAAGCTTGATAAACATGTGGATACATGTTTAAGATTATATGTAACAAAGTATGATGTTGACAATTTTGCATATGAAAGAGCACTAGCGCTTTGGCGATCAGATTGTGATAGAAGGGGAGAAAACAATATAAAAAATTTATCTAATGAACTTGATACAGAACATAATGTTTTGGAGGCTCATAATGACAGTACATCTGGAGAAGATCATGTTCACAATGTAGAAAATGATGACCAAGATGAGAATAGGGAAATTGAAATACCCTAGGACTCTTATTTTGGTATACATGTTCCGTTGATCATGCAAGATTACTACATGTCAAATTCAGGTAAAAATGGGTTCTATATTTTGTATTTTTCATTGTAACATTGCAGCTAAATTTCTTTCATGTGTGTTATTTTAAGATTGATGTTTCATATTTAATCCTTACATTGTTTGTTTCTTATTTGTGATAGGAAATGAAGCTGGATTTGATGATTTTGGGACCTATTTATTTTCACATAGATAGTGTTTGACAAGTATTAAATGATAAATAACTAATTTAACAAGACTAATGCAAAGCATCAATTGGCTCATTCAAGTACATGAAACTACCTTGATGTCTAGCTTTGACATCTTGGAAAATTTTAATGGTATATATGTTGCTTGTGTTTAGGGAATTTTGCTGAGTTTCGAGTTTTATATTTTCTTGGAAAATAATTATTGATATTTGGAAAATGTGTGATTTTATATTGGTATTGGAAACTAAGCTAGTTTTGATCTTTGATTGGAAATGAAGTCGGATTTGATGAAGTTGGGACCTATTTCTTTTCACATAGATAGTGTCCAAGTATTAAATGATAAAGAACTAATTTAAGAAGTCTAACGCTAAGCAACAATGAGCTTATTCAAGTACATGAAATTGTGTTAATGTCTAGCCTTGATATCTTTGAAAATTTTAGTGGTTTGTTTGTTGCTTGTTTAGAGGATTTTGTTGAGTTTGAAATTAGTCTCTTGAATGCTTATGGTTCTCATATCATGCATATATCAATAGATCGATAGATCTAGTTCTATTATTATAATCATTATTGTTTTCTTTATATATTTGGTGGTTTGAGGAAAGATATTTTATTTCCTTTCACTTTGTGGCATGATTTCGACATCTTCACCTTTTACAATATAGTAAAATATTTTTCTTATTATAGATTTTTCTTGGAAAGGAATTATTGAGAGTTAGGTGCAAATGCACAATGTTGTGTAGCATTAGTGTGATAAATATGGGATAGTGCAAAGCATAGTTTTGAATATTAGTCTAAGTTGACTCATACCTAATCAACTCAGTCAAGTTGATTTTTGGTTGAATGACTAATTGTTGGTTCAATGGACAAAAGGTCTTGCAGGCACAAATACCAAAGGGAAAAATGAAGCCCATCATGGGGTACTGTTTGTAATTCTCCACCACTGCTACCTTCCATGCTTCCTCAAACTCCTCTCCAACCTCAATATCAGTGTTAGTAGTAGTATGAGAAACAACACTACGCTTAGCAGAACTAGAAGAACGCGTTTTCCAAACTACACGAGAACTACTTCCCTCACGAGTCACCATGTTCCATGTTTGGTCTCGGTGGTTCTCTTCCTTCTACTCCTGGTTCAATTACCATATCTTCATTGGAACCAACACCCCAAACTCCACTAGACAACGATTCACCATTTTGTAGTAGTGATTCACCATTTGTACTGGTGATTCGCCATGATTTTATAGGATAATATAATCTCGTGAGAGATTTTCCAAAAAATTATATATACATATTATATTATTAATAAAATCACCTTCCATTTTTCCTATGTATCATGGGGATTCACCTATTTATTATATATATAAATTTAGGGGGGTTCTTAAAATTTTCCCTGCTAAGGGATATTAGTGTCTCCTATAGGTTGTTTCCCACAAAGTTTGTAACATTAGGTTGGTGGGTACAAATTTTTTATAAGTAGGTTGGTTCCAAAGAAGAAATTTTATAAAAAAGTCTACATTTATATCTTATGTTCCATATTTGACATTTTTGGTTATCATTCATGAATGTTTAAATAATCAAGAAATTTTCTTATACCGATTCTCCCACTCCCATTCCTAGTATATGTGTGAATCCAACAATTGATATTAGCGATGGATCCTTTCGAAGAAGTCAAAACATTGGATGGAATATCTAAGAGACACCATGGAAACTCATCAAGTTTATTTTACAATCAAAGATCCACTATTCAATCGAAAATAAACATTTCTTCTCGAGGGTAAGAATGCAAAATTCTCTAATGTCTCTTGATTTTGACATTTGACAATATGTATTGGATGGTTTTAAATATCCAATAACTCTTCCATATGATCAATATTATTAGAAGTATTGTGTAAATAATCAAAATCCCTGGATTTCATATTAGGTGTCTTATCAGAATCAATGTTTGTCAAAATAATTCATTTTCAATATGGAAAGGAAATTTGGGATAAATATCCAAACAACTATGAAGGCTATAAGACAAGGTGAAGAGGGAAAAACATCAAACATGTATAATATTGTTCAATTGTTTGAATATTAATATGGCAAAGCTATTTCATCCCACTTCATTCATGTGGTTAATATTCTCAATACTATTAGAGAACTTCCTAAGGAAGTCAAGGATCAATGATTGCAGAGAAGGTATTGATATCTCTCCCCTTAATATTTGATGCAAAGTTCCTTGATATTGAATAAATGAAGGATATGGAAAATGTAAAGTTGTATGAGCTGCATGGGATCCTCATTTCATATTAAATTAGGGTAGAAAAATGAAACAAAACAATGAAGGAAGAAATTTCCAAATCTTTAAAGAAAAAAATAAATAAATTAAAGCCAATGATTATTATAGCAATTAATTAGATGCTAAAGAAGAAAAAATTATGATATATATTAAAAGGGAATATAGAAAATACAAATGTAAGCTTCCATTAATTGTTTTTAATTGAGGTACAATAGGGACTTAGTTTTCATATGCAAAATGTAGGGACAATAATGATGAAGAAGAGAGCGAAAATAAATAAAAAAGTATTATAAAAAAACATAGAAAATTATTTCAGTAAGAATGGTGTTTGTTCCATAGTGAATAGTAGCTTCAAAAAAGAGAGTGCCAAATATGAATTTAATATTGAAAAATAAAGTCTCATTTTCATCGACATTGATACAAAGAGTGTTGATAAATAATATGAAGACAATGAAGGAGAGAAAATAGATCAAGCGGATGATGATATTGATGGGGTAGTAAAACTTTAAGAAAAAATTATTAATGCCTTATAACAAATAAGTAGGCTTATAGGTAAAATTAAAAATTGAAGGATTTATTGCATAAATATGATAAGAAAAATTATCACGTTCTTCATGAAACAATAATCTCCATCATGTAGACAAAACTAGAATAGGAAAAGAGGATATAATTAGTTAGAATATAGTTGAAAGAGAAATAAGAAGATTATTATAACATTGAAGCAGAATTTATGTATTTGAAAAAGGAAATGGAGAAATAAAATTTCCAATTGAATCAAAGCTTTAAGTTTGAAAAGAATACCAGAATATTAGTTGATATTCTCTACTATCAGAGGTCACCTTTCATAAAAAAATTCTTTGAGACAAATAAAACCATAATACCCTTAAGAGAGAATCAATGAAAAATCCATAATAAAAGGAAAATGAATAAAATACCAAAAATATATGCTAATGTTCTCAAGAGTTCCTTCGAAAATGAAAAAATATCTAGGAAAGGAGATGAAGACAAGGAGAAACATGATTTTTTTCAAAAATTCAACATGAATGAATTCAAAAGAGCACCCCATCAAGAATTATTTTCATATATTGATATCAAAATATATTCTTTCACTATTTATTTCTTTGTAATAATATTTGTCATAAAGAAACACATTTTAGATACTATGTAAGAAATTGCTATGTGATAAATTGAAATAAAGGATATTATAATACCTCAAACAATGGTTTTGTGAGTAACAAAACTAGAAGTCTTAATGAAGGTGGTGTTAGAAGATAGAAATCATTTTACCCCCTATTGGATCATATTTAACATTACTAGTATAATAACTATGGGAACAAATAATGTGACTATACAAGAAGCATAATATTTTTTCCTAAGAAAAGAAAGGAATACTATATTACCAGGCATAGAGAAAAATGCATAAATGAATAAAAAGGAAGTAAGAAAAAGGAGGAATGTGGAATTTCTCTATATGTTCAAGGGAAATAAATAAAATGGTTTCTTGATACTGGATATTCAAAACACATGATGAGATATTAGAGTAAATTTATGACTCTAAAAGATGAAAATAAAGGTATTTTTACCTTTGGAGAGGATGCATTAGCAAGGATAGCTAGAGAGGGAATAGTAACTCTTGATAATGGAAAGATTAAAACTTACAATATTCTATATGTTGAAGGCCTTACAAAAATTAGGAACTAATTCAAACGTCTCTAAAGGTTAGCTACAAACATAACATGGGGCAAGGTAGATTGAATAAATGGCTCAAAAATATTTTTCGTTGTGTTAATGGTGAAGAAGAGGTAGCAAATATTAAGTGAGAAAAATCATGAATTCACTTATGAAGAGAAAAACACTTAGAATATTATCTTGAACAAAAACATATCATATATGTGATGATTTATATTTTAAAACATACAAGATAAAGCATAGAAATCATGTATATGGTAGTTAAATAATTCTATTCATCGAATACAAAGAAAATACTAGAGAAACATAGCCAGAAACCCCAACACAAGAATCCCATGAAAATAGTTGCAATTGTCTATAGTATTTTTGCAAAATAGGTAAGTACACAAGTTCAAGTCTAAGATACAAGTATAAAACCCTTGATTGGACTTCAGTTAGGCTACATATATATGAAAAACTACATTCCCCCACTCAAGGGTCGAATCCATCATCATAGGAACTGCTTACATCAAAATCTCTTACCATACCTAAAACTAGGGAGGTTAGAAACCTACTCATTGTTTAGACTTAACTGACTTAGTTTGACTTTACAAGCATTGATAAACATGAAACCGACATGAAATTAATATTTCACATCACTATGACATGTAATTAAATCATGTAAACTCTTAGGAATAAAAATTACATCAAGAGAAGTTAACTTTGACCAAGCAAAACTCAAATTCTGGCTTTCCCACATAAGCGTAGAGAAATACATGGAAGCACAACGTGGTCTGGAAGAAGCACAATGTGATCTTTGAGGATATTTCTTGGTGGCTTGGCTTGATCTTTGAGCTGAACTAATGGTTGGTGAAGATAGCCTAGGATGTATAGAATACCTTTCAACCTTTAAACCTACAAAAATCCACCTCCATGTCACCTAAAAATCCAATCTCTCTAGGCTACTCCAGAAGCATAGTGTGGGACCACAAAGGTGGAAGAAACATGAAAAATGGCTTTTTTTTTAAACAAATCTCCAAAAATTTGATCTAACATGAAAGAGAAAGGACATATATGTGATGTAGGGGTCAAGATCTATCCACACATGTAAGCCACTTGTCATTTGAATGCCCTGAGACATGATGCTTTTGCGCATCAAATTACCAAAATTAGCACAAATATTAAAAAATGACCATAACTTCTCAAAATTTGATGCTTCTTCATTTTTTAATCATGGGCTATACAACTAGATATGAGTAATAAAATCTAAGTTATCTCTCTTATTTAGCTTGATTCTAGTTTTCTTAAGCCTTCTCTTCATATTCCTAACCCTAATTTTGTAAATCCAGTTTTTGGTGTAATAATGTCTATCCATGTCTCTTTGAGGGTTTGTATCTATGTTGGACTTCTTTAGAAGCTTCTCCAAGTGCTCATTTACTAACCCGAGCCAAAAATATTTATTCTTTTGAATCTCAGCTACTATAGTGTCATCAAGGTTTTGGTGCACTTGAGGAGGAGATGGTTCATCTTCCTGTATTTCCTCCTTGGATGCACCTGAATATTCTTGTCCTATAGATGTTCCACATCTATGATAGCCTTTCCCTTATCCTTCTCTAGCACCAATTTCCCTTTCTCAATGAGGGATGATCTCCTTTGGGTTTTCTTTGCAATAGTAGATGCCATTTGAGCTACCTATTCTCTTGTTACAAGAAGGATGCCATGAAGTCTACCTTAGCAAGATGATTTCTAAGTTCTCTGATATATGCCTCTTTTTCTTTGATTATTTATCTTCATTTTTCTCTCCTATTTCATCCATGTCAAATTTACTGGGTCCCTTCTCCTCATTATGCAATGGTGCATCGTCTTCACCTCTTGATATCTCTTGTCCCATAGTGATAGGTTGAACTCTATCTTCATTGATAGGAGAAAAAATAGTCTTCTACCTCTGTTGTAATTCTTTGTAATATTTTCCCTAGGTTTCTTTGTTATTGATGGCCTACTTGATGAGCCAACCTCCTCTAGCCTAGATGGTGCTAATGGAATGATTTGACTGTTAGGTTGATTAGTGGCAGGCATAAGAGAAATGGATTGCATGAAGGTATCCCATGATATATTAATTTGTGAAAACTAATGAAGAAATATCATTTTTACCAAAACATGATGAAATAAACTTGTCTGATGATCTTTCCCTTCTTTTTCCACTTTTTTCAGTCATCTTAACTATGCTCCTGAATAATTAATGGGGTAGGTTTAATTTTTTTATGGCAGTAAAATGCATCAACAACCTGATGTGGTACTGATACAACATAGAAAACGTCCCATCACAAGTAAAATACCTTATTATCATATTAATAAAAGGAGAACATCTATCTAACAATTTCCTGAAAGGAAAGATATGAGTGGGAGCATATTTGTAGTGTAGTTCCAAGAAGGCTTTGTAGCTTGCAATATCCAAATCAATATCCTTAAAACAAATTTGTCCTTGGTTAGGGATACTTGTAGTTGAATCTATGACATCTACTAAAATTATGAAGTCCATCCCTCCTATGGTGGTCTTATCCCTCTTGAATTTGCTGGAAAAAATACTGGTCAATTTAGCATGGCAGCCCACGTCTTATATCTTCTCACAAAACCCTAGGCAACCCATATCTTAAAATTACTTCTTGATGGATGATGAGGAATTAATATCCTACATATGAGTTGGCTCATATATGAAGATATTCCCTCCTTTTTTGTATTTTTTTTTCAATGGCCATGGTGTTGGTTTGCTTACCAAAAACCCTAGTTTGATAAGATAGAAGAGTTGGGAAAAAGGGGAAAAAGAATAGCTAGTTTTAGGAAGGGAAATGAAGGGAAAGGAGAGTGAGATAATTTGTGGGAAAAATTTTGGATATGGGGATTAGTGTTAGGAATAAGATGATAGTGAAATTCCTTGGAATAGATGAGGAAAAAGGGTTCGAAAGAAAAAAATACAGTCCTTAGCCAAAATTGCAACGTGTAGCTAGGGTTGAGCAATAAAAATGACAAGATGATGGAGTTTGAGTTTAGGGAGTGATGGGGAATGTGTATTGAGGGTATTTAGGTATGTATATACTCAAATACTAGGAAATTTGTCTTTAAACTGAAGCAAAGACCAAGAAGACCAAAAACGCAATGAAAAACCCTAGGAGAGGGATTTCATCATTTGTTGAAGGAAAATCACTACATGAGGATAGATGAGATACTATACTTACCTGAAGAGAGCCTCTGGAGCTATAGATTTCTAAATAAACCCTGTTGTGGCTTCCTCTAAGATCCAAACTTGAAAAACACAATGTGCTGACCAGAAGAGCAGTGTTCTAGCAAGAAACACAATGACCTTGATGGCAAGTGATGCATGATGGAAAAAACTGATTTTTGAAGGCTGGGGTGAAGCTCTATGGTGGAGGAGAGCTCTAGGAAAATGAAATGAAATGTTTGAATTATTGGATGGTCACTTTATAGCTTGAAATTCGTTTTTTTCTTTTGATGATGGTATGACATCACATGTCCTTTTTGAGAAATAATGTGATGAGGTAGTGTACTACAACTTTACAACTTTATTTGAGAAGGTTACATCTCCTTGAAGGGTAAATGTACCTTTGGAATATCTTGAACATTTTTTCCCTAATTACTAACTCCCATGATTGTGAATAAGGTGATGGTATGAATCCATACATGACTTATGATGGCCTGACATAAATGATGACACCAAATGCATATGTGAAACCATGATTTGGATCTTTGAACCTTTGAAATATGCATTATTATAATTTGATGACCAAAATGATTACGAAGACAATATTTGATGCCTTATTACAAGGAGTGATGACATGAACATGATAGCGTTTTATGACCCTGGAAATGGAGGGAGCAATAATAATACCTAAACACTAAGTAGTCATCAAATTTTATTTGAAACTATAAAAATTTGATGTAGGACCCTATCAATTGACATTGAAAGAGTACATTTGATCACTGGTGACTCATAGACACTAACACTTTTCATTTTACTATACCTAGATTCCATAGGGTCATTTTCCTTAGTTTCTTTGGCTTTTCACTTCTTAGAACCTACAATTTTTCCTTTTTTTATTATGAGGTCTTTTAATGGCACGCTTTCAACATCTATCACCTCTTTGGAAAGGTCTAGATTTTTTTTCATCTTTATATTAAATCTTATTTTGTTTGTAGTCATGGGTTTTTTACCTCCATTAAACATCTGAGATAGTATAGGTTCTTCTTCACTATGGGTTCTTTAGCCTGGGTTTCAAATTCAATTTATTTTCCTTTAATTATTTTTGGTAAATGATTTTCTGTAGGGAATTTCTCAATGGATTATTTTTCAGAATGAGGGGAATTGATAATAGGGGGAAGATTTTAAGTGGAGGAAGGGTTTGTCCTTTTGAGCCGATCACTTCTCCTAACATAAACCTTAGGAATTTTACGACTAGAAGATGAGGGAACATATATTTCTTTTCAGATAGGGGTTTTCTTAGTGGAAGCTCATGCATGATTTTTCTTACCTTGTTTGATTCCTTTCTTCCTCCATCATCTATACTTACGAGGATGGGGTTGAAAACCTGCAAAAAAAAAAAAAAAATGGCTCTAGGTCCTTTCGGCCATGGCCAATTTATTCTCAATTAACAATTTGATTTGGGATTTATGTTAAACAAAATGAGGAGGTGTGTCCTCCCTCGATCGAAAACAAACGACCATGTGTTTCAATATTTCCATTAAATAAATAAATAAATAAACAGTAATTCTAACTTGGATGGATAAATGAGCTAAGAAATGGAAATGGTAAATTTTTACCTAGCTGAAACAACCTTCATAGGTGAAATAAGACTATTTTGTCCTAAAAAACTAGTTCCAATTATCCTCTAACCAAGCCCTCTGAACCCCTATATTCCAATTTCTATCTTTAAACTCTACTTCTAAGAAAAATTGGATGTAAATCCCTGCTAGAAAATGGCCTTTGAAAACCCTTGCTCCATCTCAAGACAGAGTCGTATCCTCTACTATCCACTCCTCTCTAACTGGAAATGAAAGTTCTCCTACCTCCGCCCACTCACCATTGAATCCCTAAGAGAATGCTCGAGCCACAATGTCATGGGAATCATTGCATCATCGGAAAAATTTCTCCCACCCAGCTCACAGGAATTGTTGCTAAAAATAGGGGTAAATATCCAAGAGGTCAGGCACTTTTTGCTTAGATTCATTTTCATTTCCAGTCTTCCCCATTAGCTGCACAACCCAACAGAGAGAGAGAAATATTCACTAGGATTTTATCTTGTATTTATGCCATCAGACTTGGACACAAATGGATTTTCCAAGAGTTAACAAACTTACAAATGATAAGAAGAAATTAACTATATGGGGCAAATGATAAACATCTAGATAGTTATTTAATAATAGTCCACATTTTACCTATGAATTATTAATCAATAATTGTACACTTGGTGGCAGAAGAAAACACTCAATCAACATGTATTTTCTACCATTTGAATTGAACATGGCACAATCCATACTCATCAATGTGTTGCTGACGTGGTCAACTTATTTCAAAAAATAAAAATTTGAAGTTTATTTTGGCATTGATATTATATTTCTAAACTATACAAAAAATGATGACAACCCCATTGTTAGCGTATTTTTCTAAAAAAATTATTGAAACCATAAAAATGTTGATAATCCCATGGTTAACATTTTCCCTGTTTATTACAAATATTTTTCTAATAGTGTAACTATCAACATTTTCTTCAAAATTTTCATAAACAAAGTAAAATGTGATAACAGCTGGCTCCATGGAGATGTTGTCGATCACTGATGGTAGGAACTACCCCATAGACCAGTAGTCTGTTTATTACCAAAATATTGTGTTCAAAACAAAGTATTCCCTGACTAAAAAATAAAGAAACCCATCTTTCAAAATATGTTGCTTTTACATACTCTGAAATTTCAAAAACATAACTTCTTGCAAAACAAATTTATCCTTTGCTAAACATCATCAGAACTTCAAGACCATCTCTTTGGGCTTCAATCTCCTTAGAATTATCATTCACAACTACAAGTTTTTCAAAATAAATATAAATATGTACAATGAAATTTGAAACATTCTTTGTTTAGGAGATGTAATGTTTCAGGAAACATCCATTGACTAGACCTCCAAGAAACAATACTCCTTACAAATATTCTAGAGTGAGATTTTTCTTACCAGAAAAAAATGCAATTATGTATCGTCCTTTAAATTTTTTTTCAAACCTCCCATTCTTACCCTTGTCCTCAATATGAGTATCCCATTTAAAAAATAATTCTGGGAATTTAAAGTCATCTTACTTTGTCCTTTTTTCAAAATATTTCTTCATATGATTTTGAACTTCTTGAGACTTTTCTTACGCTTTCTTTGTGTTCTCTTGTAACTCTATTAATTGATTTATCCTCCTCCAGATATGATTTGGTTCTTATCTTAATTACCGTAAATATCTCATAACGAGGATTCAAATTGAAATAGGAAACGTTGCATCAACACCATATACTAACTGGAAAGGATTAGTATCAATTGATATTTTAGTACTAATCATGTTTTCCCATAAGGAAAACTTGAGTTTTTTATTCCAATTCTTCTTGTTATCTTCTAATAGCTTTTGGATAATTCTCACCAGGATTTTATTTGAGGACTCAACCATTCCATTACCTTGAGGGTAATAAGATGTGGAATGGATAAGTTTGATATGGTAGTCATTGAAGAATTTTATTAGCTTCGTAGATTTGAAACACTATGTATTATCAGTAATAATTATTTTTGGACAACCAAACCTAGAAAGGATGTTTTCTAATAACTCAATAACCATGAGATCAATATATTTCTTTCTTGGGAGTGCTTCAATCCATTTCTTAAAGTAATTTGTTCCTATTAAAATCCATCTATGTTGTGTTGAATATGTTGGATGAATTTCACTTACGAATTGAAGGCTCTATTCCTGAAAAGATACCTCCATAGAAATAGGTTTCAAAGTGAGAGAAATTAACTTAGACTTACATTAAAAAAATAACACTTATAGTAGGCTACATCTTCTTTTCTAACATCAAAAATAATGGTAGGTCAGTAGAATCTCAATCTCAGTATTTTACCTGCAGTGGGCTTCCAGTAATGATGTCCTCTAAAATCTCCTCCATGAAAATATTTGATCATTTATTTGGCTTCATGTTATAATAGGCATATCAATAAGATACATTGATGGTCTTTCCAATATAAATAAACATCCCACTAAAAATATTTAACAAATTTAAGACTAAAAAATCTTGCTTGAGTTTTATGTGTCCCTAGTGGTACTTGTAGATTCTATAGGATGTATACAATATCAACATACCACAGAAATTCCTTGAAACAATCCTCTTCTTTAGCCATTGATTCTTCATCTGGGAAATATGATGATTCCAAAATTGAATTGGGACCGAAAGTGTCGATATTTGTTTCAATCATTAATCTAGAAAAACCATGTCCTTTGATTAATTTGGTAGGCTTAATGTAATATTCCTAATTAGCGACAGCTAATTGGAATATTCTATTTTGTTTATTTTTCCATCTATAGTTTGTAAATAAATAAAAAGTGAGTGAAGAGGGTCTAACTCACTTTCGTGAAGTAAGACATCCACCTAGTAGCACAACGTTATGACTTAAGTGGAAGTCAAGGGGGGACCCAACACCACGTGGAGGAGGGGGCCTATGTACACTCTAGAAGCTTCTGCAAGTATATAAGGATGAGGATGTCTATAAGGATGAGGATGTGGAGGAGAGAGAGAGGCTATACTGGGTTTTGGAGGGAAACCAACGTTATAAAAGATCGAGGAGCCTCTTCATTTCATTCATGCTTGGATTATTGATTGTTGAGTGAGACATTTGTCTTCTTTAGCACGCTGGCTATTTAGCCTATCTGCAGCATTGTTTAGTGCAACTGAGTGTCTCCGTGTGGAGATCTCACCCTTAGCCCCGGGGGACTTCGAGTGCCTACTCAGGCAAGGTTAGTTTTTCAGCATCATCCTCCAGGATAGCGTTATTGCTGTAGCAGCATAATACTGTGTTGTAGGGTGTTGCCGTAGAGATTCCACAACACCACTTCCTTCTCTTGTTTTTCAGAGGGATAGTACTTCTTTCCTTTGGAGGATCAGATTGGAAGACTTTGGAGCTGATTTGCAGATCTTGGCACCTGGCCAAAGTATTCTATTCCACTCACTGTGCAGTCCCTCTTAGTAACTGCATTATTTTCATGGCATATTTGCAGTGAGGGTTTGCCGAATGATTTGGGGAAGAGATCTCAAGTGTAAGGATCAGCCTTCCACTTAGGAGGTCTATTGGAGGAGGTATACTTCATATTTTTCATCTTCTATAGCCTTCTCTACTTAGTTCCAGCTTTGAGTTGCAGCTGCTGCCCAGCGACTCCGGCATTCTTGCCATTTCGTGTATTTCATCTAATCCCTTGGAGGATTGATCTATTACTGTTTCTAAGGGTTAGAGCCTTGCTCCCCTATTGTATTTGGGCCATATATTGTCATATCCATGTATTGACATCATTCTGGAGCATTTTTCTATCATAGACTGTGTTTTTCATAGCTTGGGTTTATGCAGAAATAGCAGTGTTCTTTCAATTTCATATACAATTATTATTGAGGCTTGCATTGCTTTCTTGAGAGGTTGTTTCATCAAGGCTTGTACACTTTCTTGGTGCTATAAATTATTATTGGATATATATTCATATTCTTGTCTCACAGCTACTGGAGAAAACGCTTAAGGGTTTCTAGATCATTCTCTTGTCTCGCGGCACCTCATTCTTGAAGGGTTTTCTATGTAAAATTGTTGTTTAACCTTTATAAATGCCTAGGCCATGTTCCTAAACAAATTATATGATTATTAATACTATTTTAAATCTTATACCTTCATAAAATACACTTCCCTTGCTTCAGTAAAATTCTGGATACTCAAAGTCATGGGAAATCAGGGTTTTTCTTGACTAGTCGGGAAGGAGGAATTGTTTAACATATAAAAACGCATTTTTTGGTGTGGAAATTTTACATGGAAGTCCCTATTGACCTAATATAACATATTCCAGAACATTGACCCATAATTGTATGCATATTTTCTTATACACTCATTTTAGGGCCAAAATACTCACTTTTCCCCACCTTTTTGCCCTTAAAAGCTGAGTAAAGGTTGCTGCTGTTATTGATTTTGGTGGATGAGAATTTTCAGACATATTATATGATAGATAAAGCCATCATACCTGAATAATGCGTTTTTCTAGCATGATCTGCTGACAACTCCATTTTGGGGACATTACATTCTGCTGCACTATTATTGTTTGGGTGTTCTAGTTCTATACCACTTGGTGAGTTTATATTTCACTCTTAGAAAAAGTATGGAAAGGGCCAGGAAGCCTCTGAATATTGTTTTATTTTAGAGGCGACATATCCGGTAAATGCCCTCCCAGTCAATCTCTGGTAGGATTTTGTCGTGTTTTAGAGATATCCCGAAAACGGGATATTACAATGGTATCAGAGCATAGTTCTGCCTCAACCTGTGGAGCTAGTTATCTATGAAAAATATGAAGATCTCACATCAGCATGATCATATACCCTTTGGAGATTATTTCCGAGAATGGTAGTCCAAGGGGGAAGACTTCAAAGTAGCTTTGCCCTTCAGAGATTACTGTCAGCTCAGGCAGGATGAAGGAGGAAGGAAAAATATGGTTCCTAGCATGCAGAGTTTAGAGTTGCAGTGTACCACAAGGATATAACCTTTTCCCATAAAGGAGGGATCCACTAATCCCTGTGAGTCTAAGCCCAAGAAGAAGATGAATTTATTCTGATCTCTTTTCAGATCCAGAGGAAATGCATCCACCTTTGAGGAGGTCAAGAATATTGAATAAAAATAAGAGGAAGTACCATGTGCTTCCTATTCTCATCAAGAAGAAGAGATCACATCACCTCTTGAGGAGACTTGTGATAACGTTGTTCCACTCATGGAGGAGTAGCCACATGCATCAACAGTTGGGGTAGCCAACACTTTTGAGGAAGGGACTCTTGCAGCCCTACAAGAAGTTCCAAATGCACATCAAGAGCAGCTTGGTTGCACTGTGTTGTGCAACATGGAAACACTCGAGAAGGAATAAAACCATCATCCTCATGAGCCATTGTTGGATTGTACCTCACATTGGATGTTAGGATTTGAAGCCTTGAAGATTGATGGTAGACATATTGGAGTTAGAAACATTTTATCCCTTCAAGATGACACTTTCTCAATGAGCTCTTCTCAGCTCAAAGAGGAACTTCTACTTTCAGATCCAAGACCTCTTTGGTTTTGGAAGACTATGGATGAAAGGGAGGTCTCAAGGTGAGATCTCATTGGAGATGCACTTCGACACACCATGGGATGCAATGATTTTATTCCCTTCTCACAAGAGCAGATAGAAGATGGAGGACATCTTAGGATGGATAACATCTCTCATTCTTGTGTTGGACATCCCTTGAGCCATACACATCATGATGGGAGGTTTTTTCCTACCACCTATTTGATTCTTGATAGGGTCTCATTGATCCTTGAGAAGCTTATATTTCAAAATCCCATGAAGTGAAAAGACAGGAATTTGATTTGGGAGGATGGTAGCCCTCATTGGAGGAGTACCAGGATGAGGAAAAGAAGGAGGCATCCACATGTGATTGAGTAGATGTGGTTGATGAGCAAGGAGCTAGGAAGCTACCTAGAGATCTATGATACTGGGCAGCATGAGGCTTGGTTGTGCTGGTTACTCTTGAAGGAGTTTGGCCATCACTTTTACTTACATATCTATGATACCGGGCAGCAGGAGGCTTGGCTGTGGTGGTTACTCTTGAAAGAGTTTGGCCATCAATTGGCGAACACTCTTCCTAAGAGTAGGATGATGGAGAAAATATGGCTGGATACTTGCATCATTCAGCAGCATAGAGTATGGATGCATGGTTTTGATATGATACTCATATCATTCATTGTGTCTTCATCATATGATTGGTATGATGGAGGTATGGGGAGGCAACACAATGTCTTGTTGCTTTATTTGTTTCTGGGATAGCAAGGGCAGATTTTCTCTCACACTTTGTATGATGTTGCAGGAATAGGGGATGGCACTATCTCCTTGATCTTTGATGATGGCTTGGAAGAACTTCCATCTTGGGAAGTACTCCACATTTTTTGCAGCATTATTAGAGGAGTCATTGAAAAGGAGCATGTCAAAGAACAGAGCTTTGTATTGACAGGATATTATTTGCATGAGCTCACAACACTGCCACTTGGCAGCAGAGACTTATGGATGAAGTGTGCCCAGCGTAAATATGGTGGATCTATAGCCCATAGGTCCCAGGATCACTTCATATTCTCACTTGATGAACAAAGAGGAGGTAACGATGAAAGAGACATCTATCGCTATGGCATATTCTTCTTCACTTGGATTTTCAAGTATAAGGAGAATTATCTTCTTGCAGCTCATGGTTCATTCTTCTTCATAGCCAGCCAAAACACTATGAAGAACTCATATGCTGAGGGATTTGTTTATGCATTCATTTATTTGCACACTCTTTCCATTCCTATGCAGTGCATTGCTTCACAAGGGGGCAAGCTTGTCACATTTCTCCATGAGTTGTATTGGGTTAATCTACATGATGGAGGCAGCCATATATTTTATGGCCTTGGGAAAATGTTTGATCATCACTTGTATGTTCATTTAATACACTCTAACATGTATCATATGGAGACATGCATGATTAACCATGTAAGAAGAAACATTTTGCCTTGTATTTTCATCAAGCAACAACTTGTAAAACTGCGCTGTACTTTTTTGGGAAGCTGTTGGTACCTTCTTGCACCACATGAAACCTTCAGAATTCTCTTCATATTATTGCTGATCATGTCTTCATTTTCTGATATAGATCAGATTTGTATGGGAGGCTTGATCATGAGGGAGACACATGATCTGGATGTGTCCTTGAGTGGGAAGAATTCTCACAATTTCTGCACTACATGTTCTAATGGGAGCATGAGAGGAGATATGGCCACCACAGCCAAATGTTTTTTCTCTTTTGAGGTGGGCCATAAGATTGATATTCATCCATTTTATAGCCATAGGCAAGTGCTTCATCATGTATTATTGTTTCTACATTCATCCATTTACTATCCTTTAGTAGATGTGATGAATCATGGACATTGCTTGCCATGTAATTTTTTGAAGTTGCAGTGGATGAGACTGCATTGTATCCTTGTGAGAATTTTTTTGCATCATGTATCATCATGTAAAACCTTCAGCAATCCTCTCACTAGGATGTTCCATTATGACCATGTCCTATTCTTCATGGATGGATTGTTTTGGGCCAGCTTGTTCTTCATTGTTGGAGGAGACTTCTTTGGAGGATTATTCTTCACTTAGCCATTGGAGGGCAATAATTTTGCAGCCCAGGATTAGCATACACTCTACACTTGTCATGAGTGGAGAGAAGGACAGCATGGGGTAAGCTATGATGCTTTCCAACTTCATATTTTCAGCCCACCTTCATTACCGGAGCTTGAGGTGGAAGGAGATTTTCAGGAGTTGCCTTGTTGGGAGGTGGCTCATTTTGTTTGGATGATTGCATGGGATCTGAAAGGAATTTTGGATGGTTGGTACCGTGAGAGATCAGTTTCGGATCTTGGAATTGAGAGCTCCCTTCATATCAGGGTGATTCTGAGGACATGGAAGATTCAGTGGTGCATCTGGGACCCAGGCACATTTTGCAGAAAGGAGACTTGTTCAGGCAATTTCTTGAGGGCAAGCAACATTTTTCCATGGGGGACTGTAATATTCCTAATTAGCAATAGCTAATTGGAATATTATATTTTGTTTATTTTTCCATCTATAGTTTGTAAATAAATAAAAAGTGAGTGAAGAGGGTCTAACTCACTTTCGTGAAATAAGACATCCACCTAGTAGCACAACGTTGTGACTTAAGTGGAAGTCAAGGGGGGACCCAATACGACATGGAGGAGGGGGCCTATGTACACTCTAGAAGCTTCTCCTAGTAGATAAGGATGAGGATGTGGAGGAGAGAGAGAGGCTATATTGAGTTTTGGAGGGAAACCAACGTTATAAAAGATGGAGGAGCCTCCTCATTTCATTCATGCTTGGATTATTGATTGTTGAGTGAGACATTTGTCTTCTTTAGCACGCTGGCTGTTTAGCCTGTCTGCAGCACTGTTTAGTGCGACCGAGTGTATCCGTGCAGAGATATCACCCTTAGCCCCAGGGGACTTCGAGTGCCTACTCGGGCAAGGTTAGTTTTTCAGCATCATCCTCCAGGATAGCATTATTGCTGCAGCAGCATAATACTGTGTTGTAGGGTGTTGCCGTGGAGATTCCACAACAACACTTCCTTCTCTTGTTTTTCAAAGGGAGAGTCTTTCTTTCCTTTGGAGGATCGGATTGGAAGAATTTGGAGCTGATTTTCAGATCTTGGCACTTATCCAAAGTATTATATTCCACTCACTGCACAGTCCCTCTCAGTAACTGTGTTATTTTCATGGCGTATCTGCAGTGAGGGTTTGCAAATTGATTTGGGGAAGAGATCTCAAGTGTAAGGATCAACCTTCCACTTAGGAGATATTTTGGAGGAGGTCTACTTCAGATTTTTCATTTTCTACAGCCTTATCTACTTAGTTCCAACTTTGAGTTCCAGTTGCTGCCCATCAACTCCGGCATTCTTGCCATTTTGTGTATTTCAGCCAATCCCTTGGAGGATTGATCTATTACTGTTTCTAAGGGTTAGAGCGTTGCTGCCCTATTGTATTTGGGCCATATATTGTCATATCCATGTATTGACATCATTCTGTAGTAGTGTTCTATCATAGAATACGTTTTTCATAGCCTGGGTTTATGCAGAAATAGTAGTGTTCTTTCAATTTCATGTACAAGTATTATTGAGGCTTGCATTTCTTTCTTGAGAGGTTGTTTCCTCAAGGCTTGTACACTTTCTTGCTGATATACATTATTATTGGCTATATATTCATATTATTGTCTCACAGCTACTGGAGAAAATGCTGAATGGTTTCTGGATCATTCTCTTGTCTTGCGACACCTCATTCTTGAGGGGTTTTCTATGTAAAACTATTATTTAGCCTTGCTGAATGCCTATCCCATCTTCCTAAACCCATTATATAATTATTCATACCTTTTTACATCTTATAACTTCATAAAATACACTTCCATTTCTTCAATAAAATTCTGCATACTCAAAGTCATGGGAAATCAGGGGTTTTCTTGAATAGTCGGGAAGGAGGAACTGTTTAACATAGAAAAACGCCTTTTTGTGAGCTTAAATTCGACATGGAAGTCCCTATTGACCTAATATAACATATTCAAGAACCTTGACCCATCATTTTATGTAGATGTGCTTATACACTCATTTTAGGGCCAAAATCCTCACTTTTCCCCACCTTTTTCCCCTTAAAAGCTGAGTAAATGTCGCTGATGTTATTTGTTTTGGTGGCTGAGAATTTTCAAACATATTATATGATATCTAAAGCCATCATACCTGAATAATTCATTTTTCTGGTATGATCTGCTGACAAATCCATTTTGGGGACATTACAGTCTGCTGCACTATTATTGTTTGGGTGTTCTAGTTCTATACCACTTGGTGTGTTTATATTTCACTCTTAGACAGAGTCTAGAAAGGGCTAGGAAGCCTCCGGATCTCGTTCTCTTTTAGAGGCGACATATCCGGTAAATGCCCTCCCAGTCAATCTCTGGTTGGAGTTTGCCATGTTTTAGAGATATCCCCAAAACGGGATACTACACTTAATTTCGAATTAAAATTCTAACATATTAGAAATCCATGTCCCTCTCCTTCTATCACTATCTACTTGGACTAGAATAATTTGTATTGCCACATCTGGCACATAGGAAATCACATGAGAATGCAATATAAAAACCCTAAAATATTTGAGTGACTTACTCAATGCATATGCATGTTTTTGAAATATATTTTATTTCGGTTGAAAATCTCTCAATGCCCCACTAAAAAATGAAATGGGTTGTTCCTTACCTACCTTATTGTTCTGAAGTAAAACAACAGAGATGGTGTGCTCATAAGAAAATGAAAATTTATAAAATATGTAGAGAAATATGGACTAATGGGTAAAGGATCTTGACCTAAATAATTTTTGATGTAATTAAAAGACCCCTTTGCTTGTTTATTACACTTAATCTCACTTGATTTCTTAAGAATTTTTGACATTACTTTTAAAATTTCTCCAAAATTTGGGATAAAGTGTCACAGAAAATTTACTTTATGTAGAAAATACTACACCTCTTTCTTGTTCATTGGTTCTTCATTCCTTTTTATTGATGTCACTCTGTTGGGGTCTACCTGAATTCCTTCCTTTGATAGTATGTATCCTAAAAAATTTCCTTCCTTCATAGAAAAATGGGATTTTCTATTTTTTTTCGGATTTAAAGAAACTCCAAATTTCCTGCATTTGGTGAAGACTATCCTCAAATGTTTTGAATGGCCCGATTATGATTGTATGAAAACAATAATGTCGTCTACATAAATTACAACAAAATTATATCTTTCATTAGAACAAGTTAAATCCATTGTGCGTTGGAAGGTAGCTCTGACATTCATGAGTCTGAATGGCATCTTAGAATACATAAATATACCCCATGGCATGGTGAAATCAATATTTTCATGGTCGTTTGGTTTAATCAAAATCTAATTATATCTCGAAATCCCATCCAACATGGAAATCCTTTCCGTTCCAACCACCTTTTGTATAATGTGGTCCATTTTTTGCAAAGGATAATTATCCTTCAATGAGACTTTATTTAAATTTATGAAATCTACATATATGTGAATCTCCCCACATTTTTTCCTTATTGGCACCACGGTATCCATTCAATTTGAAAATCCGATTGGAATGATGATTTTTTCAGCCGACACTCTCTTCACCCCATTCTCAATCAATGGCCATCGATTTGGATTTATCCTTTTAACCTCCCTTTGAAGGGTTTCTCATTTTCCTTGAGTGGTATAGTATGCTAGATGATAGTCATGTCATAGACTTTTAAATCTTCGTATCTCCAAAAAAATACATATGAAAACTCCTTCAACAATTTTGAATACTTTGGTTTCTACTCTTATTTCAAATTTTTAGAAACTTTTACTATCTTTGGATCAATTTTGGTTCTGAAATTGTAGTATTTCATCTCCCTTCCCTTGGAAGGATTGTAACGCCCCTAGTTTTATGTTTTCAAGTTAGACATTTGAACTTCAGTCCAAAGGGGAGTGAACCCCAATGGATAATTATTGTGTGGATGTAATTAATTATTTAATTATGAAAAATAAATAAAATTTTTCTGTGCATTATGACCAAATGAGATTTTTGAGATCACTTTCCAAATCCATGAGGTATGGAAAGAGGCTAAGACTTTCCCCAAAAATCTTTCAAAAATCCTTGAAAGAATTTATTTCTAAATTATATTTTTGAGGAAAAATCTAAATTTCCCCAATGATGAGAAAAGTAGTTGGGAAGAGGTAAAAAGCTGGAAAAGAAGAAAGCAACTTTAAAGTCCCTAAATAAGGGAAGCCTAGGCAAACAGGAATAAAAGCATCCTCTAATTCTAGACGTAGAATTAGAAACATGCTTTGGGGAGAGCATAAGCTTAAATAAGCTACTCCAGAACAGATTGAGGTTGGTCTGTTTTGGGAGAGGATCTCAGCTAGGGGGTGAGTTAGAGAGACAGAGGAACTCTAACGTTGGGAGGACTGGTAATCAGCAGAAGTGGTATGCACACTAATTTTATGAATGATTAAAATAGAGGCTATTGTACAATATTGATAAGTGTTGTAGCTGTTATTTTGAATTAAGTCTTCTGGGGTTTTTTATTCCTTAAATTTAATAGAATTAAATAGAAGAATTAAATCTTATAAATTTATGCATTGTAGTAGGAATAAATTCTACGGAATACTATCAACCAGAATCTCCAAACCATATTCTCGTTTAAATCTGGAGATATTAAAATAATTCCCTAGAATAATTACAGTGTAACTTTAAACTGCTTCTAAAATGAATAGTTATATGAACAGAAAAGATATAGACTTTTATAAGCTAGTAGGAACTGAGATGATATCTGTAACTTTATATAACATGCAGAGGAAAATTACTTTTAAGACTATAAATTTTATTCAGCAAAGATTCTATTCTGTTGAACTAATATAGCATTACACAAGAAAATAAATAAATAAATAGTCTACCATATGGTCTAACTGTATGAAAAGATACCAATGCTATTATGAACAGAATTAAATGAAATCTGGAAATTAAAATACCAATATTCCAATAGTATAAATTATTATTGTACACTATTATCTGAATCAAATTAGATATGAATTAATTCATATCAGTTGAAAAATGATAGGGAAGGAAATCTTTTCCATAAATTATATACTAAAATATTCTATGGATATTTTCTGATAATCATAAAACCCTACATTCTAGGGTAATATAGAGAGTTAATTCAGAATTAAATTATTGAAAATAATCAATAACATGTTGGATTGTATTATTAACAAGAAGAAAATGTAGCATGCAAAATTTCTATTTAATGAGGAACGAGTTCAAATAATCCAGATCACAACTGTAGAAACAAATATCTTATCTAATGTACTTTTATCATGAAATCTGTAGCAAATATTAACCAGATATCACATAAATAAATATAAGTAATATACTGAAAAGATGAGATAACCTTTCTACAATTGCAAAGTTAAGCACATTTCCTTAACTAACCTCTGCAGGGTTATAAATTCAATTAAATTAAATTATACTTCCACATATATATATACATATTCAAAGTAGACACTATATCTGTATGCTTTTGAATAAGAATATATATATATAGTTTTGAAAAGAAATATTTCCATAAAAGAGGAGATATTTTATATTTAGACTTTGACAATGGGTACCTTATCCGAACAACTGAAAACAAAAGGAGGAAACTAACAGATAATTACAAATACCTGAAAGGTAAGTGAAAATTATTCATACTATCTCAGTGAAAGTATATATAGAATATATATACATATATAAAGGCCCGAGAAAAAATTGTCAAACAAAAATGATATTATCATATCAAAATACCCTTACGAAAAAATATTGAAGATGTACACAGTCCATCATACAAATAATTAAGTGTTATTACAGAGGGATGTGGGTGAAAAAATAAATTCACACCACAGTAAATCGATATTAAAAACGAAATGGATATCAATTTTCGTGGACATGCAATAGAGGAATAACATCCTTCGCTACAAAACTTCAATGTATAAAACTTTAACAAAGTTCATTTAAAGCCATAAGTGCTGCTCGGAAGGTCATGACCAAACTGGTTCAAGGCCGAGAATTACTATTAGAACGAGGTTGAACTTAGCAGAGGAAATCTAATAATATGGTAGACAGAGATTTAATCCATACCTTTCCTGCATAAAATAAAGGAGGCAATATTAAAATCGAGTTTATATAAAACCAACGGAAATTTTTAGGCAACAATCTAATTTTCAAACTCAAGATTACCTGACAGGAAGGGAGGTGAAGTAAACTCTGCATTTACTTATTGTTATCTGTATAGAGATGCGCTTAGAGCTATGAGTTTATTATCCCAAGT
Source organism: Pinus albicaulis (assembly GCA_034641835.2). Taxonomy (NCBI): domain Eukaryota; kingdom Viridiplantae; phylum Streptophyta; class Pinopsida; order Pinales; family Pinaceae; genus Pinus; species Pinus albicaulis. The sequence continues at coordinate 1,072,981,306 of CM076572.1, read as the reverse complement.
AGATATTAAAACCAAGAATTAAAAATGATGGCTGAAGAATAAAATCATTACCACAGAAGATCAATAAACTACGTTTTGTATCAAGGGCTGAGCCCTACGAGGTTGATGAATACCATTCTATAATGAATAAAATGAAAAGGAGTGCATTAAGAAATTACACTTAGTTGCAGAGCATAGGGAAATTGAAAAAAATTTGGGGACAAATCGAGATACCAATGAAATGATTCTTCATAAACCCGTTCAATACAAATATTGCAATAGAGAATGGAAACGTAGCTTACCTTAACGAAAAAGGGTCGAATCATTCACCCACAGCGAATCGAACAGGCTTACTTATCCTTTCGGCTTTGAGAGGAGACACACCAATGCAATGGACGAGCAAGGCAAATGAATGCTAATGCGTGGAAAGTTAAACAAGATATACCCCACGATAGGTGCAACCCTAGGAAAATCGTAACCCTACAGGTGGCTTCATCTGGCGAATGCGTACAGTGAATAGTAAGGATCGATGGAGAGTAAGAGAGTTTTCCTAATGCGAAAGATAAACAATAAATTTGCTGACCGTTACATAAATGTGGAAAAACTGGATGTACTCATCAAATATTGAGAAGAGCACAGTAAATCAATTACAGATGAGAACCACTGATATTCGTATAAAGGTTCATAAATAACCCTAATGTGATTCCCAAAGTTTTGAATAGATGTAAGTATAAATCGTCAAACGTGTTACACATATAAATCCGTGGTACACTGCATTGATATTGAAGATCCATAAGAACTATAAGTGAATTAATGTGCCAAGGAAATCGAGCCATAGGCAAGATTCGAATGATAACACAATGAGTACCATTGAATTTAACCATCTTATAAAACATACGATCAGCCTTTGTAAGGTATTAACATAGAAATCGATTTAATATATCGACTTATTCATAAGTGAATTAAGAGATTTGGTAATCATATGATACCACTAGGGAATTGGTATAAGGTTATCACAAAGTAAATATGGATTCATTAAAAGTCCAAAAATGTAAATGTCATGTGTTACCCTATCATTGAAATAATGATAGTATAAGAATAATTAGAGTCAAGAGAGAATTGAATAATTAGTTTTAGGCAATATATATATTCATTTTTCTGAAGGATAAATAATATATATATGGGAGTAGAGTTGGGTAGCTAGTACTATGAATTGTTATAGATATTATATCAAAAACCTGTGTAGGGAAATTATATTGGATATAGAAAGACGTAACTAAGTTTAAATTCTTCATTATATTTAATAGAGGTATATTAAATATAAAATTTAAATGAAGCCTTTATGAATGTATATTAAGCATCTAATTGAACAGTGTTAATTTTCATAGACAATGAAAATAATTACTTGAAGACAATAAGATAGTTTGGTTGGAGAGTAACGAAATAAAAATAAAAATATATATATATATATATATATATGAGGAAGTGAGGGACATTACAAATGGTATCAGAGCCCAGGTTAGAAAAAAAACTAGTTTGTTGTTGTGCTCACTGTATAAATTATATTTTTTTTTAGAAATAAAATTGTTACTGATGTTGTTTTTTTTTAGTGTGCAAAGGTAGTGAAACTGAAAATTCAATGGTTGAAAGAGATGAAATTTATGTTGATCTGGGTGATGGAGATAACACGCTAGATCCCAATGCTCCTTTGATGGCTATGTTGCATAGGCTGCAACAGGATATGGCCGAGATAAGAAGCCAGAATGACAGGCTGTCATTAGCCAGTGAGGAGCAGGAAAAACTGATAAGAGAACTGACATCACGGAATAGCCAAGAAGGTGAAGGTTTTGGAAAGAGGAGGAAAGGCAAGTTCTCAGATGATTCTAAAAAAGATGACACTACTAGAAATCAATATAAACAGAAGAAGGAATTACAAGGAGAATTCCGAAAAATTAAACCTCCCTCCTATGATGGGGAGAAGGAGGAAGATGTTGAGGCATGGATGTTGAATATGATTAAGTATTTTCAGGTCTACGAGTATGAAACAATCTGAAGGCTAGATTAGCTATCTACCAGTTGCAAGGTAAGGCTACCTTGTCATGGGAGGAGACAAAATTGGTTCATGCCATTGATGAAAAAACAATGGCTTGGGAAGATTTCCAAGCCAAGTTTAAAAACCGTTATTTGAACGAACACTATTATGATGATAAAGCAACGGAGTTCCACGAACCCAGATTAGGACAACCCAACATAGATGAGTTTGTCACCAAGTTTACAAATCTGCTAAGGTATGTTCCTTATATTCGTGAAGACAAAGAAAAGGTACAAAGGTTTTTGAACTGTTTGCCTACTGTGTACAATGAGAAAATAGAGTTTGATAATCCAAAAAATATGGACGAAGTGGTGAGGAAAGCTAGATTATGCTACCAACAGTTTAAAGGAAAGAGTGAACATGGGAAAAGCTGGATAAACAAGGGTGAATTTAAAGGAAAGAAACAGAAACCAGCTTACTTGAAGAAATTTGGTAGGGATCATCAGCGAAAGAAGTTTAAAAAACCAAAGGAAACTCAAACTTCTCAATCCCAAGTTGGTTCAAAACAAATAGATCAGGATAATAAGAAGGAAGGAACAGTTAAAATGCGGGAGCCTTTGAAATGTTGGGGTTGCGGAGAACCTCATTTGTTGAGGGACTATCCACACCGAAATGTTCATATGATTATGAGAGATAGAGAAGATACCACGTGAATGATATAGCAAGGAACATACCTACTATCAGTGTAGCCTTGGAGAATAGACAAGCAGAACACCAGGCTACTATGGTCGAGATGGAAGGTAAGATTGCTGACCAATCTGTTATAGTTTTAATTGATCCGAGTGCTTCTTTGAGTTACATTAGTCCACAAGTTGTAAAGAAATGCAATCTCAAAACTGAAAAATTTCAACAGTCTTGGTTGGTCCAGTTAGCCACTGGCACCAAGCGAAAAGTAACTCATAAGTTACCTCAAACAACAATTAAATTAAATGATTTTCAAACAGAAGTAAATTTAAACATTCTTCCCTTAGGGTCATATGATTTGCTGATAGGAATGGACTGGTTAAAAAAAATAAAGGCTATGATGAACTGTTGGGATAAAACTCTACATTGCATAGATGAGGAAGGGAGATCCTTTATACTCAGAGGAAAACCAAAACCAATCTCTGTAAGACAAATATTAGCTCTGCAATTAAAAAGAACATCTAGAAAAGGATATCAACTATATGCTGTACATGTTGAAGAATTAAGACAGCAACCTCAATAAAACCTACTAGACACCTTACCAGTGGTAAGAGAATTTAAGGAATTTTTTCCAAATGAGATTCCTCATCTTCCCCCCAAAAGAGAGATTGATTTTTCAATCAATTTGGTGCCAGGGGCAACACTCGTTTCTAGAGCCTTTACCGGATGATCCCCCATGAACTCATGGAGTTAAAAATGCAATTACAAGAATTGCTGGATAAAGGTTACATCAGACCAAGTGTATCTCCCTGGGGAGCATCGGTGTTGTTTGTGAAAAAGAAGGATGGAACCTTCGGAATGTGCATTGACTACCGTCAACTAAATAAGTTGACAGTAAAAAACAGGTACCCATTGCCCAGAATAGATGACCTTTTTGATCAGGTGAGAGGGGCTTCAGTATTTTCTAAGATTTATCTGAGGACTGGTTATCACCAACTTAGAATTAAGGAGGAAGATATCAGTAAAACATCTTTTCGAACCAGGTATGGTCACTACAAATTTGTAGTCCTACCCTTTGGTTTGAAAAATGCCCTTGCCACTTTTATGTGCTTTTTGAACAAGTACTTAGATAAATTCGTACTAGTGTTCATAGACGATATTCTAGTCTATTCAAAAAGTGAGGAAGAGCACAAAGAACACTTAAGGATAGTTTTGTAGACTTTGAAAGAAAACCAGTTATATGCCAAATTTAGTAAATGTGAATTTTATAAAGACAAGATTCAATATTTGGGTCATATCATTTATGAAAAAGGATTGGTTGTTGACCTTGAGAAAATAAAGGCTGTTAGACAATGGATGGTGCCGACTGATGTTTCAGCAGTAAGATCATTTATGGGGATTGCAGGTTATTATCGAAGGTTTGTGGAAAGATTTTCTGCAATAGCATATCCCATAACTTCACTACAGAGAAAAGGCACCAAATTTGAGTGGACTGAAAAATGCCAAAACAGCTTTGAACAACTAAAATTAAAACTTACTACAACCCCTATACTGAAAATTGCAGATCCTGACAAAGAGTTTGTTGAGTGTACGGATGCATGTAGAGAGGGATTGGGAGGAGTTCTATTGCAAGAAAACTTTTTTATTGAATATGAGTCTAGAAAACTTAAGAAACATGAACAAAATTACAGTGTATATGATCTGGAATTGGTTGTTGTAATTCATGCCTTGAAGATGTGGCGACACTATCTTCTTGGAAAAAAAATTACATTGATGACAGATCATATTAGTCTCAAGTATTTCTTTTCTCAAACAGATTTGAATGCTCGACAGGCCAGATGGTTGTCTTTTCTGAGTGAATTTGATATGGACATAAAACATATTAATGGGAAAGAAAACAAAATTGTTGATGCTCTAAGCAGAAATGCTTGCCAAAACCTAAGCACTGTTGGGAGTAGTGCTAGTTTTGACCTAGAATAATTAGTTAAAAATGTAGCATGTCAAGATCCCAACTATGAAGATCTACAATTGAAAATGCTGAAAAGGGAAATGGCTGAATACACCCAGAACTAGAAAGGGCTGATCTGTTATAGAAACAGATTGTACATCCCCAATGTGGATTCTTTGAAAAAAGAAATTCTGGATGAATATCATAAACAGCCATATTCAGCACATCCTGGATATCAGAAAGTGCTTATAACCTTGAAAAATAAATTTTTTTGGCCAGGAATGAAAAAGGATGTAGCAAACTATTTAGCTAGATGCATGGATGGTCAACTAGTCAAATTTGAACATCAGCATCGAGCTGGTCTTTTAAATCCCTTTCCAATTGCAGAATGGAAATGAGACACTATTTCTATAGATTTCATAACCGAGTTACCCAGAAAAAAGTACCAGCATGACTCAGTGATGGTAGTGGTAGACACTTTAACAAAGGCTGCACATTTCATACCTGTAAAATCTACTTTTGCGACAGCCCAAGTAGCAAATGTGTTCCTAAAATAAATAGTAAGGCTACACGGGGCCCCAAAGATGATTATTTCAGATAGAGACGCTAATTTCATAGCCGCCTTTTGGAAAGGTCTGTTTGGGGGCATGGGCACTAAATTTAATTTTAGTATTGCTTATCATCCTCAGACATATGGTCAAACAGAGAGAACAAATCAGATTTTGGAGGACATGCTAAGAATGTATGTGATGGATAAGCCATCAAAATGGGGAGAATACTTACATTTAGTTGAATTTTATTACAACAACAGCTATCAATCCTCCATCAAAATGAGTCCATTTGAAGCACTCTATGGAAGAAAGTGTTGTACTCCTTTAAATTGGAGCCAACCTGAAGATAAGCTAGTACTGGGGCCAAATACTCTACAAGAAATGGAAAGGATTTTCAAACAAATACCGAGAAACATCGAGACAGCACAAGATCGACAGAAAATATATGCTGATAATAAGAGATTGAATCGAGAGTTCAAAGTGGGTGATCATGTGTATCTGCGTATTAAACCCAAAAAGAGCAAACTTTATGCTGGAAGTTGTGCAAAATTGGCTCCTAGATATTGTGGGCCTTTTGAGGTGTTAGAAAGGGTGGGACCAGTGGCTTATAGGCTAGCCTTACTGCCCCATGTTAAATTTCATGATGTGTTTCATGTTTCATTATTAAAAATATATGTACATGATGCTTCTCATATTGTTGATTGGAATGTGATACAGGTGGAACCAGAAGAGGAGTTCCTTCCAGAACTGCTTCAAATATTCAAGCGGGAAGAAATTGAATTGAGAAATCGAACAGTAGTAAGAGTAAAGGTGCAGTGGAAGCACTTTACTGTTGAAGAAGCTACGTAGGAAAGAGAAGCTGAGATGATCGAAAAATATCCATATCTATTTTGAAAATAAACTCTAGTAGTTAGTTTTTAACACCGAGGACGGTGTTTGTTTTCAAAGGGGGAATATGTAACACCCCTAGTTTTATGTTTTCAAGTTAGACATTTGAACTTCAGTCCAAATGGGAGTGGACCCCAATGGATAATTATTGTGTGGATGTAGTTAATTATTTAATTATGAAAAATAAATAAAATGTTTTTGTGCATTATGACCAAATGAGATTTTTGAGATCACTTGCCAAATCCATGAGGTATGGAAAGAGGCTAAGACTTTCCCCAAAAATCTTTCTAAAATTCTTGAAATAATTTATTTCTAAATTAGATTTTTGAGAAAAAATCTAAATTTCCCCAATGATGAGGAAATTAGTTAGGAAGAGGTAAAAAGCTGGAAAAGCAGAAAGCAGCTTTAAAGTCCCTAAATAAGGGAAGCCTAGGCAAACAGGAATAAAAGCATCCTGTAATTCTAGACGTAGAATTAGAAACATGCTTTGGGGAGACAATAAGCTTAAATAAGCTACTCCGGAATAGATTGATGTTGGTCTGTTTTGGGAGAGGATCTCAGCTAGGGGTTGAGTTCGGGAGACAGAGGAACTCTAAGGTTGGGAGGACTGGTCATCAGCAGAAGTGGTATGCACACTAATTTTATGAATGATTAAAATAGAGGTTGTTGTACAATATTGATAAGTGCTGTAGTTGTTATTTTGAATTAAGTCTTTTGAGGTTTGTTATTCCTTACCTTTAATAGAATTAAATAGAAGAATTAAATCTTCTAAATTTCTGCATTGTAGTAGGAATAAATTCTAGGGAATACTATCAACCAGAACCTCTAAACCATATTCTGGTTTAAATCTGGAGATATTAATATAATTCCCTAGAATAATTACAGTGTAACTTTAAACTACTTCTGAAATGAATAGTTATATAAACAGAAAAGATATAGACTTTTATAAGCTAGCAGCGAACTGAGATGATATCTGTAACTTTATATAACATGTAGATGAAAATTACTTTTAAGTCTATAAATTTTATTCAGCAAAGATTCTATTTTGTTCAACTAATATAGCATTACAGAAGAAAAAAAAAATAGTCTACCATATGGTCTAACTGTATGAAAAAATACCAATGCTATTATGAATAGAATTAAATGAAATCGGGAAATTAAAATACCAATATTCCAATAGTATAAATTATTATTGTATACTATTATCTAAATCAAATCAGATCTGAATTAATTCATATTAGTTGAAAAATGATAGGGAAGGAAATCTGTTCCATAAATTATATACTAAAATATTCTATGGATATTTTCTGATAATCATAAACTCCTACATTCTAGGGTAATACAGAGAGTTAATTCAGAAGTAAATTATTGAAAATAATTAGTAACAGGCTAGATTGTATTATTAACAACAAGAAAATGTAGCATGCAAAATTTCTATTTAATGAGGAAAGAGTTCAAATAATCCAGATCACAACTATAGAAACAAATCTCTTATCTAATGTACTGTTATCATGAAATCTGTAGCAAATATTAACTAGATATCACATAAATAAATCTAAGTGATATACTGAAAAGATGAGATAACCTTTCTACAATTGCAAAGTTAAGCATATTTCCTTAACTAACCTCTACAGGGTTATAAATTCAATTAAATTAAATTATACTACCACATATATATATACATATTCAAAGTGTACACTATATCTGTATGTTTTTGAATAAGACTATATATATATTTCTGAAAAGAAATATTTCCATAAAAGAGGAGATATTTTATATTTAGACTTTGACAATGGGTACCTTATCCGAACAACTGAAAACAAAAGGAGGAAACTAACAGATAATTACAAATACCTGAAAGGTAAGTGAAAATTATTCATACTATCTCAGTGAAAGTATATATAGAATATATATACATATATAAAGGCCCGAGAAACAATTGTCAAACAAAAATGATATTATCATATCAAAATACCCTTACGGAAAAATATTGAAGATGTACACAGTCCATCATAAAAATAATTAAGTGTTATTACAGAGGGATGTGGGTGAAAAAATAAATTCACACCACAGTAAATCGATATTAAAAACGAAATGGATATCAATTTTCGTGGACATGCAATAGAGGAATAACATCCTTAGCTACAAAACTTCAATGTATAAAACTTTAACAAAGTTCATTTAAAGACATAAGTGCTGCTCGGAAGGTCATGACCAAACTGGTTCAAGGCCGAGAATTACTATTAGAACGAGGTTGAACTTAGCAGAGGAAATCTAATAATATGGTAGACAGAGATTTAATCCATACCTTTCCTGCATAAAACAAAGGAGGCGATATTAAAATCGAGTTTATATAACACCAACGGAAATATTTAGGCAAAAATCTAATTTGCAAACTCAAGATTACCTGACGGGAAGGGAGGAGAAGTAAACTCTGCATTTAATTATTGTTATTTGTGCAGAGATGTGCTTAGAGCTATGATTTTATTATCCCAAGTAGATATTAAAACCAAGAATTAAAAACAATTGATGAAGAATAAAATCATTACCACAGAAGATCAATAGACCACGTTTTGTATCAGGGGCCGAGCCCTACGAGGCTGATGAATACCATTCTATAATGGATAAAATGAAAAGGAGTGCATTAAGAAATTACGCTTAGTTACAAAGCATAGGGAAATTGAAAAAAAATTGAGGGACAAATCGTGATACCAATGAAATGATTCTTGATAAAGCCGTTCAATACAAATATTGCAACAGAGAATGGAAACATAGCTTACCTTAATGAAAAAGGGCCGAATCCTTTACTCACAGTGAATCGAACAGGCTTACTTCTCCTTTCGGCTCTAAGAGGAGCAAGTCAAATGAATGTTAATGCGTGGAAAGTTAAACAAGATATACCCCGCTATAGATGCAACCCTAGGAAAATCGTAACCCTACGGGTGGTTTCATCTGGCGAATGCGTACAGTGAATAGTAGAGATCGATGGAGAGTAAGAGAGTTTTCATAATGCCAAATATAAACAATGAATTCGCTGACCATTACATAAATGTGGAAATCCTGGACGTACTCATCAAATCTCGAGAAGAGCATGGTAAATCAATTATGGATGATAACCAGTGATATTCGTATAAAGTTTCATAAATAACCCTAATTTGATTCCCAAAGTTTTGAAGAGATGTAAGTATAAATCGTCAAATGCGTTACACATATAAATCTGTGGTACACTGCATCCATATTGCAGATCCATAAGAATTATAAGTGAATTGATGTGCCAAGGGAATAGATCCATAGGCAAGATTCGAATGATAACACAATGAGTACCATTGAATTTAACCATCTTATAAAACATATGATTAACCTTTGTAAGGTATTAACATAGAAATTGATTCAATATATCGATTTATTCATAAGCGAATTAAGATATTTGGCAATCATATGATACCACTAGGGAATTGGTATAAGGTTATCACAAAATAAATATGCATTCATTAAAAGTCCAAAAATGTAAATGTGATGTGTTACCCTATCATTGAAATAATGATAGTATAAGAATACTTAGAGTCAAGAGAGAATTGACTAATGAGTTTTAGGCAATATATATATTCATTTTTCTGAAGGATAAATAATATATATATGGGGATAGAGTTGGGTAGCTGGTACTATGAATTGTTATAGATATTATATCAAAAACCTTTGTAGGGAAATTATATTGGATATAGAAAGAAGTAAATAAGTTTAAATTCTTCATTATATTTAATAGAGGTATATTAAATATAAAATTTAAATGAAGCCTTTATGAATGTCTATTAAGCAGCTAATTGAACAGCATTAATTTTCATGGACAATGAAAATAACTACTTGAAGACAATAAGATAGTCTGGTTGGAGAGTAACGGAATTTTTTTTTTTTTTGAGGAAGTGAGGGACATTACAAGGATTCTTGGATTAACTGCCACATAATTTGAATCAAATAATCTCTCTAAAGGAAACAATTCTATAGGGATTATTTTATTACTTAATTGAATAATATCATGTACAAAAACAATATTAAAAAATAATATTGTTTCAGAAACTTTCTCTGTGCTTTCATCTTCATATTTATCAATTGGAGAGCTGAGAAATTCATCTGTTACTTCAAGAAGTATTATAGTTTACTAATCATATTCAAACACTTGCTAGCTCTTATTATTCTCTGGAATATAAGGCCTATGTCTAAAATTTATCTCATACTTCTCATTAGCATAAATAGTAATTCTAAATGCAGTAACAGTCATTGCTAAAGAGTTTGCAATTCCATTTTCTTCTCGAGGGACCAATGAGATTTCATATTTAGGGACAAAGTTAGAAAAAAATCCCATACCTCATTATGATAAGCTCTCATTCATGGTTGTCTGGTTTGATAGGTAACTTTGAAATGGTTCACAATCAACTTTTAATATCCAAAAATGTGATTTTTCTTCACTTTTTTCTATCTTGAGAAATTTATCCCAATAATGAGAGCTTCATACTCTACCATATTATTTGTATATTCAAAGTACAATTTTTATGAATTTAATTGACTAGTACAATTTGGTGAAATAATCCAAATTCCTTCCATAGAACCCTTCTCGCAAGTGGAGCCATCAAAATAAAAATTTCAGACTTCATCTCGAAATTTCTGAACCTGTTTTTGCTGAAACTTAATTTCATCATTTTCTGGTATTTCTCCATTATTATAGAAATCATTAAATAAAATTTGTGATCCCAACTGCGTATCTACTTCATAAATGGGATGATTATATGGTTGAGTGCTAATGCTTACCATATATACCACTTGGACCTCTCTATATAATCTTTTAAACTCACAAACAAATAATATTGAAGCATATGATATGTTTGTCTGCAGTGTCCTTACTAATCTTGTTTCCAAAGGGAGAGATAACAACATGAAAAATATGGATGGAATATCCTATAGTACTATGTCCATCATTACACTCTTAGTAGGAACTTGTGTCAAGGTCACAACTAGGTCCCTTATCAGCCCTAAACATTTTACTTTCTTGGAATCAGATGAGAAACAATCTTGTAAGGTGTGGTAATTTGAAGTCCTAGATGGTCCATGACTGACTTATGTATGAGGTTATTCAAAGCTCTAGAGTCTAACATAGCATTATGAAGGATCATATGGACGTTCAAACATAAATAAAATGGGGGAACATCATCATTTATACTATTGACATGTGTATAAAAGACAAATTCAGGAGCATCACCATCTAGGTTTAAGGAATCCTCTGAATTTATGTTGACTTTGTCACTTTATGAACTCTTAACCATAGTGAAAAAAAATTATGTATTGTTCATTTCTTAAAATTTAATCAAAAGGAATGGATACTTTCAACTTACTAATTTCACTTTCCAGATTAAAGGTTCATTGTTCATTTTCCAAATCCTTGATCTCCTTTTTAATTTCTTCTTCTTTTGTTGGATTGTATTTCTGAGGCTCCTCTGGTTTCTTCAATATTTCCTTCATAGCTTCAGCTTACTGCTCAACTTATGTCTTTTATGGAAGAGTCTTAATAGGAAAAATATGGTTTTTGATATTGTACTGCCTTTGAAAATATGATACTACATTTTTATAACCATGTTAATAAACTGAATCACAAATATTAATATTGTCCTTTTCTCTTGAGCATCCAGCAGAAAGATAATTTTTCTCTTTGGTGGAAAGTACTTGTGTTTCTTTATCATCAAATCATATAATATGATGATATTTTTTTTCACAAACATCCTCCTTAACAAAATCCTTTGGAAAATGAGGTTGAACAACAACTTGTCGATCTTCAGGACCTTTCTGCTCTCTTTGAAGATTTTGAGCACCTTGAGCTCTCTTGAAATTCAGATTCCTCACTTGAGGTTGATTTTTAGCCTTGGAAGGAGTTATGTTATCCACCAATTTCTCCATTTTTTTAAACATCACATCAAATTTCACATCAGGCGATGAATATTAGTCTTCTTTGAAACCCACTCTCCTTGGAGTTTTCATTTTTTCTTTCTTAGCCAAAATATTCGCCTCTACTCCAATTTCATTACTCTTCAATGCTTCTAATGTATAATGATTTCTGAGATGGAGATGATAAGCTAATTCACCATCAAATCCATCAGGATAGTGAAACAAGGCCAATACAGGGGGAGCTTTTATCTTAGCTAGAATTGAATTGTAAATTTTGTTAAATCTAGCCGTGAATTCGTGAACTCACTTCTTAAGATTCCTTTTCAAACCTTCATACTCAACCAAAATATACAGGGGATTTTTCGTCACCTCCCACCTGACAATAAATAGTTGTTTGAACTGGAAATAATTTATACTTTTTGTTGGTAAAGATTTGAACCATCTATTTACCTCAAATGATAGAATTGGTGCAAAAAGTCTCATTTTTACGTCTTCATGGTAAACCTCCACTAAATCAATCAAATAATTGAGCTTGTCCACATTTTTTTGAGTTGTGAAAAACCTAGTGCCATCAAACTAGATCAAGTATTGTCCATAATTTGCAAGGATTTCATGAAATAGGCCTTGAAGGTTTAAAGTTGCATACCTAGCAGCCATAATGTTAAGGGATGCGGTTACATTGATAGTAGAATTTTTAACGGAAGATGTTAAAGGAAAAAATAGTTGTTGTAGCAGAGGTTGATGGATTAGGACTACGAGATCCCACAAAATATGGAGGATTAGTTGTAACAGAAAAGGATGTGTATAAATTAGTATAAACTAAGCATGCATACATCCAGATTCCCCTGATCTCACAATATTTAACTTCTTGCAAAATACAGAATCATTCCACTGTTAATATTTTGTGGAAAATTAATTACAAACACATGTGAAGCATAAATAAAAACAATCTCACATAACACATATTTTTTAACGAGAAAGCCTGAAGTTGAAAAACCCAACTATCATATATTATGTATCATGGAGATCATGTAACAATCTCATACAAAGATTAGTACATCAAGCTCTCAGTACAATCAATCGTCACACACTAACATAGAAGAAATATGCAAATCCATGCACTGATTTCTACCCTCCTACTAGCCTGCCTCCACTACGCAATCCCTACTAAAGAATAGCTCTGACTGAATTGGAATTACCCTTGCCTTGACTATGCAATCCTCATTGGCAACTCCAATGTGTGTGTGATGCAATAAATGCATCATTATAGTCAAAACAGATAGTCCATTCTGCCCTTTCACCTATCTCTCCACTGGGTCTCCACTGGAACTTCCATGCACTGTAGTTAACTGTTGTATTGTTTAGTTGATTAATGAGTTATTATTTGTGAATTAATTAACTAATTAATTCACTCCACTCTCACTATTGTATCATTCAGTTAGACTAGATACAACTAGCTCAACTGAGTCTAACTGAGTTAAACTGAATACAACTCCATGAACTACTCTTCCAACTCTGTCATAACTTTCCCACTTTAGTTCTAACTAAGTCCTCCATGCATGAACCACTAGTAAACCCTAGGAATTGCATAATTACTTCATCCCATTGATTTGCTAAATTTGTTCACTGAAACTAAGTGCTCCAAGAGAATAAGTTGTTGTTTATTGTCGGATTATTATTAAGAGATAATAATAATCGACACTTCTATTTTTAGATCGATGATATATAAATAGACTTCGCCCAATATTCTAAAAATAGAATTTCATCTATTTTTCCAACTTGATCAACCATCCACAAATAACATCCTGCAACTTCTGAAATATGATCACCATGTCTAAAAACAGACTTGCGCCACAAATAGCCTGCTGGCCCACTTAGTGAAGGCAACTCTTTTCACTAAGATCATCATCTTGTTGAATCTCAACACTCCCTCTCAACAAGATATGGATTATCCTTCACCCCGATCCTGCCTCTATGGTATTCGAATTTGCTGCTGGTGAGCACCTTCATCAGAATATTTGCATCCTAATCTTCCGTAGGAATGTACTGAAGCAACATGATCTTCCGCTGCACCCAATCTCTCATATGATGATACCGGATATAAATTTTTTTAGATATATCATGAAACACGGGATTAATCGAGAGTTTAATGCAACTTTGATTATCACAATGTATCACTCTATAATATAAATGTGAACTGAACAAACCAACCAGGAACTTCCTCATCTGGATAGCCTCACATGAAGCTTGACTTGCTGCCATGTATTCTGCTTCTGCTAAATTGAGTGCCACGGATGTTTTTTTCTTGCTGTACCAAGAAACTGTCATAGATCCAATACTGAAAATCTCTCCTGATGTTCTCTTTCTGTCTGTTGAGATTCCTGCCCAGTTTGCATTCGTGAAGCCATGCAATGTCACCTCATTCGTATGTCTGTACCATAAGCCATACTCTGATGTGCCCCCGAGATATCCCAGGACATGCTTTCCTACCTTCCAAAATAACTTGGTAGGCTTAACCATCGCTTGCGAAAGTTGGTTCACTGAATAGCATATGTCCAGTCTTGCATTAACTAAATACATGAGCGAACCCACCAACTATTGATAAACAGTGGCATCCACTACCTCTGTCGATGTAGCATCCTCTTTCCTCCAATTTCCTGGAATAGGAGTGTCAATAGGCTTGCAGCCTTGCATGTGAAACTTCTGCAGTATCTCCCAGGCATACTTTCCTTGAGACACAAATAGTTCACCTTCCCGCTACCATATTTCCAATCCAAGGAAATAAAGAAGGAGGCCCAAATCCTTCATCTCAAACTCCTTTGAAAGATCTGCCTTGCATGAGTGTATCAACTGCTCATCACCCGTTAGTATTAAATCATCAACATAAAGAACAATGATTAAAATCTTACCCTCCACCACAAATTGGTACAGGTTTTCATCCGCCTCACTCTTAGGGAAGCCAAGTCCATTGAAATCGTTGTCTATCCGAGTGTACCAAGCATGAGGAGCTTGTTTCAACCCATACAACGCTCTTTTTAGCCTACACACATGTGACTCGCTGCTCAATATATCAAATCCTTTAGGCTAATTAATGTACACCTCTTCCTAAATGATCCCATTAAGGAATGTAGTCTTCACATCCATCTGATGAAAGTGCCAACCCATCTGTGCTGAGAGAGCAAGGATGGTTCTTATGGAAGAATACTGTGTGATAGGTGCAAAGTTTTTTTCATAATCAATCCCCTCGATCTGTGAGAAGCACTTGGCAACAAATCTTGCCTTATACTTCTCAACGCTCCCATCAACAGCTTGCTTTACCTTGTAGATCCATCTTGATCCTACAACTGATTTTCCCACCGGCCTTGGAAAAATCTCCCAAGCACTGTTTCTGACAATGGATTCATACTCCTCCACCATGGAATCTACCCATGTGGGCTCCTGCACTGCTTCTTAAAAATAAGATGGCTCTATCGCAATACACTTGCTCATCAGATCCATGTATCCATTAAATCAGTCAGGTAGTTGTCTCTGTCAGCGCTGTGATGTAGGGACTCCTACATTCTGTGCCACATCAAGCTTCAATCTCTCAGCTTCTGTGGTACGCTTTCTACCTTGTCTAATGTTTGGTTCTGCACGAGTGGACTCCTCCACTCCATGAACTTCCTCCTGTGGCTAATCCACATCTATGTTGAGTAGTGGAAAAGGTATGAAATCACTGTATATTTTCTCATTCTTTTACTATAGACATAATCCCTTTTACCTTCGAAAGGTGATTTATTATAAGAATTATGGTAGAATTGGAAAGATGTATGTTTATTGTAAAAATATGACTAAAGATTTATTTTTGTTGATAAAAACAGGAATTAGACGAAGTGAACAGCTATACCAAAGGCGAGGCTGAGATGAATGCAACTGTTGTTCCTCCAGCGTTAGACCAAATCCTTCCAAAGACAAGAAAATCCAAACGCATCGCTAAGAAAAGGCAGGGGACAACTCGGCTTCGGTCAAAGTAAACCATGTGATAACTAAAAGAAGGGAAGAGAATACATCCTTCGATCCTAAGGGATCGATGTTCAAGCCTCATCTTATTCTTCGTCTTGTCCATCAGGGTCTGTTATATAAGGCAACGCCTTTAGTGATTAAAGGGGTCAGAGATTCTTGATTAAAAACATTTCCTTTCTAATATTGTGTTTTATTGACTCTCGGCTTTAGAGAGTGGTCTTTATAATACTTTATGTCGATTAATATAAAAGACGCATTTCATTTCACCTCTCAAGTTCTGAAGTAGCCCAGCAGTGTTTCACTGGTGCTTAGGGCCCTGCCCTGGTGAAATCACTCTGATGTTTGTATTTATAACCTTTTCTTACTATTGTGTGAAGTTTTGTTTAAATTCATTACGATTACAGAGTTGATTGATTACTGTTGGATTGAATACAGATTCATTGTGAGAATTAACGAACTACACTACTATTTTATCATTTGCAAGAAGTGTATTCGCTGTTTATTTACCTTGCTATGTTTATAAAGCTTTGTTGTTCTATATTCAATTCTAGTTGTTGTTATATTGGGTTATGATCCTTTATGATTGACTGTTTCATGCTATTGGCTATCGACAGGGTTGAAGTATTGAGATTAGTTTCTTGATTGCGTTAAGTTTAGAGTTGTTGTTTAGTTCATGTTTGTTGTTCCATTCCTGTTTATTGTTCATTTTTGATTCATAGAATCAGATTAGCAGATAGATTGGTTACAGTTGTTGTTTATGCATAGGAATTATGAGTTTCTGTTCCTTTCTAGCTTTTGTTATTAGTGGAAGTTCCTTTCAGTTATTTTCATCAGCAAGTAGTTTGAGTTTGATTTCATTTTGATTGCTTTAAAAACAAAACCACCAATTTTAGAGGACATTGGTTACTGCTTCCAGGTTCCCAGATTAGTTATCTTGCCTCTATGTGATTTTAGTTGCATCGATTTCTAAGGGAAGGAGTTATTGCTACTGTATCCCTGATCGATGTTTTGCATATTGATATGGTTAAGATTTAAGAGCATTTCCATTTATGTTACTGTAATTACATTTCTTTACAAGCATTTGTTTACTCTTGTATTTATAATTTTGTACTACATCTTCATAGCATTACTCTTAGTTAATTGCAGCCTCAGATAAAGTACACTCTTGAAATAAAAAGTCACTCCTAGATTGATAATTAATGTAGGCTAATTAGGTGTTTAAAAGATACCTTTTTATGCTCCAAAATTTTGGCGTCGTTTCCGGGGAGAGTATATTCCATTTCAAAGGAGTGATGCACAATTGATTTCCTTCTGCTTGCGAAGAATTGGGTATTAAAGACGGAAGGTAAGAACCTGCGCACCGGGCAAGAAACACACTTTCTCATAGCCCGCTTCACAACAGAATTAGGTAAGCTTATTTCTTTAGGTAGGAATGAAGGCTTGTTTTCTTGAATGAATAAACCAACTAAGAAAAACAAAATTCCTCCTAAAATTGAAAAACCTAAGGGACCGGTGACCCTTGGGCGGACAACTTTTATTGACGAAATCCTTAAAAGGATTGAATCTCAACCATCAGTAGGACCTAGGAAATTTATCTCTAGATAGCCTACTAGTTCCCTTCAGGCTATAGAATCACCATATAAAGCCTTTGCTAAGATACATAGTCAAATAGTGGGAATTGAGCAAGATTCCAAAGAAATTGAGAATCCCTGCATAATTTCCCCTCAAGAAGGCAACTCTAGTAATCTCCGTGAAGGAGAAGGGGAAACAGGAGAAACAGAAGAACCAAAATATCCTATTGAAATAGCCTAAATAGTAAGCAGTCTAGATAAGGGAAGTGTTGTTAAACTCATTCAAAACCAAGGTCCTGAATCACCTCACACAGTAGGTCAACAAGGAATACTTATTGTTCCAAACCAGGGAAGTGTTGTCAAGGCCATTTCTGCTCCTTCTAGTCAGCCTAGGAATTCTCTTGAGATCCCAGAAGGATATTGGCACATCTTTGACCAAATGGCCCATAACCAAAATCAGAACCAGTAGACACCCCAACAAACCTCTACGCTGCAATATCCTATAGTAGATACTGCAGTCAATGTAGATATGAAGGCCATTCCCCTTCAACATATTCCCACATTACATGGCTTAACATCAGAAGATCCAGATGCATTTTTGTTTGAATTCGATGTGTTATGCAGGGGATATGATTATACCATCGATCTCCAAAAACTAAAACTATTTCCTTCTACATTAAAAGGAACAGCCTTACGATGGTTTATGGGGTTAGGTGGGGGTGTCATAACCGATTGGGATCAAATGAAAGCTGTGTGTTTAAATAAGTATCAAGATTATTGCAGGTCTCGGGAATTAAAAGACGAAAAATTCCAAATGACAGCAAAACCAAATGAAACCTTGGAAGAATATGTGGAATAGTTTCAATACAATCCTCAGAGATCTCCTTATGCATCTTTAGCCTTACCTGATAATGTGCTAAAAACTACATTAATTAGGGGAATAAAATATCAATGGGTTGAGACATTGAATATTATGGGAAAAACTTATATATATCAAGAAAGCTATCCTAACATTACTGATTTTTGTATCAGGAGTTCGAGGGGCAACACAAGGCTAAGATCAGTAGAACGTGAAATGATTACAAGAGACAACAAGACCTCCAATGAAGGTGTGACTCATGCAGAGATTGGAAACCTGCTGAAATATTTTAAAACAGATATACTTGGGACTCTAACAACGCAGTTTGACATTATGCAAGCCAAACAAAATCAAGTGGAAGCAGAGAAAAATTTGGCGATATTCTGTCCTAGATGCAGGAAGAAACACAGCCACAAAGAGTACCCACTGGATGTAATCAAATTTTGTGCCATTTGAATGAAATATCACCCTACATAAGGATGTCCCTCGCTTCTTATCCTAAAAGCAGTTTATAAGGAGGCAGAAGAAGAATCAGAAGTGGTATGTCTGCTTAATTAGTGCCGACAATGGCAGCCACAACAATCAGGTATGGCAACTGATCCATTTTATTCTTTTCAGCCTCCTCAATACAATGCTCAGCAATATAATGGAATGTGGGAAAATCAACCACCTTTCCCCAATTGGTCACAGCAGCCATTCCCTACAACAACTTGGCCAAATCAAACAAATCAAACTAATTGGCCTAGTTTTCCTTTCAGCCCACTGCTTTGGCAAAATAATACTTATCCAACACAATGGTCCTCCTCTACTTTGCAGAGTCAGGCCTGGCAGTCAAATTGGAAAAGACCTACAAATCAACCAGCTGGAACAATCCCTCTCTCTCAACCTACACTGCCATCTTCCTATACAAACCCCCAGACCAACTTAAGACCACAAATCCTAGCCCAGCCCAACCCAAACCCAAACAATAGGCCATTTGAGTCTGTCCAAATAATGGAACCCCCAGAATTAGAAATTGAACTAAGGGAGTGTAATGACCTTGAATTAAGGTCTGGGAACATAGTAGAAATAGAGAGAAACAATAATGTTCATATTGAAGATCCATTACCTGTAGAGAAATAATTACAAAAAGAGAAGGAGGTTCAATAAAAAAATCAACAACAAGCAACAACTTCCTCTCCACCGTTCCCAGAACGATTAATCATACCACGCCCATTAGAACATCCAGATTTTGATCTTCTGGGAGAATTAAAAAATTTGTGTATAAAAATCCCTTTCCTCCAAGCTATCCAAGACATCCCTATATATGCAAAAACCATTAAGGAATTATGCATAAAGAAGCCAAAGAGGAGAACATCCACCAATCCAACTGTCCAAATAGACGGTACTTTATCTGACTTATTATCAAGAATGGAAATACCCATCAAATATGAAGACCCAGGAAATCCCATAGTGATAGTGCAAATCCATGGGCAATTGTTTCCAAATGCCTTAGTTGATTTGGGAGCAGCAATCAATATCCCAACAACCACCACCTGTCAAAAACTTGGCATTACATCGCTAGAACCAACAACAACCTTATTGGAATTGGCTGACCGATCGGTAGTCAAATTAGAGGGTACACTACAAGATGTAATGGTATCAGTAGATTCCTGGGAATACCCTGCTGACTTCCTGGTTATCAATCCAAAGAACTAGCTAGATGGACACTCTTTAATCTTAGGTAGACCTTGTTTGGAAACTGCCGATGCTTATATTGGATGCCGATAAGGCAACATGACAATAACAAGGGGAAAATATGTCAAGAATTTAGCTTTATATCCCCCGGCCCAACCAAGCCTATCAATAATCAAAACAAGAAAACAACATGTATCATATCTTATGGAAAATATGAGATCACATCTAACTATAGAAAATTCTCTTGATTTTAAATATCAAACAGAGGATGATATCATCAATAGGTCTATTAATAAACCGCAAATCAGATCCCATCTACAATGTCACATGATCAAGGTAGCATTTGATAATAAGGAAAAAGAAGATCCTCTGAAAGACATTCCTGGTCAAGTAATACCCACTACTTCTGTGTACAATAGTAAGATTGTAGAAATTGAGCCAGGAAAGACTCTAAACAATAACAAAAATCTGACTGCTGAACAAGAAGAGAAGTTGTTCCAACTATTATAGAAATAGAAAGTAGCCTTTACATGGGATTACCCAGACATGAAAGGAATTGACCCCCAATTGTGTACAGACCACATCTTTATTGAAAAATATGCCAGACCCATTCACCAACCCCAAAGAAGACTAAACCCTCACCTTAAAGATATTGTGAAAGCTGAATTACAAAAGCTATTGGATGTTAATTTCATCTACCCAATATTTGATAGCAAGTGGGTCTCTCCATTAGTAGTGGTACCGAAGAAGAATGGAAAGTGGAGAATATGTGTATATTACCGTGAACTTAACAATGAAACCCAAAAAGACCACTTCCCCCTTCCTTTCATTGACCAGGTATTAGACACATTGGTAGGAAAGAAATTATTTTCCTTCCTCGATGGCTTCAGTGGGTACAATCAAATCCATACTGCCCTTGAAGACCAATATAAAACTACTTTTACCTATCCATGGGGGACATTTGCCTACTGAGTCTTACCTTTTGGCCTATGCAATGCCCTTGCTACATTCCAAAGGGCCATTCTTAGCATATTTGCAGACTTAATAAATGAAGGGCTTGAAGTATATATGGATGACTTCACACCTTATGGGGATGATTTTGAGCTAGCATTAGAAAGTTTAGAAAAGGTTTTGCAAAGATGTATTGACACTAGGCTTTATTTAAGCCATGAAAAGTGTCATATGATGATGAACGAAGGAGTTATCTTAGGGCACTATATTTCAGTAGTTGGAATTCAGGTGGACCCAGCTAAAATTCAGATAATTTTGTTAATACCCACACCCACCACACAAACAGAGGTACATAACTTTCTTGTATTTTATAGTTATTATAGGAGATTTATAGAACATTATTCTCAAATAGCTGCACCTTTATATGCACTAACTGGAAATCTTGATTTTATTTGGACAGATAAATGTGACAATGCCTTCAACAATCTGAAAAAATCTTGTTTTGACAGCCGCAGTGCTGAGTGGCCCAAATTGGAATTTTCCATTCCAAATTTCATCCGATGCCTCAGACACAGCAATTGGAGCAGTACTTGGGCAGGAGGAAGATAAGAAACCATACACAATCTATTATATTAGAAACAATATATCCCCTGCTGAATTAAATTATACTGTGATTGAGAAATAATTTTTAGTTGTAGTACATGCTGTAAATAAGTTTAAACATTATATAACTGGATATCCTGTAGTACTATATACTGGTCACTCTGCCATTAAATTTTTAGCAAATAAACCTATTACAAATGGAAGAGTGACAAGATGGTTGATTTTATTGCAGGAATTCCACATTACAATCAAAGATCGACCTAGAAAAGAGAACCTTGTAGCTGATCTTCTGTCAAGAATGCCAAAGCCAATAGACACAGAAGCAGTTGAAGACCACTTCCCAGATGAAAATTTGTTCACTGTTACTATCAGAACCCCATGGTATGCTGATATAAAAAATTATTTGGCAATAGGTAAACTATCTAAACATCTATCCCTTAATGAATGAAAGCAGATAATACAGCGTAGTTCCTGATTCTCTTGGATTGGGGGCTACCTATTTCACATAGGGGCAGATATGTAAATAATAATATGCGTCCGGGAGGACGACGTATTTGACATTTTGAAATCATGCCATGATGGGAAGTGTGGCGGGGATTTTGCAGATCGTAGAACTGCCCATAAGGTTTTACGAACAGGCTATTATTGGCCTACCATCTTTAAAGATGCCAAAAAATTTGTATAGGCCTGTGATAGCTGCCAAAGGACAGGTCGCCCTGGGCAGTCTAATGAAATTCCTTTGAACCCTCAACTATTAATTGAACCGTTTGAACTCTGGGCCCTTGATTTTGTTGGCCCTATTAGCCCCCCATCAAACCAAAAAACATACATCCTGGTTGTCACTAAGTATGTCACTAAATGGGTTCAAGCAGAGGCACTTTCAAAAGCTACATAGAACTCTGTAATACAGTTTCTTTTCCAAATATTTGTGCGATATGGCCTCCCAAGGGATATAATCACAGATGGAGGACCGCAGTTTTTAGGTAATAAACTAGCTGAAACACTTCAAAATTACCACATTCAGCACAAGATTACAACCCCATACCACCCATAGTCCAATGGCCAAGTAGAGAGCATGAACAAAGTGATTGAATCTATATTAACAAAAATCGTTGCCTGACACAGACGTGATTGGGCCTACAGATTACCAAAAGCATTATGGTCATATCGAACAAAATGGAGACCCACTACGGGATATTCACCATATCAATTGGTATTTGGAAAATAGCCCATATTTCCCATAGAGTTTGAAATTCAGACATTAAGAATAGCCCAAAAGGTGGGTCTAGATTTAAATGAAGCCCAGGCCAAAAGACTGCAGCAAATTAATGAGTCAGACGAAATTAGGCTCTCTTCTCTTCAGCACACAACGTTAATTCAACAATAGAGAGAAAAATGGCATGATACCCTTATCAAAGAAAATATCTTCCATGAAGGAAACTGGGCATTCCTATATGATTCTCGGTTTCAAGATTTTCCAGGGAAACTCCAGACACGATGGCTCAGACCCTATGAAATACAAAAAGTGCATGACAATGACACTATTACATTAACCACCATTGATGGATATGGACATTAATTCAAATTAAACGGTCATCGAGTATGATTGTATCATAAACTGCTTACCCGAGAATTCTTTTACCAACAATTACTGGAAGATTCTACCATGAAAATTCTGGCTGAAGGGGATAAATCCTCCTCGGCACCCATTTATTAAATCATTTCTTTTTAAAATTTTGTACATAAATATTGTTCATTTATTTGGATTGTTTATTTTATGGAATTCATTTTTTTTTGCAAACTTCTGTTTATTTCATTTATTTTGAGTTTTTGTTGTTTGTTTCATGGAATTCTGTTTTTCTTCAAAACTCTGTTTATTTCATTTATTTTGAGTTTTTGTTGTTCCTTTGTAAAGGAACAACACTTATATTGTTCCTTTCAAAAGGAACAACAGTTTCGCAGATTCTTGTTGTTCCTTTCGAAAGGAACAACATTTCTGCAGATTTTTTATGCTGTTCTTTTTAAAGGAACAACACCTTTTGAGTGGATTTTTTTTTTTGTTTTAGATCAGAATTTTGAGGATTTATGATGACTCTTCTAAAGGAAAACATACTATTCATATACAATCGTACAAATTAAAGCTTTCTGTAATCAACAAATCAAAACAAATCGTCATTTTTAAGAAAGTTGTTTAGTAATGATAAGAAAAAGGAAAAAGGAACGTAATCAATAACATGATTTTGCTATCTTACTACCACTGAATTAATATGATCAATTATCCTTATCATGTTGGTTCTTTCCCATATTTTATAACTTTATTTGATTTTTACTTATGGAGTAGGAATAGGGGCATATTATTTTCTATTGAGATGTTCAGACTTCTTCCACCATCCCTACTCTTAAGGAGTGTTGAGCCATCCTTTATGTATAAGTAGGAATGTGCTATATGAAAAAGAAAAATATTTACATATTTCACTAATAATTTTATGATTTGGCATGTGAAGGATAGGGGGTCTTATGAAGAGCTATCCTACCATGATCATAAGGAAGTAAGTGAAGTGGAATTCCCATCATGGCCACCAAACCAGGGATATGGTCCAATGGATAATTGAAAAATTTAAGAAGTCCTTGGAACAGGAGGTCTCATCATGAGCCGGCCTACCCAGTTTTCACTTCTTCCTGGTGAATGGCATTGTGATTTCTCTAGTCACCAAGCCATCACAATGGCCTCTGTTATGACATTTAACAAGCACTTCCTCAGCTTAAACAAAGGACAATGGTTCCAAGGGTAAGAAAGCAACTTTGTCAAGGTTATGGACACCTGTGGGCAAAAGAGCTCTCCTGATGGTATTGGAGTCACATTTATACACATCAATAATAATATTAAACCCTTTTTCCTATATCTCTATTTAAATATCAAATGAAAGTATGAATTTTTAACCTTTGATTTCGAACCTATTAAACATGAAGATAATTATAAATCGATCACATTAGTTTGAGTGGGTAATAAACGCATTTTTACTTATGTTTATCTTAAGTTGTCCCTTCTCCTTATCTTTGAATCATTACAAATGTTTCTATATCTATTTACAATTTATCACACGCATTGATTTCAGTAAAAGCTATAATTTGATTGATTGTATCATAATTATGCCTTCTTTTTCCTGCTGTACAATTGCTACGCAGCACTTTCATCTCTTAATTGATGGTCGAGGACGACCTACTATCCTTCAGGGGGGGCACAGATGTTTTCATGCAGATAAAATCCTGATATTTCTTTACCTGTATGCGAACCAAATCCCTACATTCCAGGGAATAACAAAAACTTAACGACATTATTCCAATTCACCGTGTTGTGTTGTTCCATTACAATCACTGTGTGTTTGGAAAGAAGTAACAATGTGCAGAGACGATGGGAGGATGACCAATTCGCAGTGAGCCGCAAGTGCTAGTTGTTTCTAATGCTACACGAGAGATTTTGGAAAAATTGGGATGGATTACATATTTCATGAGGATGTAACAACCCCATGAAACGGTGGCCACCGAATTTTTACAGAACTTGCAGGAAGGATACTCCATGGTTAAAGGAAGACATATAGTTGTATCTGATGAAATAATTGCAGAGGTGTCTGTTATACCAGCGCAAGGAACCATATGGACGCAGAAGAAGGTTAGGCTTCAAGAAGCCATGAAGATTTTTCAGGATGACGGACAGACATTGGTCGTCAAAGGCAAAGGAGTTTAGCCAGCATCATTGGGAGAACCATGGATGAAATTGGCCAAGATAGTGCAGGCCTATATAACATGCGACGCAAGGAAAGACGTGGTAAGACCTTGCCACCTTCAGTTACTGGTTGTATTAAAATAGAAATGCACTATAAATTTTCCTACATTTTTAAATTCCTTACTGCATGATATTGCCCATAGTATAAGAAAATCTCAACACACAGACATGGTGGTCAGCCACCATTGCCTAATCAGATCAATAGTGAGTCATAGTCTCACCCAACAACAGACCAACTGGGAAGAGTTGATATTCTCCATTGATGGAGGGCTAGCTTTACCTGCCCCAAAATGGAAGAGAATGGCTAGCTTAACAGCTGAGCCATCAATTCACAGACAGTCCCTCCATTCAAAACGAAGTAGGGGAATGATAGAAGGACTTCCGGGTAGTAGTAGCTATCCCTTGGAATTTCCCAGCTCAGAGGATGAAAAACCTCCACAATTGGAAGGAGGAAGTCCTCGTACTGATGAAGAAGAGGAAATTGAGGGAGAAATTCACTATTCGGATGAAGAAGAAATGAGCCACCACACCAGTGGTGAGAAAAAAACCAGTGCAGAAGAAGGAAATAATGAAGAAGAGTAAATTGAGGGAGAAATTCGATATTCAGATGAGGAAGAAGGAAGCTATCATACCTATGAGGAGGATTAAGATAATCATAGAAATGAAAGAGAAGGAACAGAGCCTCCCTAAAATACTACTGTAAGTTCACCACGAAGCCCTTTAAGGGAAGACCAATTGGCCCAAATTCTGGCCAGTATGAGTGAATATGTGCAGCCTCATAGCCCTTTGGACCTTAACGTTGATATCAATCAGTTGCAGGAGCACTCTGATATCAACTAAGAAATAGCTGAAGAAATGTTGAATGAAACAGAAAACCCTAACGAAGTGATAGAGTCAGCTAGGGTTGCTTCCCCTGAAAAGCATGAACAAGAAAAGGAGAACACCGAAGCAATATCCCAACCTGAAAGTTCTCAGGGGATTGCAGAGTCAATTGAGCGTATAATTCCTGAAGAATTTATCCAAGGACATATGAATATTGAAGAAGAACCCCAAGAAGAACCCCAAGAAGAAAACCAAGAAGAGAACCCAACTGAAGGCACGATTGATGAGGACCAAAACCCTGTTGAGAAAACAAGTTCAGAAAAAGGAACAACCGTTCCATTAAGAAAAAGGAAGAAAGTAAATGAGATTGAAAAGCCTCGGAGGGAACGAATGAAGCTTTAGAGACTCATGGAACAACTCAGGAAAACCATTAGGGTTCTTAGAATGAAACAAATGCCTAAGAAAGCCCCTAAGAGAAGAAGCATAGCCACCAAGCGAACTTCGAAAAAGAGAAAAGTGGTCGCTAAGAGGAACCCGCAAGTTGCAGAAGCTATGGCTGAGCCTAATTATGGAGATATGGAACAACAAACAATTGTTCCAGCACAAGCTGTTCCAGAGGGACCCGCTTCAAGTGAAAACATGCAAGCTAGTAGTCAGAATAATTTTAGTGACCCTACATTAGCCAGACTCCAAGAGGAGTTGCCACAGGCTCGACTGGAAAGGAAAAAGTTGGAAGAAGACACTGTCCCTAGGAAGATATATCAGGAGTTGCAGCAGCAGATGAAGACCATCCATGAAGCTGAAGCTGAAGCCCACGAGAAGTGTCTAAAGGCAGAGGAAAAGGCTGAAAAGGTAATGAATCAATTAAAATTAGCCCAGAATCGAATGGGCAGTCTCTGCTAATTACACACTGATGTCTTAGCCTATAGATGCCCTGCCAAGAACTATTCTTTGTTTATATTAGAAATATATTTACAACTAAATATTAACGCAGTTGGGGAAGGAAAATCTATAGAGCTAAAAACTATAGATGACTTTGTAACATGCTGCAAACTCTATGGGGTAAAGGTACAACACCTCTTGTGTGAGTTTTATTTGCATAATCTAATAATGGAAAATGTTTGTGAGTCAAATCCTAGCCCTTTTGTGGGAGATATCCAATACCAGGCATTTATTTCCTTTGTTGTTAATCAGTTAAAATGGCTTAAAGCCTATAATTTTTTTCAAAGGCAGGAAAATGAATTAGATTTGTGGGTTAGGAGTGAACCTCAGGACCCATTTTAACATTGGGCTAGGCAGAAGAGTTTGATGAAAAAGGAAGGTGTTATCCAAGCATTGGGGCCTATCCATAAATGGATCATCTTGAATGGGATAGATTATTTCCTATCTATTAGAAACCGGGCTTACATAGCAGTTAAGGTCCGATGGGGAATTTCCAATCGGAATGTGCAAAATAGAGAACCATTTAACTATAAAAACTTTGGGCTAGCTGCAAACCGCTTGGTTTCCTATAGTAATATCATTTTGAAAGAAGGACCATTCTAGCTAGGGTGTATATTTCGAAGCCCCATTGCATGGTATCCTGCTACAGACTACAAATCCATTTATGAACTACCCGAAGGACAAACATAGCATGTCTTCAAAGCATTAGTTGCACTGCATGGTTTTACGCCTTTTGATGAAAAACATTATTCGGTTTATTCTTTAAGTGCTCTGCATGTGAACTATAGTTTTCATGAGGACATGAAAAAGATTAAGTAGGGGGGTATGTTGAGCAGTGGAAAAGGTATGAAATCACTATATATTTTCTCATTCTTTTACTATAGACATAATCCTTTTTACCTTAGAAAGGTGATTTATTATAAGAATTATAGTAGAATTGGAAAGATGTATGTTTATTGTAAAAAGATGACTAAAGATTGATTTTTTTTGATAAAAACAGGAATTAGACGAAGTGAACAGCTATAACAAAGGTGAGGTTGAGATGAATGCAACTGCTGTTCCTCCAGCGTTAGACCAAATCCTGCCAAAGACAAGGAAATCCGAACGCATCGCTAAGAAAAGGCAGGGGACATCTCGGCTTCGGTCAAATTAAACCATGTGATAACTAAAGAAGGGAAGTGAATCCCTCAGGATCCTTCGATCCTAAGGGATCGTTGTTCAAGCCTCATCTTATTCCTCGTCTTGTCCGTCAAGGTCTGATATATAAGGCAACGATTTTAGTGATTAAAGGGGTCAGAGATTCTTGATTAAAAACATTTCCTTTGTAATATTGTGTTTTATTGACTTCCGGCTTTAGAGAGCGGTCTCTATAATACTTTATGCTCGATTAATATAAAAGACACGTTTCATTTCACCTCTCAAGTTCTGAAGTAGCCCAGCAGTGTTTCACTGATGCTTAGGGCCCGGCCCTGGTGAGATCACCCTGCTGTTTGTATTTCTAACCTTTGCTTACTATTGTGTGAAGTTGTGTTTAAATTCATTACGATTACAGAGTTGATTGATTGTTGTTGGACTGAATACAGATTCATTGTGAGCATTAACGAACTGCACTGCTATTTTATCATTTGCAAGAAGTGTATTCGCTGTTTATTTACCTTGCTATCTTTATAAAGCTTTGTTGTTCTATATTCAATTCTAGTTGTTGTTCTATTGGTTTATGATCCTTTACGATTGACTGTTTCATGGTATTGGATGTTGACAGGGTTGAAGTATTGAGATTAGTTGCTTGATTGTGTTAAGTTTAGAATTGCTGTTCAATTCATGTTTTTTGTTCCATTCCTATTTATTGTTCATTTCTGATTCATAGATTCAGATTAGCAGATAGATTGGTTACAATTGTTGTGTATGCATAGGAATTATGAGTTGCTGTTCCTTTCCAACATTTGTTATTAGCAGAAGTTCCTTTCAATTATTTTCATCAGCAAGTAGTTTGAGTTTGATTTCATTTTGATTACTTTAAAAACAAGACCACCAACTGTAGAGGACATTGGTTACTGCTTCCAAGTTCCCAGATTGGTTATCTTGCCTTAATGTGATTTCAGTTGCATCGATTTCTAAGGGAAGGAGTTATTGCTATTGTATCCCTGATCGATGTTTTGCAGATCGATATAGTTAAGATTTCAAAGCATTTCCATTTATGTTACTGTAATTAGATTTCTTTACAAGCATCCATTTACTCTTGCATTTAGAATTTTGTACTACATATTCATAGCATTACTCTTAGTTAATTGCAGCCTCAGACAGAGTACACTCTTGAAATAAAAAGTCACTCCCAGATTGATAATTAATGTAGGCTAATTAGGTGTTTAAAAGATACCTTTTTATGCTCCAACAATCTAGAGGTTCATCTTTCAGAACAGGAAGTTCCTCCACTACATGCAAGTCTTGCTCCCTCTCAAGCATAGCTTGTGCAACACCCATGATCGTTCTGTTCTTCCTCTCCGTGACCCCATTCTGCTGTGGGGTATGAGGCGCTATGATTTCTCTTCGAATTCCTTCTTTTCTACAGAAGTCTTTGAATTCGTCCGAGATATATTCACCACCATTATCGCTCCGTAGAGCTTTCACTTTCTTCCCCGACTCCTTCTCCACCAATGCTTTAAACTCATAGAACTTTTAGAATGTTTTGCTTTTCTTCTGCATGAAGAATATTCAGCATCTATGAGAATAGTCATCAACAAATATAACATAATACCTATGTTTTTCTGTTGAAGAAACCGAGAAAGGTCCACACACGTCTGTGTGTATTCTCTCCGAGATCACTGAAGCACAGTTCTCCTTCTCATGAAAGGTGGTCTTCACAAACTTACCCATAGTACATCCCTTGCATTGATCTAACTGCACAAGAGTACCCTTGGGAAGTCCAGTATAAATCTGCTACAAAATCTTCAAAGCGCCATGGTGAAGATGGCCCAATCTCCTGTGCCATAATTTGCCCTCATCCCAGCTCACCACTTATTCTTCTTTTCCCACCATGCAGCGCAGCCATCTACCTCTAGCTTGTAGAGATTCTTAACTCGAATCCATATCTCCTTGGTTTGACTTATTGTTTTATGTCGACGGAAAGATTTTCCCTCACTGAAAACAATAGCATAACCTTTGTCTTCCAACATTGCGACCGAGACCAAGTTCTTTCTCAGACCTAGAACATGCATAACATCCTTCAACAAGAATGGATTACCAGACTCCCTTTCAAAGGTAATGGTCCCAATACCAGTCGCACTGTATCGACCATCATCGCCCATCACTATATGCATCTAGAGGTCCTTCTCCTCCAAGTCACTAAATAACTCCCTGTCTCCTGTCATATGGAAAGACACACCACTATCAAGACACCACACCGATCCCATATAGCTTGAAACCAAGCATGCGATAAAAGAGAAATCAAGTTTGAATTGAGAGGCTAAGGCCTCTCCAGCTACAGCTCCAACAACGTTCTTGTTCTTTTTCTTCTATGGGAAGTTAGTGACGAAATGCTCATGTTCGTGACAGTGAAAACACTTCACTTTGGAAAAATCCTGCTTCTTGCCTTTAGCTTCGTATTTTGAAGGAAATTTCTTCCCATTCCCTTTCCTTTCTTTGGCAGCCAAAGAAAAATTCTCTTCATCTTCATTCTTCGATGAAGAGCCATCCCTGGTACCCCGCCTTATCTCCTCCTGCACAAGATCCAACCAAATTCGCTCCCATCCCGGAAGTTTCTCCCGTCCATTGACAGAGTCTTCGTAGCTATGCCAACTCTTCAGAAGGCCAAGGAGAGCCAAGCTCACCAAGTCTTCATCATCAACATTAACCCCCACACTTCCCAATTCATCCTTTCAGTGGACAAAATTCATGATATATTTTGGAATACTATCACCCTTCTCCATTTTTATTTTTCTGAGCTTTTCTTTAAGCGCCAACTTCCTTTGGTTGCTTCTGCTTTGGAAAACATCTGTCAAAGCACTTCACATTAAGAATGGAGTGGCTTTCCCATGAATTCTGGATGCAATATGATCCTTCACACCTTCGAATATAATTCTTCTTATCTTTTCCATCTTCTTTTACCATGCGTCAAGTAATGCAACATCGCTAGATCCTGGCTTAGGAACATCGCTATCGATGAACTCCTTCAGTGCATTATCCTCCAGAACAGCCTCCATCCTATCCTTCCAGGCTATTTAATTCAAGCTCCCATCAAGTGAATACTCCAATCGCAACCTATTGAAAGACATTTCAATGTATACTCAACTTCTGCACCAAGAATTCTATGTAGCAAATTTGAATTGTCCACCAGCACAAACTCAGCAATTCTTCACAATTGCAGCTTCAAGAATTAACACTGCTCTGATACCATGTAGAAATTAGTATACACTAAGCATGCATACATCCAGATTCCCCTGATCTCACAATATTTAACTTGTTGAAAAATACAGAATCATTCCACTGTTAATCTTTTGCGGAAAATTAATTACAAACACATGTGAAGCATAAATAAAAACAATTGCACATAACACAGTTGTTTTAACGGGAAAGCCTGAAGCTAAAAAACCCAACTATCATATATTATGTATCATGGAGATCATGTAACAATCTCAACAAAGCTTAGTACATCAAGTTCTGAGTACAATTAATCGTCACACACTAACATAGAAGAAATCTGCAAATCCATGCACCAATTTCTGCCCTCCTGCTAGCCTTCCTCCACTGTGCAATCCCTGCTGAAGAATAGCTTTAAAATAATTCAAATTACCCTTACCCTGACTGCGAAATCCTCATTGGAAACTCCAATTTGTGTGTGATGCAATCAATGCATCACTATAGTCACAACATATAGTCCATCTTGCCCTTTCACCTATCTCTCCACTGGGTCTCCACTGGAACTTCCATGCATTGTAGTTAACTGATGTATTGTTCAGTTGATTAATGAGTTATTATTTATGAATTAATTAACTAATTAATTCACTCCACTCTCACTAGTGTATCATTCAGTTAGACTACATACAACTAGCTCAACTGAGTCTAACTGAGTTAAACTGAATACAACTCCATGAACTACTCTTCCAACTGTGTCATAACTTTTCCACTTTAGTTCTAACTAAGTCCTCCATGCATGCACCACCAGTAAACCCTAGGAATTGCGTAATTCCTTCAGCCCACTGATTTTCCAAATATGTGCACTGAAACTAAGTGCTCTAAGAGAATAAGTTGTTTTTTATTGTCGGATTATTATTAAGAGCTAATAATAATCGACACTTCTATTTTTAGATCGATGATATAAGAATAGACTTCTCCCAATAATCTAAAAATAGAATTTCATCTATTTTTCCAACTTGATCAACCATCCACAAACAACATCCTGCAGCTTCTGAAATATGATCACCATGTGTAAAAATAAACATAGTCTAAAAATAGACTTGTGCCAAGAATAGCCTTCAGGCCCACTTAGTGAAGGCGACTCTTTTCACTAAGCTCACCATCTTGTTGAATCTCAACAGGATGGAATGAAGAAATAAAAAGTAGCAGATCTAGCTACAGCTACCTGGAGTTCATGGTATTTTTGTTCTAGATTTTGAAAGTGAGACCAATCTATTGGTATTGTGGAAGTAGATCTATATTTTTTATGGTAAAACCATAAACAAAGGGTTTAAAACTGTTGAGTCAATAGCAACGTCTGAAAGATGACTTTTAAGCTTAGATCTGAATAAGGTATTCTTAAATTTTATATCATACTATAAATCTTCATTGTGTTCAACCTTTGCAGGTAATGCACAATACCTTTCTAAATAAATTTTACCTGATCTCTTTGAATCTTTCTTCCTGTACAACTTTTCTGTGCTTGACAAAATCTACGATGGATTTAGATCACAATTCCTCTAAGTGTATATGCCTCTATAAGCTATGACTTCGTGAAAAAGAATACTTTCTAATACAGAGTGGAGTCTCCATAGTAAACACCTTGCAGCCAAACCGATATCAAAATATTTCTTTTCCCCGAGAGATCCAATATTGAAAATTAAAATTGTTTGGGGAAAAATATGTCTTTCATTCCTCGACAACGACACCAAAATGTTCTCTTAGAGAAAAACTTGGATGCGGAAAAAATCCTGAGGTAACCTCAAACCTATTTGAGGTTGAAATATGACCTTTCAACCTCGAGAGGGATCTCTCCCTAAACTCAACTACTCAAGGTCACTCTAGTAAAAGGTTTACAAATTTATGTTTTATGGCCATATTTGTCTGAGAAATAATGAAATTTGTTTGGGCTATGAAGAAATTACACCATTGCGCATGGATTCTAACCCTATCAGGTGATATTTACTTACTAATTTGATGATAAAAACACGAAAGTATGGTAGCAATAATTCCTTTGATAGTTTACAAAATTTAGAGGGAAAATGAAAGAAAGCAGTATAGAATTTAAATGAACAAAAATTACTAATGCCTTAGAAATAAATAACCATAAGAATAAAATATGAATCCCAATCTCACATACTTAGTTTTAAAGACATGAAGAAAGTTTAAAATAGAGAAAACAGACAGGTAACTATGCGACAAGAATTTTTTCAAGTGCTCATGAAAGTTGTATTCATTTAAGATATGCTCAAATAATACACAAGGATGATATGTCTCAAATAAACACCAGCCCTTTTTCCTTCTAAATTTCCCTCTTATATAAACATTACAATAAATAACAAATATTTGTAGCTCAAAATTTAATTATAATAATCCAAAATAGTAATGTAAATATTCTAAGTGCACGCATCTGAAAATATCTCCTAAAAATATCAAGTTTTTCCAAAATAAACTATATGCTGAAAATCATGCTGAAAATGGGTTTGAAATAATGTATGATCATAATGTTTCCTTCATTGGTACATCAAGTCCCTTGCTGTAAAATAGGTCCAATAATTCTTTGAAACTGATCTTTTGTTTCAACTCCTCCTTTATCGGGCTTTCATGTTGTAATTTTTGATAATGTCGATGTCAATCCTTAGTTCCCTAAGTCGATACTTTTGTTGAAATACTAAATGTCAGTGATTTACTTAATATGTTTATTTTCAAAATGGATTAACAATGGAAATATCATCGTGCTTCTAAAAAAAAATTCTGACAACCAAAATGGCAGCTCTCCACTCTGCTTCTCTATATGTGAACGCTGACACATGATCAACGATATGTCAAAATTCACTTTTAAGAGTGAATAATAAAAACCCAAAATGGCCCTTAGACTCTTAGCTAAGGGTACTAACCACCTTAAGAATACATCTACCTTTTACATTCCTTTCCTCTTACTCTGTCTCGTTTCCATAGGGCCTTTTTCCTTGGTTTCTTTAGCTTTTAAATTCTTAGAACCTAAATTTTTTCCTTTTTTCATTATGAGTTATTTTAATGGCATGTTTTCAACAACTATCACCTCTTTTGCAAGGTCTAGTTTGTTTTCAGCTTTATCTTAAATCCATGTTTCTTTTTAGGCCTGGTGTGAGTTTTTTTACCTCCATTAAATATATTAGACAATGTAGTTTCTTCTTCAAATGGGGGTTCTTCAACCTGGGTTTCAACTTTAATTTATTTTCCTTTAATTATTTCTGGTAAATGAGTTTCTGCAAGGGATTTCCCAATGGGTGATTTTTTAGCATGAGGAGAATTGATAGCAAGGGGTACATTTTCAGTGGAGACAGGGTTTCTCCTTTTGAGCCTATCACTTCTCCTAGCATAAACCTTAGGAATTTTAGGACCACAAGATGAGGGAATGATTTTTTATTTTCAACTAGGGGATTTCTCAGTGGAAGATCTTGCATGAGTTTTCTTACCCTGTTTTTTGACTTTCTTCCTCCCTTGTCTAGCATTAGGAGATTGGGGTTAAACACCTCCTAAAAATAAGAAATGGATCCAGGTCCTTCTAACCTTGGACAATTTTTTATCAATTAACAATTTGATTAGGTAGTTATTATAAAAAAAATGAGGATATGGGTTTGCCCTCGTTCGAAAATGAGTAACCACTTGTTCCAATCTTTGTAGTTAATAAAAAAAAATCTCATTCTGACTTGACCAACTAAATTATCTAAGAAACATAAATGGTAATGGTTTACCCTATTGAAATTACCTTCACAGGTGAAATAAGATTGTGTTATACTTAACAAAAAGTTCCACTTATCCTCTAACCAATCCCTCTTAACCGCTATCTTCAAATTTTTGTCTTTATACTCTGCTTTTAAGAGAAATGGGATGTCAATCCTCGCTAGAACATGGATTCTAAAAACCCTTTCTCTTTCTAAAGGTAGAGCCACAAAATCCGCTATCAGATCCTATGTGAGTTGAAAGGACATTTATCCTACCTCCACCCACTGACTATCAGACTCTTGAGCGAATGATCGAGCCACAACATCACGGTAATCAGTGCATTGCTGGAAAAATTCTTGCCACCAAATTCACTAGAATTTTTAATGAATATCAAGGTAAATCTCTAGGAGGTTGGGCGCTTTTGGCTTAGCTCTATTTTCCTTCGAACTCTTCCCCATTAGTTGTATAACCCAGCATAGACATAGAAAGATTTACGTTGATTTGATCCTGCATTTCTGTAATCAAACTTGGATGCAAATGAATTTTCCAGGAGTTAACAAACTTATAAGCGATAACAAAAAATTAACCATACGAGAAAAATGATAAAATTTCAGGTAATGATTTAACATTAACCCATGTTTTACCGTTGAATTATTAATCGATAAATCCATACTTGATGGTGGTGGAAAAAAATTACTTGACACGTAATTTCTACCCTCTGAATTAAACATGGAATTATCCATACTCATCACTGTGTTTCTGCTGTGGTCAGTGTATTTCAAAAAATCAAAATTTGAAATTCATTTTTGCACTAATATTATATTTTCAAACTATATCAAAAATTTTGGCAACCCCATTGTGAGTGTATTGATCTTAAAAATTTATTAAAACCATAAAAACGTTGACAATCCCACTATCAGTGTTTTCCCTATTTATTACAAATAATTTTCTCACACTGAAACTGTGAGCATTTTCTTGAAAATTTTCAGAAACGAAGTAAAATGTGATAAAACACTATAACGTGAAATCAAAACTTGCATAGGATCCTCATTTGCAATAATATACTAATGTAATATGATACCTAACCCAAACATCTTGAAATATCACTTAAGCCATTGATTATTTGTTGGAAATTAGTGGTTAACTTTTTCATAATATAACATTTTTTTCAAATGAATGTTTTCAAGATGTCTGTTACAATTGATTTGGATGACGTAAAAATATCCTCTTCCTCTAAATAAATAGTTACACCCATCATAAGATGATCTGATAGAATTTATGGCAAATTTGAAAGCATCGTACAGGGGGTTATGGAAAATCCTCCTAATTTTCCCATATACATTGATATTGCTTGCTATATTGACAATATGAGAAAGCTTACATGGGGAAATATCTATTTAAATTTATCTAGGAAGGACGTCCTATAATATGAAGAATACTTTGAAGTGAATATCAATGTAGATAATTTTAGGCTACAAAAGGTTTCCACACACACCATAGACTTCCATTATGCAGAGACTATAGAGTGGATTCTCCATAATATATATGAGGAATAGTGTATGATGAAAAGTGATTAGGGATAACTTGTGACATCATTTAAAACAATAGACATTGTAAATTATTACATTTTTCCCATAAATTAGGAGACTTTCAGTAGTGAGTGGTTTGGTATTTATGATGGGTAAACTAAAGACATGTTGATGTCTTGGTGGCAAGAGCCGATAAATTTCAACAATAGAGAAGACAATATTTATAATAAAAAATCACTTAGGAAGGCTTATCAAATGTTATTTTTTACAATAAATAGGATTTATGGAGACCTAGCATGAAGACCTTTTAGGAAACCTAGGTTGCCTTGATTCATGCATGTGCTACGAAATGGACGATGTTCAAGTGGGAAAGTATGTTGGAATCCTTGATCAAATATAACATCCATGTAGTTAAGAATTCAGTGAAGGGGAAACAGTTATAATTTTATTTTTCATATTACCTATTGGACATTATGTGTGGGAAACGTGACTTTGAAGGGCTAGGTTTGGAGTGAAATCCTAAAGAAGAATTACTTGTGCGCACATATTTCAAAGTTTTTTCGAACACAATGTATAGAAAGATGTATGAGAATATTACATAATAATTCACATCTCGTTTATGGGACGTACCATTGTATATCTGATAGAGCCATGGCTTCTCTACATGATATTGCATATTGGTTTCCTCGTGGTGACACCACTTATATTATAGTTTTAATTCCTTACAAACCTCCACATGATCTTCCTACATTTATTATGGACAAATTGGTGTTGCAGGAGGTGGCTTTCCAAGTCATGAAGGATTCTTTAATACCTTGGTCAATTCCAAGAAAGCTCTATAACCTATCTTCCCTGTGTATATTGGATATTAATCTATTGAAAGTTGCAAGGAAGTAGAAGCAGAGACTGAAGAATTTTATTGTTTCAAGTTTGTTGAGTTAATTTTTCATAGATATGACTCGAAGAGTACTGCTATGGCACGTTGCAGATAAATTGGATATAATTTTATATATTCTTCAACCACTGACGTAAAAGAGGAATATGTAAAGTAATTTTACAACTCTTCCAAAGCACTGGAATTGGCTTTGCAAGTTGCAAAGTGAGAGAAGTCACAACATGACACTAAAGAGAGCATGACCTTATGAGCAAGAGAAATTATCCGTAAAAAAATGAAAAGGAAAAGAAACCTAAAAGGAGAATAAAAGAGAGAAAAAGTGTGATAAAAACGAAGCCCAAAAGAAGTAGGAATAAGAAGAGGATCAACCGAAGCAAGAGGAGAAGGAGATAGGAAAGAAACAAGAATAAGAAGAGAACATGAAAAGGAAAGAATATGAAAGGAAAAGGAAAGAGGCCATGAAGAAGAAGAACAAAGAGGCAACAACGAAGAGGAAAGAGCAATAAATAAAGAAAAATAAATAAAAGGAAGAACTAAGGAAGGAAGAAGAAGAAGAAAAGAAAAAAGTAGAGGAAGAATGAAAGAGAAAGGAGGAATAAGAATGATGGAAGTGGCCTTAACCAATGATATTGAACAATATCTTCTCAATAAGGAGTCGTTGATGCCTTGAAAATCATTGCATCAAAATCATGGATAACCACCTAGCTGGGAACTTGATAATCGTTCATTTTCTGTTTGGAATAGTGGCTCCGACTAGGGATGATGGGACCAATTTCCCAATAAAGTATAACTGAGTGGGTGTGAGGTATTTATAATGAAATGCGAATGATAAATGGGAGTGAAAATAGGATGAAATATATATATATATATATATATATATATATCTTGGGACTTAATTATATTTCCATTGTATGTGATTTCAAAGATTATCCTCAATGCATGAGAATTTAGATTATCAAACACTTATAGAAGTAAAAACATTTAAAGATAATTAATTTGATTAAGTAGTTAATCAAATTAAATTTTAAACGCATATCACATAAAATAACTAAATTTCTTGTACATATATTTAAATATGGCAATATTTGCATGTTCAAAAGTGAATTAATTCTGACTTGTATTTAGAAGATACATATAGAAAAAAATATTGAAAATAAGTATGACTATTAATCACATATAAACAAAAAAACAATATAAATATAGAAGTACACGATATATCATAACTCCTCTCGTGAAAGAAATATCCTTGTTCAAGCCTTTATATTAAGACGATTTCAAAATTACAATAGTGCAACTTTTCAAATCCTTCCTTCAAAAAATTCAAAACCCGTTTCTTTAATTTTTGGATTGTCCTTGAGTTGTTTAATTGTGAGTTGGAATTGTTGAATATCAGGATATTTAACCTTGATACCAGTTTGATGTTGCAATTTCATCTGATCAAAGTTGTGTTGCAGTTGTGACAACTGTTTTTGCCACTGATGATTAATACTCTGTTTTTATTTTAACAACTCTTGTTCCAACTGTTGGATTATGTCATCCTTTTCCTTGACAAATTTTTGTACATAGGATGCTTTGTTAATAGTGGAAGTTGCATAATCACTTGCAAAGTGTGATAGTATTTTTCAATCATCAAAAGGATTGGTTTGTGCATCCTTCCACACCACTTGCATTGGTATATCTCCAGGAACTAGTACTTGTGATTTCTGAACGCTTCTCCTCTTTATTTTCCTTCTCATCACAACCCTATGCTTAGGAATATAAAATATGTCAAGAGGAGAGATCTCTTCTAGATTAAGAATAATTTCTAATGAAGTTAATACAGGGATTAATTGAATCCGATATGTATTGACAACCTTGTCAGAAGCCCTAATAGTAAGCGGGTTCTGTCTGTTTTCTTGAGGAGTGTTGATTGTATCTTTAGGCTCAGTAGTATTTAACTCTTTCTTCTCCTTGATCTTCTTATCAAATCAGTCCCAGACCTTATTCAAATCAATTAAAAATGCTTCAATAGTTTTTTGTTCTATGGATGTGGTTTCTTTTGTTTTTTTTCGGACCTTAGTGTCCTTTGGAGGCTGCTCCAAATCCCACTCTTTCTATAAAATTGGTTGAGAAAGCCTCAACATGTCAAGATGGATATTTTCCAACCTCTAATTCTTGTATTCTTTAAACTTAGTAAGTTTTTATGGATTAAGAAGGAACTATGCCACCTTTTATACCTGTAGGTATGTCTTGACATACTTAAATATATGATCATAATCATTGGGCTCGTGTATGAATTGTCTAAATTTAACTTGGGTTGTAAGGTTATGGACCACTTTGTTTGGGAGAAACTGTTTTTTGGGCATGGTAGATAAGTTTAAACACCACATTTGGTTAATTTCAAGCCCATAGTTCTTGTAATTATATAAATCATAGACACCACACTTAATATGAAATGATGGTCTGGAGGACTTTTTGGCTTCTTTCAAGGCTTTAGTTAGTCCATTTCCCACTGTGTGATAGGAAATATATTTGGCTTGGAGTTTATCAGGCACATAAAGTGGGAGAACATGGAGCCTCTATAGACAACCAAAATCCCTAACATATGTAGAAAATTCTTCTCCAAACCATTTTCCTATAGGTTTGAAACCATATTTTCCTTCATTTGACAGTCCTTGGGCTTTTTCTCTAAAGACAACTTGATGTAGGGGTAATCTGACTTCATGATAAATTTTGTAAAAATGAGACTGAAAATTGGGTCCCCAAAGGATATTGTGGTAGATATGAATAGGCGTAGATATGAAAGGGGGAACTAACTTGGAAGTGGATTTCCAATTTTTTCTATACACTAGGATTTGAGAGGCAATATTATAGGAAATAATAGTAGTTCAATCCATAATGTATGAATATGATACAACATTAATGAGAGGAATCCACTCCACTGAAAAATTATTTGTATTAGGATACCCAAAAGTCCTACACATGATACCAACAAAATAGCAACACAGCCCAACAAGAGAAGATGTGGAGTACATACCCTTATCATCGTGTTTGTGATTGTTGGAGTTGTGTCTCCATTGCCTTATTGGCTCTCACTCTAGCTAATTTTCCTCTATGAACTGTTGAAGGAAATTATTATCATATACCTTCTTTGGCTTGGGTAGATGATACATTCTCTACAAATTTTCCACCTTGAAAGACACAATTATTGTTTCTTTTGAGGTTAGGAATTTCCTTTTTTCACTATTTAAATTTTCAATTATCCACTTCACCATGTGTAGGGAAATTCGATGGAGTAAAGAATTGGATACTTCATTGTAAGAAGTTTCAGAGGATGATGAATCATGATATGTAGCTATCCTTTTAATTATTTTTTACTCTTCATCCTAAAATAATTTATACATGGCCTCCCATGAAGAAGTTCCACAATCTATGGTACATGTTGTATCAAAGAATAGCGGAGGTATCTCTATGATTTCTCAAGTAGGAGGAGCTAACTGTGGATTAGCCATTGGTTTCTTTTTTTTCTTTGCATATTTTGACATTTCACAAGACTCTTTCTTTTCAAGACTAGCCTGCATCAAGGATAAAGACAATAATGAGTAACAACACTTAGAATGCCGGAGCGATTAACTCAAAACCTTAGCATGACGTAAAATATATTTTAAATGTAGATAATCCCAAAAAATTAAATAAAAATTGATCAGATCATTTGGCTTTTTGAGACCATAAATATCGTTATGCCTCAGTCATAATTGAAAATTTTTGTTCATGTGGTTTACCTGAAATCTCAGCGCTTTAATGAAGATTTCGCATTCCAAAATTCCTTAAGAGAATAACTTATAACACACTATATTATATTATTTACCAATATGATATGAAGTCTATGTGTTAATTAAATTTAAGAACTTATGAGCGGTTGAAGATATCAGGCTATTGTTGGGTTAAGTGTGCTTTAAGTTTTGTGATGCAATAATAGAATCACAATCGCAAAATTTGTAGAATAGGAGACTGCACTAAAGGGCTTGCGGTACTGCAATTGCAATATATCGCATCGGGGTTTTCGAGTGGGGGCTTTCAATGACATCAAGATATATTTTCGATGCCGGTGCAGCGAAGGATGACATGGTAGATAGATGGGTCGTACTAATGGACTTTAAAATAAGCGCCGGAAATAATTTTCCATTGTAATCATTTTTATAAAAGTCCTTTGTGTGAACTCATTTATGTATTTGGGTGACATCGTATCGAATTTTTTGAATAGATCACTTTTAGTGCTCCTTCTTGGAATTGAGATATGCAATATGCGATGAGGTTTTCGTTAGTGCTTTGTTTAATTCCTTCAGCTAATAGGATTTAATTTTATCCTTTGAATTTCAATTTTTATCCTATAAAGAATAAAAAAACATTTTGTTATCCTAAATTAAAAATTAACAAGGATTTCCATTATTTCCTACCGTAATTATATACAAATAATGGAGGGTAGGTTGGGGCGGGGGGGGGGGGGGTGCGGTGGATGGGGGAGTTATTGAATATCACAACAATTGGTGATTCACTAGAAGAACTAGTTATCTCCTATTTTTAATAATGAAATTTTAAAAAATTGAATAAGTAAAAATGATTTAGGAAAGGAAAAGTATATTTGAGGTACTCGATAAGTAAAATTACTCTGAATAAAAAATCCCATTCTATTGTAGTTCATTTAAAGCCTCTTATAGATGAAAATCCTTAACTATATATAGAAGTCATTAATAGTTATAAAGGTAAAGTAGGGGGGTTTTGAAACTTAGCCTTTTCATATACT
This sequence comes from Pinus albicaulis, assembly GCA_034641835.2. NCBI lineage: Eukaryota > Viridiplantae > Streptophyta > Pinopsida > Pinales > Pinaceae > Pinus > Pinus albicaulis. The sequence continues at coordinate 1,072,938,775 of CM076572.1, read as the reverse complement.
CAATTTTGTCATAGGTAGATCCTCTACTGTGAGCAAGCATTCACAGCCTCATCAAGGTTACCTTTGAACCATCAATCATCCAATAGCCCATCCATTTATGATTGAATCCATCATATATGAATTCAAATATATATATATATATATATACACACATATTTCTTTTCTTTCATTTTTTTATTTTAAAGGCACATAAGAACCATTTTCCTAGTTTGGTGACCAGATAGTGGCAATGTCATTCACAGGTTGCAATTTAGTTGAACACGATGCCTCCTGATGAAACCCCTTGTGTTGTGGTTGAATAATAATAAACCATTACCCTTTTTTTTTGTTCAATATTGGTAATGTGAGCTTGTTATTTTCCTATGATTATGGTAAGTAGGCTTATGATGAGACCTCTTATGTTTCATGTTTTGTATATTTTTGAATTACACTATAAAAAGTTTATGAATAATGGATCGGGAGAATCATTGACTGAAGAGTTTTGGATGAAAGCTTCGAATTAAATATTAGCTACAAAATAGTATTTAATTTTTGAAGAAAACCTTTCTTGAATGATAATAAGATCAAAATATTTTATAAATTTTTAGGTTAAAAGAACTTACAACTTCGATGGAAAAATATTTTATAGTTTTATGATATTTATTGAATTTTAATGTTGTAATTATATCCTTAAAAATTCCTACTTTCAAAGCGAAAATTCATAGAATGATTAGAGAATTTGATAAAAATCCAAAATCATGTTACTTAACATCATTTCCTAACAGACCTAAATATATAAATACAAATACCTACATATTTACAGTAGAAGACATGTTCTTCTAGGAAAATAATTTATTTAGAATAAGCCCATTAGCAGGAAGAGAATTTCTATTTCCTTGCAGATCTTGCAGTATGAAAGTTGATTCGCGTACGTTTTTAGAAATTTGAAATGGTCCAAGCCACATTTTTTGGAATTTAGTATGCTTTCATTTTTCCTCATGTGCCTTGTCCCATTTGAGAACACTATCTATGGTTCAAAAATATTTTTTTATCGAAATCACTTGCATCAAAAGAAGACTTAACTATCTGTTGATGGTGAGCACATGTTTGCTTGAATTTTTCCCTTTATTCTTCTAATTAAAGTATTTGAGACATTCTTAATTGAAAAGAAGATGAAGCAATGACCTACCAGGTCTATTACTCCTTGATAGGCATCTCTAAAACACTAGGCTACACTATAAGTCTCAAGAAAGAGACCTTAACACTTCCTTATGTATTCATTTCATAAACATTGCCTTAAAATAAATTGTACATAAACATGGAAGGATTAATTTTAGAGTTTTTTGCTGTATGGAATAAATAAGCATGATTGAGGGAACACATGAGCATATAAACCCTCTGATGCTTGAAACCCATGTGTTCATTTACCTTCAGTGCAACTTGTTGTATGAGAATGTTTGAGTTGAGAACCAAAACCAACTTTTCAGAACAGGAACAAGAAATAAACTTATGGAATAGGAACAAAACTCTGTGAACAGGAACAAAACTACTTTTTCAGGAATAGATAATCCTTCTTGGATACACCTATTGGTTTCCATTAACCCTTCATTTTTACTCCATTCACTCTATTCATGCTTCTTCAATCCATCTAATAGTGTTCATTAACCTGATTCGAATTGTCATCCAACTTGAACTCCTCTGTTTATTGGAGATATTTCCCTTAGTCATTCAACATGTCTTGGCCTTTTTTGACACAACTTCAACACAAATTTGAACCCTCTCTTCCATGCATTCTGAGGACATATTAAATCCACGAGACCACTTCCAATACTTGGCTTACAAATTCAATAATAACTGCAATCCTTTTGTAGCTTAATGCATACACTCAGACCCCAATAACACAACACTCCTGCAAACATAGCAATTCATTTTTTTATCATTGAGACTAAAAAATAATTGTTTAAATATCACTTTGGAACTCCTCAATGAGGGATATTTTTGAAAAATAACTCAGAAATTAACAAATAAACCCTAATATGCACAAAACCCAAATGGTGGAATTTCAAATTTCGTCTTCCTTCGAACAAAAATTGACTCACAAGTTTGATGATGGTTACCCAATCGAATTTCCCAATGATCTTGGTGATCGACACCGAATTACGGTTAAATCCAAATCTTGTGAATAAAATAGGCTTCACATATTTGACCTTATTTATATGATATAAGGGATTTCCTTCACAATATGGATTCAATTAAACACCTTCAAAAATCAAGAAGCTTTCTCAACAATTACAATCAAAGATGCTACAATAATTTCCAGATTTGTGTCTATCATTCTAATGAGAAGTGTTATGGTATGAAAATATCAAAATGTTGTTACAATACTCCATACATTATAGATAAAATACTTGCAAGACAAATTTGAAAGGCCTAATGGAACCACCAAAAAAAGGAAGCGAATCAAATCATTTTCAAAAAATTTCTAGAGTGTCGTAAGAGGGATTTAGAGGCTTCGACATATTTGAGAAGTAAAAAAAATAAAAAATCGCACCACTTGGTTCTTCTTATGAGGTTCTAATCCTCCTCACAAGATTTACATATTCTGTTGGAAATAATGAGAGGGGACGGAATCAATTTTCCTTTCAATTAGTATTATTATTAATATTTCATAACATTATTTAATCTTCAATTATTATTAGTGTTTGTAAAATGATAGTAGTAAACAAAACGAACACAAATGCACTTATTTTTTATGGTGGAAACCCTCTCCGGGACAAAAACCACATAAATTATTTTCTAAAAATTCTTTAATATTCAACTCCAATTGAAAATAAAGCTCCAGCTTCCTAGAATCTAGAAAAGCATTCTTCTCCAGCTCCGACTGGATGGACACTCCAACACCCGAAATTCTTCAGTAGTCAACTGAAGAGATTCCCCAACACTCAATGAGATACAACTCACCCTACCACCACCCTATCACCCTGAAGTTTTCATAGGATTGAACATGTTAGTGACTTTATGCACCAGCCTAACACCACCCTACCACCTTATAGAAGAATAAAATAAGAATGGACTCTCGTACCAGTGAAAATGGTCCACTTTACAATGATATAGATTGATGTAGAAGAAGAATACACACTAGAACATAACCCTAACTATGACACAACCACCTAATGATTATCCTAGACCTCTCGACACTGCCTCTTCAACTCTTGGTAGATAAACACTTGTAGAATATTTTATAATGATGCATTTACAATGAGTTAGTACAATGATACCTTTATAATGACTGTATGAAGTGCTGCCCACTTGAAGACTTCATGTGGTGAACTTATTTCTGCTATTCTACAAATTGATTGCCACTCTTGTCATGATACCCTCTATTGCACCTTGCTTTGTTTTGCTGCCCTAGAAATTCTGGTCCTTTGCAGCCCTTGACAACTCATGATCTAGCTTTTTCTTGCATTCTAGGATCTCGATATTGAATCTGGTGTATATATGTTATTTCAGATCCCCAATATGTGATTTTTGATTTTGTGGTAGTCCTATGAGTCTTATTTCCAATTCCATAGGTCTAACCAAATTTGGATTCTTCAAGGGATATTTATGCCCAATCTCTCACAATGACCTAATTATGGACTGGTTCAGTAGAGCGAACTTGTACGATGTGCCACATGTCACTGTTTCTTCATTCCGCCCTGAAATTGATACAGAGAAAACTAAATTCCATGCACTATCTACCACTTTTAACATAATTCCAATATGAAACTCAGAGAGATAGAGATTTATGATGACTTTCCCAAGGTCACTCCTTTGAGATGAAGTTCACGAGACTGCAAAAACACTGAATTGCATAGATCGTATCTCCAAACATTTTGTGCACCTTGATCTGAAATTTTTTCAGGAGATTCCTCTAGGTTTCATATTCGCCTCATAATAATTTCATCTTCTACACCTTTTTAGAAAAAAAAATAGAGTGCAAATACCATGATGACTTATTCCAGGTAGAAAAATCCCTACCTAAGGAGGATATGAGGAGCACAATTTATATTAATTCTAAGGTTGAGAGGGTCTTCAACAAGTGAACATGGGAGGAATTTTAGGAGATTAAAACTTAATAATTATTGACTTTTCAATGACCCATGCCACAACCCCATGGGGTTTTAGCCCACTAACTAGGGTTACAAACTTCAAACATGAATATCTCTCAAACCGTGAATAATTACATGGCTTGCCATATATCAACAGAAACATCTCAACAAGTAGAAACCACAAAAAATATTCTTGATCTAGAATATAGTAATTTTGTAGGACAAAATTACCATGCAAGATCGGGGTAGACCTTGGTGCTACTCGGGTTGACATCAATGACAACCACTGATCAAAAATCTCCCCCTTTGGCATTGATGGAAACACAAGTACTCCCCCTGTGATCATGATACCTCTTCCTAGAAAATTCTCTCCCCATTTGACATCAATGGAAAAAGGTAACTCCCCTTGACACACAACCATATTTCGGACATGTACGCACTTCCACTCCCCCTTTATATTACGAATAAGGAAAATATAATGAGAACTTGGGAGAATCCCAAGCTTCTAGAAAATATATTCGAATGATTCACTAGTACCCTTACGGTCATCAATGCTTCCTTCTCAATTTGCATCTGTAAAGGCTTGAATAATGAGATTATTACCCTTGGGATACCAAAAGCCATATTCTATTGTTCCCTTTAGATATTGAAGAATTATTTTGATGACAATAATATCTGATTTTTTTAGTGCTGCTTGGAATCTTGTTACTTGTCCAACTTCTTTCAGAACATCTAGCCGGGAGGCTATTACATATAGAAGACTATCAATCATAGCCTTTGATCCACATACTTAGGTGAGTCGTCTATGCTAAATTTGCAACATGTTACCATCGGAGTAAGGATGGGTTTGTAATCTTCCATTTTGAATTTATTGAAGATTTCCTTGATATACTTGGCTTGACATATAAATATTCCTTTCTCTTCCTGAGATATTTGAATCCCTAAGAAGTATGGAAGCTCACCAAGTGAAGACATCTTGAACTCACTTTGCATATTTGTAACAAAGTTCTTACTTAGTCGATCATCATTGCTACCAAATATTATATCATCCTATTTAGCTATTAGACATGCTTTAGTTGCTTCATCCAGAAAATATATGTCATTTGGAGCTCGACTTGTTGTAGCCACAATTTCACCATACATGTCTTTCCTGATTTCACATTTAGTGGAGTTGAATAGTATTGGGTTTTCTTGATCACATATTTGTCCAACATTGAGTAGAGTGTGATTCGTGTTTTCAACCAACAGAACATTATTTTCAAGAGAATATTTGCTTCTAACAGTAATGGTACCTGATCCTATTGTTAGTTCCCAAATCCACCTCAGGCTAAAATAAGGCAGAAGAAGGACAACACCAAACCATGCTCAGCCTCGTAGCTAGCCCTACGAGAACATGAGAGGGCTCTCTCTGGGTCAATCTCAATTAAAATATTAAAAGAAGCTTGAGATGACTAAAACAACAACTGATCTTAGGCTAGATAAAAAAATAGGAGGGTTTGATTTTGATTTTTAGGGGTTTTTGTTGGAAAAAGGGAAAAACAATTTTGGGCTCGGGGATGAGGCCAAATTCTTGCAGAGTTCAAGTTGGGGCAGGGTAGGCGATGAATTTGATGTCTTAGATTCAATGAATGGATAGAAAACACTGCTCAGAAGTTGAAGAGGGAAAGAAGGTGCAAGGCTCCTCTTCAAACTGACGAAAAACGTGTAAAACTAAACAAAAGTTTAAGGCAGAGCACCAGCAAACTAATGAATTCTACCTCAATTAGTCATTTTTTTAATTCAGAAGCATAGAGAAGGGAAATGGAATACATATAAAATTAATGAAACTTACAATAACATGAGAAGAACATCATCAAAACTCAAAAGCCACAAGGATCCCAACAAGTGATGCAAAACTCTGGTCTTTCCTTTGCCAAAAATATGAAATGAATGTACAATGAGGTGCCAAACTTTTCTCAAGTATCCAAACCTGAAAATGACTGATGAATTACATGATATAGAACATCCTAACCCATTCCCATGCCTCTAGGGGTCGAGCTCATCATTCTAGGAGCTGTTTCAACCATTTTCTTAAAAATAGAATCAGTTACATTAAACTTGGGCTGAATTTATGAAAATAGGTGTTAAAGATGAACTCGTATCTCCTAAACCATAGCACCTGTTACAAAACTGAAAGAGGTTTGTGTAGATAAGGTCATTTTTGAGAAAAAAATCTCTCAAATTTGGGAAATTAGTTTCCAGTTACTTGCATTCTGTTCCACAAAATCATCTCTAAAACAAAAAATCATTAAAAATTTAAATCTGTGAAAATGAGCTATAAATATCTAGTCACATATCCCAATTCGTGACACCTTTGAATAAACTGAAAGAGGTTTTTGCTATATGAATTTTTGTTAAAAAAAACCTCCTTTGGTTTTTCAAAATTACTTTACATATGCTGTAAAATGGCCTCGCACTAAAATGACTAAAACAGTAAAAAATATGAAAAAATTGCTTTGTTTTAATGTAGGCTCCAAATATCATTGTATATCTCCCACATAGTAGCACCTGTACACAAAATGAATGATTTTTTGGCTATTTGGTATGTTATGAACAAAAACCTCTTTCACTTTTGAAAAATTCCTTACCATTATTTCACAAACTGATTTTGTGCTAAACTTGTCATTGTGTGCAGCAACTGACCTCATAACCAAGAATCACTCATTCATTTCGATCATATCTTCTAATCCGGGAGCCGGTTATGGGAGTGTGATATACCGTTGGAAAGGTTTTTCTAAGATTCTTCTAATGGACACACTTGTGACATTTTTTGTGCTGAAAATCATGTGCAAAACATCTAACAAAAACATACATAGTAAGAGCTCATGTTGATCTCTGGTGACAGGCTGCGAAGACTGACACTAACATTGGCTCCAATGGGGATGGTAGCTCCTTGGAGGTGCCAAGAATAGAAGATATTTGGGAGAGAATACAGGTGCCTTCATCCATTGGGTAATGGAGTCAAAAACTTCAAACCCAAAACAACTCATACCAATCAAAAACATATACATACTACAATATGTACATAAACCAATACCAGAAGCTGAACTGCTGCCTTGGGCGGCTTATTTATGCACAAAACTACCCTAATTTTCTGAAAAACCAATAGATCAAGTAACGTTGTAATGCCAGATCAACCAATCAAGTAACTGTGACAAGGATGCTGCTTGAGAGTGCTTCAACCAAAACACAGATGCAATTGCTGGTAGCCATACATGCACATAATGAGTCTGGTTATGTAAAAGACAATTTGATCTATCATTCAAACTGAAAAATATTTCCATGTACGTTGCAATAGGATCGCAAAAGCCAGACTCTGTTTGCTGCCCCAAATCCGCGATACATACTTCCAGTTGCACACTGTCAATGCAAACATCCACGGGCAGCTCTATTGTTTCTTGTTTTGAAGGAGGGAGAGTTTCCAAGAAATTTTTGGGATCTCAGAATTCATTTGATTGGATCTGATCGTTTAAATACTGAATCTCCTCCTCAAATATTTCAACAAGTAACTCGCAGAAACCAACTTTAGCTTCAGGAGGAAACTTCGGGGATTTCAAACATTGAAGCACGAAAATGAAAAATGCTTCATCAATTTCAAAATCCACTAATTGATCTCTAACTTCTTTTAAAACTTCACAAAGCATAGGGTTTGCCACATACCCTACCATTGCATGAATGGATCAGCGAACACTGGAATCTTTGGATCAAGTTGGATTCGCCAAGTGAATGTTTCAGCCTTCATATTTCTGATCGTTGTCCACCATCAACAATCAGATCTAAACTTGATACATGTACTGGGGCAAGACAATCTACAAGTCGAGTGTCACATTCACAAGCTAAACCGAAGATTGATTGAAGCAGTGTTTATCTATTTCGCTGATGCATAGCAAAAGCGTTTCGAAGGCTACCTAGCGTGACTTCAGGCTCCGTCTGTAGCTTATGAAACAAATAACACCAACAAGCAAACCATTCTTCTTCCCCAGTATCGTCGCCACTATGTTAGTTCCCAAATCCACCTCAGGCTGAAATAAGGCAGAAGAAGGACAACACCAAACCACGCTAAGCCTCGTAGCTAGCCCTACGAGGACAGGAGAGGGCTCTCTCCGGGTCAATCTCAATGAAAGATGTCTAATAGGGCCTGAGATGACCTATAATGAATACAGATTTTAGGCTAGTAAATAAATAGGAAAGAGATATTTTGTTGAGAGACTGAGTTTTCAGTGACGTATGGGACAAAGAACAACATGAGTGGAGAAATTAAGTCAAAGACACAGATTATCTCATGAGGCAAGATAAGCAAGAGGTTTAGCATCAAATTTGAAATACTATGGAGTGGGTAGACTGTTAAGAGGTTGACAAGGGCATAATAGATGAATCCTTATGAAACAGAAGAAGATACACAGAATCAATGCTGAGCTTTGTTTTCAAATCTTCTGGTAATGCCATAACTCCTTTTAGAAGTTTTTCCAACTGAATCTGTTCAGTATAAGTACGAGGAATATAAGAACCATCCAACTCAAGCTGCTTTGCTATATCGCTTACAATTGTGCATTCCTTTCCTTGTACCTGCAAATACTTTCGATTTAGTTGTTGAAGCCAATCCATTTTGATGCAAATCCTTTCATCAAAAAATACACAACTGCTTCTTTTTAATATTGGTGCGATAGTGTACCAAAAAGCCATCAGTCCTCCAAGAAGGCGCACACTAACTTCAAAAGTAATCCTCGGAGATATGATGAAAGGGTTTTCTGTGACCCACTCCTCAAACATAAGGCTGTATTTTCCGTGTCTGTTCCGCATCCTTAGGTAAGATTGACATGCTTATGGATCTTCACCAGGTGGTAAGAGATATATGTCATAAGTTTCTTCTGTAGTTTCTGTATGGTTTGGGGAAATGACTGCCCTACTTTGATCTTCAGTCAAAGTTCGCGATGACTTTAAAATATAAGTGGGAGTCTGAAATCCAGAAAATGTATTGAACTTGTTTTTAATTTTGATATGGGTTGTTTGCAAATCTGGCTCAATAAAGGCTTTGTACATTGGGAAAACTGTTTTAGAAATTTGGTGAATGATTTCCTCTGGCTCCTATCTAGCACGATGAATGTCATGAAGCACCCTTTTCACAAGATCAAAATGCACACCTCCCGTCACAGATACTCGAATATCCAAAACAGGTCGAAGTATTTTACTTAGGGCATAAATTCCTTCCACAATTAAAATTCGTGATGAAGGTACTTCAATTGTCCTATAACCAGTACAGCGGCTCTGCTTGAAATCGTATACTGGTATTTGAACAGGCTTTCCAACCTTCAAACCATGAACATTCTCAAGCAAAGTTTCATAATCAGTCAACCGTGGATCATCAAATTTTCCATCAATAACACGACTTGAATCATTGTAGTTGTCCATTGAAATTGCAGCAATGCTGGGCATAAAACTTAACATCTTTTCGGTGAAGACAGTATTTCCAGCCTCAGATGGACCGGCTAGTCCTACCATGATAATGCCATCCATGTGCTGAGTGAGAAGTTGGCATGCACGTATTACTACAAAGAAGCCTTTCTCAAATGAAAGTTGTTTTGGAATTGGAGAAATTTCATATCTGTCACAATCCTTCCTTTTTACCAACTGAATTTGATCTCTCAGAAGTCCTATTCTTCTTTGACTCATAGGGGATAAAATTTTTCTTAGATTTTCCATGGCCATTCAAATATCAAATTACTCGTTCTCACTCCCTCGATGTGTTGTGAAGTGCTGTTGGAGATCCAAATGTAGTGAGGTGGAAGGCCGTCCTACCAGCTCCAAGGTCAGATCCTTAACACGTAGCAGTTGTAGATGCAACCTGGTTTTCAAAAAAAGCATTAATATATTTCCCAGGATCATCGATCATGGAGCAAAAAATGTAATTTTGGAGAAGACGAGCAGAGAATTTTAGTTTCAGGCTTGTCTGTCGCGCACCAGCCCAACGCGTCGCACAGGATGGATGCACCGTGCCAGTGTAAATTTGCACTGTGACAATCTTCCATATGTGCCGCATCGTGCCTATGCGCCGCGCCTGCTCCCAATGCGCCGCGCACCCTTGAACACCATTTTGATTTTTCAAAATTACAAAATCTCCCTTTCAGCACTGAACTTTGACTTCTTTGATGTTTCTTGGTGCAAATAGATTTTTGGATCATAACCCATGACATTTGATTTTTTTTTTCAAAAAAATCCAATGTTGTAGTGCTTTGAAACCTTTGACATTTCACTGTTTGCTTTGATTTTGAGCTAACAATGAACTTACTTTGTCTGCTTGCAGGGATAATTGGCATTGGAATTTGGCAAGGTGACTAGAACCTTGAATGGAGAAGTATTACGATTGAAGAACATAAAAAATCACATGGCAATTTATTTACATAAAACAAATTTCTCAATTTCTTCTTCAAAATAGAGTTTTGAAGAAGAAACATCCTTGAGCATTATTGACGATGAAAATCTTGAATTGAAAACTTATTGAAAACATCCTCATGGCCTACGGGCATTGAACCCTAGACCTAAACACCAAAATAACTCCTTTCTGACCTAGACATCAAACAGGACTGTAAATGACATGAACTGAACTTTGATGAATTTTGAGAAATTTTACCAACCGAACAGGTACAAGCATGAGGGAAAATGAAAGAAAAAAACCCTTTTGTCAGACAGTGGCATGCCCCTAACAAAATGCAGATGAATGAATTGAATGAGACACCTAATAATGAAATGCAAAAAGAGAAGTTTTGATCTCTGACGGAGGGCTGACAAGACCGCCTCTAACACCTATAACATTTTAAGGTCCATCATGTCCAAAGGACATGGTTCCATCCTTCTTCTCTTTCAGAGATACAAATTTCTTTCTATCTCTAGTCATATGCGTTGAGAAACCTCTATCAACATACCACACATCTTTATTGTTTTGAGCCTTGAGAGTGAGAGTACAATTTTCATTCTTCTTCTTCTTCCATGTCCATTCGTTCAGTGGCTTCGAAGATTCTTTTGGAGGATTTCAAGTCTGTAGTCTTTGGCTATCTGCCCAGAGTTTCGACATTTGTAACATTTAATATTATTTTTTAAATGTTCAAATTTATTAATGTTTCGTCTAGCCCTGGGAGGTTCATATTTGACAGATCTCCTGGAATTATATTGGTTCCTATGGCACATGCGGCATTCTACAGCTTTATGACCAAATTTTCCACATGAATAACAATAGCCATAAAATTTATGTTGGTACCTGGATGGAAATCTTCGTCGAGAAATTGTCTTCCAAGGATGTTCCTGTGAATCTTGTCCAATGAAGTCTACGTGCATGTCAGATCACATAGGTTCATTGTATTTTGTTGTAGAAGGTCATGCTTCTTCTTCTTTGTAACTAAGGCCCGCTATGTCATTATAAGATCGTTGATTGTTGATGAGTTCTTCCAATGCCCTTGAGCTATTGGCATAGTTTTGGACAATTGTTCCCTTCTTCACTTCCTTATGCAACGTGACTACTTCGGCTTCTAATGCTTCCCTTTCTTGGTTGCTTTCTTCAAACTTATTTTTAAGTGACTCTTCAATGCATTTGTGCTCTTCAACTTGAATTTTGAGACCTTGAACTTTTTCTTCAAGAGTATTGGAATGGATATTCTCAGCCTTGAGCTCTTTTATAAGCTTGATTTCCTCCTTAGAAAATTATTCTATGGTCAACCCTTCTTCTTCGTTGTTTGATAACTCTTGTTTAATGTGCTTGGCCATAAAAAATACTCTCTTATTGGCTTCTTCTTCACTTTCATTGTCTTTATCGGATGATGAGCTATCTTCTATAGAGAGAAATTTCATTTTGAATCCTTTATTTTTTCTTCGCTTGTTGAATTTCTTAAAGCCTTTATTTTCTTTTGAGTTTCCATCACTTCTATTCGGACATTTTTCTGCGAAATTCCCAGCCTCACCACAGCCGAAACATATCAATGGAAGTTTACCCTTGAATTTTCCCTTACTAATTTTTAGTTTTCTCGTAAAGTAAGAATATTCTCCATCTGAAAGACCTTCTTCATCATCTTCCTTTTCTTCACACTTGCAGGTGCAGGCTTGTGCCTTTGAAGGTTGTTTCTCATTATTGTTTTTATTAGATGCAATGAACGCATTCTCTAGATGTGAATTACCCTCTTCTTCATCAAGTCTCATTTCATATCCTATGAGAACTCCATGTAATTCCTCTTTGTTGAGTTGTCCAAATTTGCACTATATTGTAAGACCGATACATTTGGGTTTAATCTCCATGGTCATGTTCTAAGAATATTTTGTATAATAGTCTTCTCATCAACAGGCTCTCGCAATCCTTCCCGAGTGTTGGTTATTTCATCAACATGTTGGAAGTATGCTGCAATGTTGTTATCTTCTTTCATTCTAAGTTGCTCAAATTTTGCTCTATAGATATGAAGCTTTGCTTCTTTGAAATTTGATTCACCTACATATATATTCTCAAGCTTGTCCCATACATTTTTGGAGGTTTTACAAACCCAACACCTTATGATAAGAAAATTCAATAAGTCCACTAATAGTAATATTCTTTTCTTTTGCATAATTTACCAGATTCTTCTTACCGTGTTCATCTGTGGTTGATGTAAATCCATTTTAAACAGTGTCCCATAACTCATAACCTTGTGCCAAGAGATAGACCTCCATTATTCCTTTCCAGAGTGCATAATTATTTTCATTGAACATAGGTACACCATTCTTGGTATGCTCCATGACCTCCTTCCAATTGTTAAACTACTATTGAAGGAACCAATCTCTAATACCAATTGTTGGAAATACTAAGAGGGGGGTGAATCGATATTCCTTCCTATTTGTATTATTATTAATATTTCATAGAATAAGTTGATCTTCAATTATTCTCAGTGTTTGTACAATGATAGCAGTAAACAAAAGGAACACAAATGCACAAAGTTTTTAACGTGGAAACCCTCTCCAGGACAAAAAACACCTGAATGCTTTTCTAATAGTTCTTTAATATTCAACACCAATTGAAAATAAAGATCCAACTTCCTATAATCTATAAAATCATTCTTCTCCAGCTCCCACTGGATGGATGCTCGAACGCTCGAGATTCTTCAGTAGTCAACTGAACATATGCCCCAACACCCAATGGGCTACAAATCACCCTAGAACCACCCTACCACCCTGAATGTTTCACAATATTGAACCTGTTGGTGACTTCATGCACCAGTCTAGCACCACCCTACCACCCTATAGAAGAATAAAAGAAGAATGGAATCTCGTACCAGGGAAAATTGTCCACTTTACAATGATATAGAATGATGTAGAAGAAGAAGACACACTAGACTATAACCCCAACTATGACACAACCACCTAATGATTATCCTAGACCTCCGGACACTTCCTCTTCAGCTCTTAGTAGATAGACACTGGTACATTTTTTTATAATGATGCATTTACAATGACTTAGTACAACGATACCTTTATAATTACTGTATGTAGTGTTGCCCACTTGAAGACTTCATGTGCTGAACTTATTACTACTGTTCTCCACCTTGATTGCTACTCTTGTCATACTACCTTCTACTACACCTTGATTTTCTTTGGGTCCCTAGAAATTCTGGTCCTTTGTAGCCCTTGAAAACACATGATCTAGCTTTTTCTTGCATTCTAGGATCTCGATATTGAATCTGGTGTATCTATGTTATTTCAAATCCCCAATATGTGATTTTCGGTTCTGTAGTAGTCCTTGGAGTCTTCTTTCCAATTCCATAGGTCTGATCCAATTTGGATTCTTCAAGGGAGAGTTATGCCAAATCTCTCACAATGACCTAATTATGGACTGGTTCAGTAGAGTGAACTTGTACGGAGTGCCACGTGTCAAGGTTTCTTCATTCAACTCTGAAATTGATACAGTGAAAACTAACATCTGTGCACTATCTGACACGTTTTACATAACTCCAATCTAATACTGAGAGAGAGAGAGAGAGAGAGCTATGATGATTTTCACAGGATCAGGCCTTTGAGATGAGGTTTAGGAGCCTACAAAAAAACTGACTTCCACAGATCATATCTCTGAAACTATTGCGCACCATGATATGAAATTTTTACCAGAGACTCCTTAGGATTTCAAAATTGCCTCATAATAATTTCAGCTTCTGAACCTTCGTATAAAAAAATTTAGAGTGAAAATTCCACGATGACCTGTTTCAGGTAGTGAAATCCCTACCCAAGGATGATATGAAGATCACACTTTATATTAATGCTTAGGTTAAGAGGGTCTTCAACAAGTGAACATGGGACAGATTTTAGGATCTTAAAAATTATTAATTATTGAATTTTCAATGACCCATGTCACAACCCCATGGGGTTTTAGCCCACTAATTGGGCTTACAAACTTCAAACATGAATATCTCTCAAAAAGTGAACAATTACATAGCATGCCTTATATCAACAGAAACATCTCGACAAGTAGAAACCATCAAAGATATTCTTGACCCAGAATATAGTAATTTTGTAGGTAAAAATTACCATGTAATATCGGGGTATCCCATGTTGCTGCTTGGGTTGACATCAATGATAACCACTGATCAACATATTCCTATACTTTGTCTTCTCCACGCATTTCTTTCAAGATTTCTAAAATAAAAATAAGTCTTTGTTACACCGTCAATTCGATACTACAAGTGTTCAAGCCATTATTAACATATAATCATATAAAACCCATAAAATTACAAATATATCACACATAAGTAAATTGTGATTCCACACGATGAGATAAATTTTAGATATGCAAATTGATGCTATCTAATAATAAATTTCAAATCTAAGATTCCTAATATATAGTCTATGATAAAACTGAGTCTTGGTCCTTTTTTTCACCCTCACACTCTCTTTGGCCTTGTTTTATTCATTTCAAATGGCCTCCCTCAATGCATTTGAGGCTTAGAAATACATACAGAAGGAGTCTGCAACCAATTCTAGTTCAGATCCATAATTTTCTCAACTATATCCTAAAAATCCTCTAAATCAACTTTTGACTCAGCTAAATCCCTATTTTCGGACTTCCTAATCCCTTAGATCTTTGTGAGATCTTCACAACTCTAATATCTCTCGTACACCCAATTATTTGAGAATATTTACATTAAAAAACTCACACACATATTTCTGACTCAAATAATTAAAAATATATAAATTTCCTATTTAATAAATTAAATTCCTTAATAAACATTAGAACCCCTAAGTCAACGAAAAATAAAATGAATTTTCGAGCCGGATGCTCCTCTATCACACTCCCAAAGTTGAAAACATTCATTATCTTTGGATCATGTGATTTCATATGCTGATGAAAACCTCCAGGGTCCCAAACCTTAGTTTGTAATTTTATAAATGCTCTGCACCTTTGGTGTTGTTGCATGTCTTCTACCTTTTGATTCATTTTCCTTCCTTCAATCATATTCAAAGTCTGATTGACCATTGATTCTGTTGTGAACTTCTTCCATCTGAATTGGTTCATCATTAACTTCCATAGTTCTTCAATCAGGAATCAAATTTTTTTTTTCCCAAAAAAAATTAATTTTCAATATGCATTTGCCAAGAAAATTATTCCTTCACCACATCCTTAATGCCTTTGAAAACATCTTCTTCTGCAATTTTGATTTGATGCTTCTTATCCTCAAAATTACTTTCAAGAAGTAAATTATCGGTCATATTTCTGACTGCATACGCATCGACCTTTTCTTCTCTATTAGGCAATACATAAAAAACTTGGCAACTAACACATATATCTATCCCAATAAAAGATTGAGACACTCCTTCATTTTTTACTACAATCACACTATTATAGTCTGGTTCTTTCATCAAATACTTCAACAGCTCAATTTCTCTTTGACACCTCACAACTACTTAATAATGATGTTGTTTATAGTCTTCAATATTTTCTTCTTTCTTAACATCTTCTAGTGGCTATCCTTCCTCTTCATTCAGTCCTATGATTTTATTCTCTTTCTCCTAATACAAATCAGCCTCACCTCCTTCTTCAACACATTTTACATTGTTGTATTTTTGTAAGCCCTCTTTAAGAGCTATCCTTTCCCCATCTTCTGTATTAAAATTCTCCTGCAATTTCAATTCATCAATAAAATTAGTCAAATTCATTGTCTTACCTCTATAAGACAGTGTTCCTTCATTCCTCATTAGAATAAAATTCAGATCTTCCATCTCCATGACAACTTCAAATGACTGTCTTCTATTATTAAGTAGCTCATAAATGAACCCCTTCTATTGTAAACATTCAAATAATTCCTCATATGAGCGGTTTTATTCATCATAATTTACTATAATATATTCATCCATCCTGAAGACATCTTCAAAAGGTTTCCTATCTCCTGCAATACCTGCAATCATACACAAACTATCAGTTTTAAAAACATAAGACCTTGCAGTCTCACTTAATGCTCCATCCATCAGGTCTTATTGATGTTGTGAATCCTTCATATGATTTATAATATCCTTTGTATATTCATCCTCTATATCTTCATTTCCTTCAAAAAAGAATGGGCCATGTTTTGGTTCACATACGAGAACTTTATTGGAAAACTCATTTACTCTGAGTAGCTCTTCCTTTAGTTGAGCATTCAATCTATGCTCCCACTTCAGTTGCAATCTATGCCATTTCGATTTCCTTTTCATAATCTGACCATACCTCTGTTCTTCCTTATTCCTCTGTAACATCTCTATCAATAAATCAAGATGTAATTTTATCTCAACCTTCTCTCTGTCAATATATTCTTGACCCTTTCTCATGCCATTGGACTTGGAATTTTCCTTCTCCTTTTTGTGGCTTCTCTCTGAACCTTTGCTATGACCTTTAGCTAGAATGTTTCGGTTCTTGGCCACTTTACTTTAGATTATCCACTTACTCTATCTTCAAGAACGCAACTAGTTCTTCTTCTTACAACTCCTCTTGTTGTACTTTTGCTGATATATTCCCTCTTTGTTTGAAATCTGAAAACACATATTTAGAACTAGAGTTAAAAATAAAAACATACCATATCATCTTAAATATTTTTATATGATATAAAAGATCTCTTTCACAATATATATTCAATGTAACACCTTCAATATTCAAGAAGCTTGCTCAATTATTACAATAAAAGATGTTGCAATAATTTCTAGAGCTGTGTCTACCATTCTAATGAGAAGTGTTATAGTATGCAAAGATCAAAATTTTGTTACAAGACTCCATACATTATAGCTCAAATATTTGCAAGACAACTTCGAAAGGCCCAAAAAAACTAAAAAAAATACAGTGAATCAAACCTTTTCAAATATTTTCTAAAGTGTGATAAGAGGGATTCAGAAACTTGGTCAGATTTTAGAAGTAAAAAAAATACATCACACCCCGCAATTCTTCTCATGAGGTTCTAATCCTCCTCACATGATTTACATATTCGTGTATTCTGTATTCTCCACGCATTTATTTCAATATTTCAAAAATAAAAAGAAGTCTTTGTTGCACCGTAAATTCAATACTACAAGTGTTCAAGCCAGTATTAACATGTAATCATATACAACCCATAAACTTACAGATATATCATAGAAATAAATTTTGATTTCACAAGAAGAGATAAATTCCAGATATGCAAATCGATACTACCTATCAATAAATTTCAAATCTAAATTTCGTGATATACAATCTGTGAGCAGATCGAGTACTGGTCTTTTTTTTCACCCTCACACTCCCTTTGGCCTACTTTTCTTCATTTCAAATGGCCTCCCTTAATGCCTTTGAGGCTTAAAAATATATACAGAAGGATTATGCAACCAATTATGGTTCAAATCCTTAATCTTTTGAACCATATCCTAAAAAATCCTTTAAATCCACTTTTGACTCAACTAAATCCCCATTCTAGTACTTCCTAATCCCTAAGATCGTTATGAGATCTTCATCAGTCTAATAACTCTCGTATTCTTAATTATTTGAGAATATTTACATTAAAAACCTCGCACACATATTTCTTAATCAAATCATTAAAAATATACAAATTTGATATTTATTAAATTAAGTTCTTTAACAAACATTAGACCCCCTAAGTCAACCAAAAATACAATGATTTTTCGAGCCGGATGCTCCTACGTCAGGAAGGTATTTCTTCGATGAATTAGACTAGGGCTAAATAGGGAAGGTCTAGGTTTGGAGGAATGATAAATTCTTTCCCATATACCAAATTAAAGGGAGAAGTACCTATGGATGCCTTCTTGGTTATTTGATCATCCCATAGAGAAAACGTCAAATACTTATGCAAATATTTTGGATTTGATCAATAGTTATTTTAATAATTATTATGAGGTTTTTATTAGTTGACTCTGCTAAACCATTCCCTTGGGTATAGTAATTAGCAGAGTATTTAAGTTTAAATACTTTATTAAGAGAAAATTTAGTCATTTTATTACCTTCAAAGTAAGATGAGTTGATGAACAAAAGTGCATTGGGTAAGCCAAACATGGTAATAATGAAATGATCAATGAATTCAATAATATCATCATAGTTGCCTACCTTTAGTGGATTTTCTTCAATCCACTTGGTGAAATAGTATGTAGAAGTAAGGAAAAAATTATGTTGCTTGGAAAAGTGAGGAATAATATCACCTATGATATCTAGTCCCCATTATTCAAAAGGATGTTGAATCTTGAATACTTCAAGAGATTAGGTTCGTTTTCTTTGTCTTCTAGCATCATTCTAACAAATTTTTAACCTCCTTACATATGCATGGGTATCTATGAACAAATTTGGCCAACAATACCTCGCTTGTAGGATTTTATGGGCAATGGTATCTCCTCTGAAGTATCCATGAGTTGGTTCGTCATGCAACTCTTGCGAAACATTTTTTTCATCATAGTTTTCTAAGCATATTAACAAAATAGAATCATATTTTTTTGTGAATAACACATCATTAATGATTTCATATTGGTTGGAATTTAATCTTAAAGGCCTTTTCGTTTTATAATTGATTTCAAGGGGAGAATATCGATTCTTTAAGTATAAAAGAAGGTCAACATATTGGGATTCAATATTAGTTAAACTTACCTAAGATATGTGTACAGTGTTACCTAAGTCCTCATCCATTGGTATATTGGAAGTTTGAGTAAGAGATCTGAAAAAACCTTTTCCTCCAACAATTTTAGCTTGTTTTATGTCTATGTCATATTCTTGAAGAGATGTGACCAAATTTTCCCTCTTTTCTCCCAATTCAATCTGCATAAGTAATTGTGTCACTGCTGGGAATGTGAATATTACTTCATTGTGGGTATTTAGAAGAAAATGCTTGAAATTATTTATAGATTTGAAAACAAAAAAAATTTGTTTCTCCACCTATGAATAATTCAGTTCAACATGTTGAAAATTTAAACGCGGGAAAGAGATGTGGGTCTCAATTTGTTAATCATTAAGTTGTGTTAAAGAAAGAGCATAATATTTTTCAGAAGCAAAAGTATAAAAAATAAAATTATAATAAAAAATTGGAGTAGTTAAATAAGAAGCATCTATAATGGCTTATTTAATTCAATCAAAAGCTGCTCTTTCATTGTGGTGCCATGTAAAAATTGATTTTTTCTTGACCATGGCTTGTAATGGTAGAACAACTTGGGAAAAATCAGGACCAAATCTCTTGACAAAATTTTTCTTTCCTAGGAAAGACTGCATCGATTTCTTGTTATGGGGAAAAGGGATTTTAGAGATTTCCTTAATCCTTTCAGGTTCAATGAAAATTCATTATTTTGATATGATATATCCTAAAACAATTCCTTCACTAAGACGAAAGTAGGACTTATTTGCATTTAATGAAATTTGATACTTTTTATAAAGTTCAAAGATCTGTTTTAAATCGTGAAAACGGTTGCTTGTTTTCTTGGAATATATTTATATTTCATCCAAGTAAAAAACAATAGTTTTGTTTATCATACCTCTAAAATCTATGTACATGGCTATTTGGAAGGTTTATCCTATGCTTATTAAACCAAAAGTCATTTTCTGCTAGGCATAAGTTCCCCATTTGGTCCTTAACGTAGATTTTAACCTATCATCTAGATCAACCGGGACTTCGTTATATCCTGAGAAACCATCAAGGAAAGACATAATTTCATAACTCGCTACTAATTATAATATTTGTTTCGTGGCTGACAATGGGAAATTATCCTTTTGACAAGCTTTATTCAGATTCCTAAAATATGTGCAAATGAAAATGTCAGCGTTTTTCCTCCTGAAAGGAACTAATTTTGAAACCCAATTGGAATTCCATATAGGAAAAATCATTTTCGCCTTAAATATTTTATTAAGCTCACTCTTGATTTGATTTTCTATATTGGGGTGAGTTTTCCTTAATTTCTATTAAATTAGTTTGTCATTGGAGACCATTTGAATAGTGTGTTGAATAATGGAGGTATCATATGTTCTGAGATATTCATAGCTCCAAGAAAAAACACTTTTATATATTTTCAAAAAATGAATAAATTCTAATATCTCATCTTGTGAGAGACCAAGGCTTATATTGATGTTTTGGGGTTTGATATAAATTCGAAGGTTTACTAGTTCAAACCTCAAGTTTGAAATTTGAAGTTTGGAGTTAGTAAGATTCTTAAATCCGTCTTTTAAGTAGTAGAGATATTCAAGTTTTAGCATCAATTTAGGTAGAGAATTTACTTCAGTTTTTTGTTTCAACTATCTCTCATGTTCATCCTCATCAATTTACGATTATCGTATGATCCTTCAGATGTTCAAAAGCTTAAAATTTATATGTGATAATTAAACACTAGCCAGTTAGTGACATTGTTAGGAATGGATGGGAGAAAGATTAATTCAACGGAAAACATATCTCGACTATAATCCTCAGGTGGCATAAGTCTAGTTTCTACATTAGCTAGAAGGTCAGCACTAGTATTTTGAGGTCTTGGGATGGGAGAAATATTAAATGCTAAAAAATGTGAAGGGTTTGAATGAGAGATTGATAATGCTTCAAATGACCAGAGACACAATGAATGGTGTTTCTCACTTTTTTTATACAATTTCGGAGTCTTCAAACACTTGAATATATTTAACACCAATACCTATTTCTTTACACAACCCTTGGACCAACGATTCATAATCAAAAATATTATTTATGCATTCAAACTCTTATCTATATGCTAACATTGTTTTTTATCCTTATGGACTTATCAATATACAACCTGCTCCTACACTATCATTGGATTTAGAGACATCAAAATATAATTTCCAAAATAAATATTTAACTAATGGTTTATGGACAATATTTACACATTTTATCCTTATGAACTTATCAATATACAACCTGCTCCTACACTATCATTGGATTTAGAGACATCAAAATATAATTTCCAAAATAAATATTTAACTAATGGTTTATGGACAATATTTACACATTTGGAAGAATTTGTCTGTGAAAAGTTTTCGATTTTAGAAGTGATCGAGTTGTTTGAAAAGGGAGATTCATGTACATTAAAACTACCTAAAAATGATTCAGCAAATTATTTCCGAGGGATATTATTGGTAAAGGACACTGGTTCATTCTGTTCTTCAAAATCAGTTCCTGAATATTTCATATGTTTTTCACCGTCCCTTCGAATTTCATTTAGATTTACATTCTAAGGAAGCCACATATGAGAACACTTTGTGGAAAAGAAACCATGGAGCTTCTCACACCCATATCTACTAAGAATTAAATATTAAAATTCAGGAATATCAACAACTATTATATCAATTATTTGACACACCTTTGAGTTAGAAGAGAGTCTAATGAGAACATAATTCATTTCCTCTAAAACCTTAACTTTGTTTCTATCAATTTCAAAAATGTGAACAACAGGCTTTTGGGGTGAGATGTTTAGTTTTATACCAACTGAATATGGCATTATATTTGAGGATGCCCCAAAGATTATTAACCAATTATTCACATTTTTATTGAAATTTTT
The DNA here is from genome assembly GCA_034641835.2 of Pinus albicaulis. NCBI lineage: Eukaryota > Viridiplantae > Streptophyta > Pinopsida > Pinales > Pinaceae > Pinus > Pinus albicaulis. Next base: position 1,072,916,681 of record CM076572.1, on the reverse strand, counting down.
GAAATTCAAGAGGAAAGGTGGAGTATGTGAATTCGATCTATCCCCAATTAAGATATCATCAGAAGGATAAATCTTTTATGATGAGTCACTAGGAGGTTTTACTACTCTTCTAAAAGATTTGGATGTGATAGCAGCAGGTAGAGGAGAAGCATGAATTGCATTCAATTGTTTAATTAAAAATTTATGTTGTTGTTTCAACTTGCTTACCTCATATAAGGAGATGTTCTCTTTGACTTTCTTCATGTCCTCTACTATATTATATTCAATGTTGTCTAAAAATACCAAATTATTTGATGTAGATGGATATTTTGAAGAATATGGGACTCATTGAGAAGTTGTAGGAGGAGAATTTTTACTGACATTTTTTTCTTTAGCAGCAGGGGTTGAGGGTTTCTATTTTTGGATTGATTGTGATGAATAAACATGACCCTTACTTCTAGCACTAATGGATAAGGCTTCATGTTCATATTTATAATAGAAGTAGGAAGAATAAAATCCCATAACCCATGTACTTCAACTAATTCTTCATCTTGAGATTTATCAATAGGTAATGTTGCTTCATCCTCACACTCATCCTGATCAGATTCAAAATTGGATATGGTATTGGTTTGTTGAGTATTCTATGTTTGAGCTTTACTGAAATATCTAAAAGGATTTTTAGAAGATTCAAATACCTGGTTTTTTATTTATACCATTTCATTTGACATGGATGTAAGGACATTTTGCAAGACTTCAATATCAAAGCTATATTTAGGAGTTTTCTTCTATGGTTCATCCTTAAATGTGACCTTCTTTGATTTTTTTTCTTCCTGAGAAATTTTCTTTTCTACTGCTAGTATTATTTTCTAGATAGATATGAATTCCTTCATGTTTTCAAACAAAGTGGCTTTGTTAGCTCTATCTACAAAAAATGTTAAATTGGAAGGAAGAGAGGAAATGTACCATTCAATATGTACATCAACAGAAGGTTTTGGTGTAGTTGGGATTTTATTTAGTAATTTTTTAAATATGGAATTAAAATATTTGATATTTGCACCTGAATTTTATTTTAGATTGGAAAGATCATTTATAAGAGTAGCAGTTGTGTGATCATCACCAAACTTGGTTAAAAGATTCTCTTCAAATATATCCCAAATAGTAGTATTACCTGATCGTAACAAAAACAACCATGATCTCATTGATCCTTAGAAAGTATAAGGGAATAACCTAAATACACAATCTTCTTTAGACACTCGATTGATATTCATAGCTAACATAAAATTATGGAGGTTTTCCTCATTAGGGAGTCCATCATTAGGGTTATACTTTGGAAGCCATATTTTTGTTTTCTTAGGTAAATCATGAAGAGGCCCTGCCAATAGCACAACTCATGGATTTTTCCATGGTCTTGTTTCCATTGTATGACCTGTAGGAATAGAAGATGTTGTAGTAGTTCGAGAGGTAGATGTAGTGGTATAAGAAGTAACCCCTAAAATAGTAATGCTTTTGGCAACACTCGTTGTTTGAGTCTGAGAAATATGAATAGATGAAGTGATTGGTTGGGAAGAAGGAAATGAGGGAGTAATGAATGAAGGGGTTTGTAGACGTGATGATGAAGTAATTTCGCTAGTGGATGTTTGAGCTTCTGATACAAGGCCTTTTCTTTGGTGAGAATGAAGTGGAAACTCAAATGGGGTTATTCCAAGTTTTTCACTTTAAGATCAATTTAGTACACCAGAAACTTGTAAAGAGGAAGTCACACTTCCTTTAGAAGTTTTAGATTGTAAATTATTTTCTCTTGAAATAGAAATATCTTCTAACTTTTTTTATCAAAGTCTAGACTTTAGGTGATTTTGGAGAATAATTTGGAGAGATTACCTCATGAATTTTACTACGACATTTAGGAGGTGATTGGAAAACTTCAAACCTAGAGATAGGACACTTTGAATGTGATCTTGAAGTTGTAGGAGATTTCGAGGGGGATTGACTATTTTTGTGGCCTTTAGATTTACGATTAGACCTTGATGCCATTTATAGTCTTCTTGACCCTCCTTCTAGTGCCAAAAATGTTGATGCCTCAAAAATATTTGCCACAACTTCAGGGATAACCACCCAGTGAGGAGCTTGAATATCGTTCCTTTTCCATTTGGAATAATAGCTCTAAATGGGGATGATGGCACCAGTTTCCCAATAAAGTCTAATTGAGTGGGTGTGAGGTATTTATAATGAAATGTGAATGATAAATGGGAGTGTCAACAAGCTGAAATATATATATTATTGCGAGACTTAATTATATTTTTTTTTGTATGCGATTTTAAATACTATCCTTACTGCATGATAATATATATTATCAAACACTTACCCAAGTAAAAACAATTCAAGATAATTAATTTGATTAAATAGTTAATCAAATCAATGGTTAAATGCATACCCATCAAATAACTATATTTATTGTATGTTTATTGAAAGATGGAAATATTTTCATGTTCATAAGTGAATTAATCCTCAATTGTATCTAGAAGATAAATATAACAAAATAATTTGAAAAGAAGTATGACTATTAATCACATATAAATAGAACAATAATATAAATATAGAAGAACCTGATATATGATAAATCTGGTAATGAAAGAAAAATTCGTCATCCAGCCTTTCTATTAAGATCATTTTAGAAAGTACAATAATGCAACTTAACAAATCCATCCTTACAAAAATTCAAAACCCTTTTCTTCAATTTTCGTATTTTCCTTTAGTTATTAAATTATGAGTTGCAGTTGTTGAATTTGAGTATCTTTTTCCTTGATATCAATTGGATGTTTCAATTTTAGCTGATCAAAGTTGTGTTACAGTTGTGACAATGATGTCTTCCACTGATGATCAATACTCTACTTTTCTTTCAAAACTCCTGTTCCAACTGTTGGATTTTGTCATCCTTTTCCTTGACCAATTTTTGTACTGTTGATTTGTTAATAGTGGAAGTTGCATAAGAACCTTCAAACTATGATAGTCCTATTAAGTCATCAAAAGGATTGGTTTTTGGATATTTTCATAGTACCTCCATTGGTATATCTCAAGGAACTAGTGACTGGTATTTCTCAGCTCTTCTCCTCTTTTTATTAGTCCTCATCACACCCCTATGCTTGGGACTATAAAATACCTCAAGAGGAAGTCTCTTGAGTCTTAAGAAAAATTTATGATGAAGGGAATGTCGGGATGAATTCAATCTCATCAGTGTTGAAAACCTTGCCAGGAGCCCCAATAGCAATCATGCTATGTCTGTTTCCTTGAGGAGTGTTGATTTTCTCTTTAGGCTCAGTAGTATTTAACTCTTGCTTCTCTTTGATATTCTTATCAAATTGGCCCCAAACCTTATCCAAATCAATTTTGAACAATGTTTCAATATTTTTTTGTTCTGTGGATGTGGTTTTTTTTTTTTTAGGACCTTAGTGCCCTTTGGAGGTTGTTCCAAATCCTGCTCTTTTTTTAAAATTGGTTGAGAAACCCTCAACATGTCAAGAGGGATATTTTCCAACCTCTCATTCTTGTATTCTTTAAACCTCTTAAGTTATTATGGATTAAGATAGTTTTCTAGTAGATTTTATACCTTTAGGTATGTCTCGACAAACTGAAACAAATCATCACAATAATTAGGCTAATGTATGATTTTTCTAACTTTAACCCAGGCTATAAAGTTCTGGGCCACTTTGTTTGGGTCAAAATGTTTTATGAGCATGGTAGATAACTTTAAACACTAAATTTGGTTAATTTCAATCCTAATGTGCTTTTAATTATTTAAAGCATAGACATCACAATTGATAGGAAATGATGGTCTGGAGGAATTTTTCGTTTCTTTCAAGGTTGTAGTTAGTCCATTTCATGTTGTCTGATAGGTAGTCTGTCTCGCCAGGAGTTTATGAGGTACACAAAGTGGGAGAACATGGGGCCTAGCTATAATACCAAAAACACTAACATATGTAAAAAAATTCCTCTCCAAACCATTTTCCTATAGTTGTTAAATCATCTATGGCTTCATTTGATAGTCTTGGGGTTTTTCTCCAAAGACAACTTGATGTAAGGGTAATATGACTCCATGACATATTCTATAAAATTGAGATTGAATATTGGACTCCCAAAGGATATTGTGGTAGATATGGATAGGGGTAGTGTCTTGTATAGACCATTTCCATCCCATGGTTAGGAAATTGGAAGTAAAGCATACTGCATGCATGATATATGCGCTCATGAAAAAGGGAGGAACTGTCTTGGAAGTGACTTTCCGGTATTTTATATACTTATGGATTTGAGAGGAAATATTATTGGAAAGAATAGTAGCCTAATTAATAATGTATGAATTCGATACAACATCAATGAGATGAACTGCTCAACTAAAAAATTATTTGTATTAGGATACTCGAATAACCTACACATCATACCAACAAAATAGCAATATAGACCAACAAGAGAAGATGTGAAGTAAATACCCTTATAATCATGCTTGTTCCTTTTGGGGTTGCATCTCCATTGCCTTATTGGATCTGACTCTAGATTATTTTCCTCTGTGAAATACTGAAGGAAATTCTTAACATATACCTTCTGTGGGTCAGGTAGATGATAAATTCTCTACAAATTGTCTGCGTTGAAAGACCCAATTATTGCTTCTCTCAAAATTTAGGAATTTCCTTTATGTGATATTTAAATTATAGATTATCCACTTCACCATGTCTGTATAGGGAATAATTGTAAGACGAGCGAGAATTCTATGGAGGAAAGAATTGGTGACTTCACTAGAAGAAGTTCAAGAGAATGATGAATCATTAGCTATCATTTTAATTATTTTGGGCTCTTCATCCTCAAATAATTTATACATGGCCTCCCATGAATAAGTTCTAGAATATGTCGTACATGTTGCATCAGAGAATAGCAGAGTAATCTATGTGATTTATGAAGTAGGATAAGTTGACTGTGGAGTAACAATATGTTTCTTGTTTTTCTTTGCGGCTTTGGACATTTCGCAAGAGTCATTTTTTTTAGACTATCCTATAGGAAGGATAAAGAAAAATAATGAGGAACAACAATTATAATCTCAGAGTGATTAAAAAAAAACATTGGAGCGATGGAAAATGTATTTTAAAATCTAGAGAATCTCGAAATATGAAATAACAAGCAATCAAATCATTTTGGGTCTTGAGACCGTCAATACCATTATACCTTAGTCATAATTGAAAACATGGGTTCACATGGTTTTCCCGATAGCTCATCTCTTTAATGAATATTTCTCATCAAAAAATTCCTTAAGAGCACCACTTATAACACACGATATTTTCCTATTTATCGATATGCGATCAAGTCTATGTGTTAATCAAATGTAAGAACATATCGATGGTTTAAGATATTGGGTGATTGGAGGGTCAAGTGTGCTTTAAATTTTGTAATGTGATAATAGTATCATGATCGAAAAACATGTAGAATAGGAAACTGCACTAAAGGGCTTCTGGTACTATGATTGCGATATATTGCATGAGGGTTTCAGAGCGGGGGTTTGCAACGAAATCAAGATAGATTTTTGTGATGGCGAGGCAATGAAGGATGAAATGGAAGGTAGATGGGTGCTACCAATGAAATTTAAAAGAAGTGTTAGAAAGCTTTTTCCTTTGTTATCATTTTTATACAGGTCGTTAGCATGAACTTCTTTATGTATTTGAGCGACATCACATAGAATTTTGTCAATAGAGCACTTTTAGTGCTGCTACTTGGAAGTGAGATGTGTGGTATGAGATTATGTTTTTGTTAATACTTTGTCTAAGTCCTTAAGCTAATAGGATTTAAGTTTATCCTTCAGATATCGATTTTTAACCTTTAAATAATTAAAAGCATTTTATTATCCTAAATTAAAAATTAAAAAGGGTCCCATTTATTTCTTAACATAACTATATATAAATAATCGGGGCATTGTTTAATAACACAACATGAGCATGAAAATAATTTAGTAGAGTATAATAGGTTAAAGGTTTCAAAAATGTAGTTGAAATTACCTACATTAAATGTCACACTACCTACTCCTATCACCGGCGAACATTTCCCATCTTAGGAATTAGGCATCATGGTAGAAGAAGGGGAGGAGGTATTAGAACTCTATAGGATGAATTTTGACGATGTCAAGTGTAATATCATAGAACATAGGTGCACATGCTTGATCTAGAATCTAGGAAAAATAATATCAGTCGTTACAAAAAAAGGAGATAGTAATGGACACTATTATGAATCCTAGAGTAATAGATTCTACCAGGACCGCTTTACAACTTCCACAAAAATAAAATAGATATATTATCAAAAATAAGTTGAATATTTGAAAGAAAATTTGGTTGTTTTTCAACAGAATAATAAACAAATAGAAAATGAGAACCAAGCTTTTTTGATCTCTCACTCTAGAGTTGATAGTTTGTAAGTGTTTATCCTTGACAAAGTTAAGGCTCTAGAAGAGGCTATGGAGCTTGTACGTAATGAAATTTTTCCCCTACATCAAGTAGTGGTTCCATTTCCCAGCATGCAAGGTGAGTTAAAATAAAGAGGAGTGTTAATTAAACTAACATCCTCAATAGTTGATCTCGCGTATGAATGGTGCATGAAATACCCTATTGCACATGAGGAGCTACCTAGAGAAAATCTGATAAGTGTGGAAAAGGATAAATTTGATGTTAGAATAAAGATGCAATCACATGATAAGTTGGTCAGAGACATGGAAAAAAAATGGTTACTTATAAGACCTTGCATAGTGGTTTGGAATGTCTTGTCAAAGTGCAACAAATTCCTTCGATTGGTGCATTAGGTGAAATAATGTCAATTGAAAAAGTCAAGAAAGAGATTCAAGGAATTTTGGATCTAATTAAACAAGTTGTTGTAAGAGATAATTTGGAGGCTATAAAAAAGGTGATTACATATTATGTGGTTAAGCACGTAAAGTTGCACATAAAACTCACAATGTTCTTGAGCTAGGTGCAAGTTGAAAAGCCAAATTTAATACTCGATGCATTAGTATGCCTCATGAGGTATGGGCATGATATGTAAGATATTTGGTCACAGATCTACATGAATAGGCTCCAGATATTTCCATCACCAAGCTAGTTGAATGAGGATGTTTTGTTTCTTTAATTTCAATGTAATTTGTATTTTATTAAAATTAAAGCAGAATTTAAACGAAAGATTCATATGGGATCTAAAAATTAATGTGTATGTTGAAGAGTCATGAGGGTAAGTGGAAGACCATGGTAGGAGAAAATGCACCCTACTTTCAATAAATATACAACCAAGACTAGATGAAAGGGGCCTTCAATTTTGGAGTTGATTTGTGAATATTATTTTACGATCTTATACATCTATTTCAGAATTCAAGGGTTATATATGCATTTGAAATAATGGATTTCGTGGGAATTTCATGTGATGGTGTTATGTATATTTCATATTAATTTTAAGAATCTCTTTGAGCCAGAAAACACAATTCCTTACATGTGTTCTTAAGTATTTTGAGACTCTTCTTATGGTGATTTCATGGTATATGTTTATATTTCGATGTGTTTATGTTAAAAAATTTCTTTTTTTATTTAAGCACATATTAAACTTGGGATTACATGTTGTTTATTTTTTCACATTTTTTATTGTTTAAGAACTAATTCGTAATTGATAATAGATTTTTCTCTTAATACATGCATTTTAATAGAAGTTTGCTAACATACATATTTAAGGTATGTCTATAACATATCATATGTGAAGGTTCCAAAAAATTTCTTGAAATTGTATTTATCCAAATATTGATCTATTTTGTAATTTTTATTGCATGTTCCATCCAAAACTAATTTCAAAATAACATGGCGGGTTTTAGACCCACATATATCATGGGACTCTTATCCCAAATAGTGTAGAGTGTAGTTGGGATTTTTCATTGCAAAGATCCCCTAAATGTTGGTAGAAAAATTTCTCCCATGAATAAAAATATGTTATAATTACAATTGAGCAAGCTAAAAAGGCCCAAGTTGACCTTGAGACACTGAAAGAAAATTCCATCAAAATTAATAATGATTGTTGAAGCACCCAATATTCTTTCATGTTTTTTTTTTGGGAAATCCTGGAATACTTCGCAAAATTGGAGCTCATAACTAGAAAATTCAATGCCCAAATAGAATCCTAGTATGTATTAAATGTAGCTTTTAGGAAAATAGTCAACTAGGAAATAATAATTAGGATGCTCTACACTCACTACCTAGACAAGGAAAAGGAAAAAATGTAAGAGATCAATCTATGGTCAATGTATCAAATATAAGTGTGGAGTAATTAAAACAACATTGAATGATACCACTAACCTGGCCAAACAAATGTGAGGCTCCACCATGGAAATGATAGAGGAATGGGAGCTTCAAACCATGGAATATATACCTTGATCCATCCCCATTGGATCAAAATTCAAAGAAATAACTAGGGCTACAACCAATATGGTCAAGGAAATTTAGGAGATTCTAAAGGTGTATGATGATTTGATACAAAAAATTGTCATCAAATCCCCAAAAGAGGAAGCTCAACTCGAATGTTACACTACTATTATGAAAAATGGTATTAAGAGATTGTCCAACCAAGTGTTGAAAGGAGAGTGGATATTACTAAATATGGAAAGTTGCAACATCTTTTAAAGCATAACTATCCATGCAACCTATAAGAGATATCGACAATACTTAATTCCAAAGAATACCTGATGAAATAATGGTGCCAAAGTAGTTACCGACCAAAATTTTTTTTTATAATTGTAATTCAATGTATAACTAGGAAATCTCCCCCATTCTGAAAGGGGAGGAGAGGGGAGTAAAGAATTTAAATTCTAAATGTTCTTACTAAAAATCAGTTTTTGAAACATTTTGTAACAAAATGTATATTTTTCGATAAATGAAATTGACTATTCGGGAAGATATATGTCTTTCCTATATGGTAATTGTTAATGTTTGCAATTTTTGAATCTTGTAGATTTGCATAAACTTATGAGAATGTCAATATTCAATTATAACTCTTTGATTGGTCTTAATGTGAATTCCACTTTTTATTGTTGTAGAGTGAATAAATATTTTGGTAAGTTTGCAATCATTTACTTATTTATATGAAAATAAGTTTTTATTGTTCTTCAGTTCCATTTGTTCAAAAAATTTATCTCCTCAATCCTAAAAGTATTATTATTACTTGTAAATAAAACCAGTTATAAAGGTAAGGATTGAAATATTGCTAATACTAGACATAGATTACATCTTATAGAAGTGATTCCTTACCCTAAAGTGGAAACGAGGCCCACATATTGATAAAATATTACCAATAGAAATGAAAGTGGGCCTGATGGGGGCCTACGATCGAGTTTTCTAACCTTGTCGATGACTACTCTAGTAACAGTCACATACCAATCATCAATAGGTGTAAACTACACAGAAATTTGTATTGTAGTAAAAATTTGGCATTTATCTTTAGGCATGTAACCCTCTTTCACTTGAATTCATAATACTATTACATGATGAATATAGGGGTAGAGAAGAAGATCCCCATTAATATATAAAATTAGGTCGAACATGAAATTACATTGGAGTGTGCATATTTACCATTTGAAAGTTTTTCCATGTGGAGACATTAAATTAGACTAATTCTTCCATCTAAACAATAAATATGAATACAACCCCAATTATCTATGTTATGTTCATCTTACATGTATGTATGTATGTGTATGTTTACCTTTCTATAGTTAACCATACATCTGAAATGGAAACAGGAACTAAGGAATCAACAAATGAGCATGAGTAATAATTAAAATTTTATTGGTTATGCTATGTATTCGAAAAAATCCAAAATAAATATTAGCTTCTTCCAGTATTCTCTCTAGGTCTTGTAACATTTCAAATAGTAAAACTTAGTATTATGTATTGGTAAAATGGATTACGAGATAAACTAACTCAAAATATATAAAGAATCTATGAATTAAGATGCATGTTTTTTCTTGTATAATAGTAATCATAACTAGTTACCAAATAATAAACAAAAATGAAGCTATAGAAATTATATGTGAGAAATGTTACTTCATCTCAAATTAGGTAATTCAACGCTTTCAAAAACACATTACATATTAGATAAAAAGGCCAAAATCTTGTTTTAATTCATTTTCACGGGTTAATATTCTAAGGCTTTCAAATATATAAAGATATTTTAAGACCATTTGATTTTGATTCCACAAGTATACAATAGCTCTACATATAATACTATAAATGTATCAAATATTTTCCACCATTAAGAATAGCTAATAATATTATGTTGAAATGTGCATCTTAACTTTTCAAGAATTATAATTAATTTGTGAAAATTATATTATCTTGTCTTTAGATTTTCTAGTGAAGAATTTGATAACTTAATCTCCATTATAAATACAATGAATTATTCCATGTTTTGAAGGTCATAATGTCAATTAAGATAGACTCTACATGATAATTATTCATGAGAAATCAGTTGCATGGCTAATTTCTTTCCATTAGGGACACATTATTAGCTCTACCCACTAAATCAATGTTCAGAGTTACTCAAAGAAACTAGTTTCAGAAAATATTACACTTCTAATGAAAACATGAAAGTATATAAAATTTACATATTTACTTACAACAAACTTATCATAAAAGGAAACAAGTGGATATAGAATCAAGGAACTATCTATTCATAACTCCCATTAAATTTCAACAAATAACGATGCACATGACACAACTTCACAATTCATTAGACATCATGTTGTTCACACAAACATAATCATTTAATAAACATAACAAGATATATTTAAAAAAATAAATAAAATAATCTAAAATTACTTGGTTATAGAAACTAATTTGGGAAAGATACTTTTCCACCCAATAGTAGGCTCATTTGCACTTGTATCCTCTACAATTGGCCAACCTCTAGAAAGGCCATGATGCCACAAATGGAAGAATATTAACACTGATAAATTTAGGATTGGTGAAGGAAAATATTCTTTGCAAATATAAAACCATCAAATAATTCTTCTACCCATTGATCCTAGAGTCTCTACTAATCCCATATGATTCTCAACTCACTAGAATAGTAATACAGAGGTCCATCAAATATTATATAGTACCTTGGTGATTTCCTTTCCAATTACTCAACATTCCTTACAAAAATCAATTAATTCATGAACTCCAATGCTAAATTAAGTTCTAGAGCTCCCTTGCAAGTATTTGACATGAAAAATTCATTTTTAGAGAACTTCAAACACTTTATTATCGATAAAATCAATAGTTGGTGCTTTTCGAGAGTATCATGTCACACAAAAGTCAATATAATCACATTGAACAACCCAACATTATTTTCACTCAAAAAGGGAGTATTCAACTCATTATGTTTTCACTCCAGGAATTTGTGTGCATGTAGTATCTCTATACATGGATGCATTCCCCGTAAGAATTTATGCTTTACATGATTTCTTCATTTTTCCCACACCATTCATGTGTGAACTACCAAATCACATTAGTAATTGTTGATGCTACCCATTGACTTATGAAGAGCATTTGACAACCACCCTATAGGGTCTATAAATGTGTCAAGGGGTTACTTTAACTACCCACTACTTCATTTGATGAGCTATGCAATGGTGGGTAAAGTAAAACTAAAAAAAGTTAGATTTAAATTTTGACATATTGTTTTTTCTGATTTTTTTTTGTAAATAATAAGAAAGGATATTTTTTTCTTAACTCACTCACTAGTTCCCACTTATTCCATCATAGTCTATATGGTGCTCATATTCCTAATCCACTACCGAGCATTTTTATTTAACAAAAAAATATTTACATATGCATCATTTTAAAATTGTTTAGCTTAGTGTATCCCAAGTATGATTTTTTTTGTGAAGATACAACACATAGACATCTAATTATTCGTATTCATCCAATGTAAAAGTGAGTTTCTTACCTAATTTATGTTATACTAATAAGGAAATTATTTCTCGCACTAGCACATTTCATACAAGAATTTTGTTTTCTCATGCAACAAGAAGTCACATTGTTTCACATCTAGAAAGGCTCTTTTCCTATGAAAAAGGGAACTTTAAAGAATCTTGCAAACCTTTTATTATGGCATTTTCAAACGCTTGTTTGATGTGATGTGTCTCAAAAAAAATATTCCATGAAGTGGGTCACAAATGCATGTTTTCTTTCTTGAAAATGTTGAATGAAAATGTTTACTTTGTACAACATGTCACAACATTGATTACTTTTATTCCTTTTCATATTTCTCAAAAATGATTTCATTCTAAATAGTGCATGTTGCACCAACGACTCTCTTCATTTCTATGACACTCCACACTCAATCTATTCAAGATTATAGAATTCCCTACAAATAACTTTCCTTACCTAAAAAATATCACACCACCATATCTTTATTAATGTGACATGTCATAAATTTATTTTTTAATAGACATATCACCACCATCTCTTTATTAATGTGACATGTCATAAATTTAATATTTTAATAGACATATCACCACCATCTCTTTATTAATGTGACATGTCATAAATTTAATATTTTAATAGACCTATCACAAATCACCTTTTATGTACTAAATTGGGAGTAGTCTAACCAAGAGACAATTTAATCCAAAAATTGTCATCGATAAGAAAAATCCTCGATTTCCTATGACGGAGAAATTATCAATCCGACAAGTGGGTGAGATTGGATGGGGATGACCACTATTTTATTCTCACAGTGACTCACCCACAAGATATGGTGGATTGATTATAGGGGTGGCGGATGGGTGAGCCTTCCCTTGTGACCTTTACACTTGGTTTTTGCAACCAGTTTTGAAAATTAAAAAATCTCACATACCAGATCTAACCCCTTGGTCTGAATTTGTCATATAATTAGACTAATTCTCCTAATAGTTTGGGAGATCTTTCTGCTCACAAAATACCTCTACATAGGACTATATTTATTTCTCTGTTGCGAAAGGACCCACCCTAGCCACATTTTCCACAAACTTTTCACTACCCATCCATCAAATTTTGACACTGTAGAATTCAATCAACCGCACATATCTGTTGAGGAGTGCAATCTTTGGCATAAAAGCTAAGATATGCAAAAATTTAATCAACAGTTCTTCAACATATGGTAGCTTCCTCCCCCAAAGCTGTTAATTACTGAAAATTACCCTAGAGGTTCGCATGTAATGATTATTGAAGACCATTCATTCCATGTATTTGTTATCGAGATAGATCTGGAAACAAAAGGAGATTTTGTTCAGAAATTGATAATGAAATTTCGAGCTGCAATAGCTACGGTTTATGGTGGCTAATATCCATTCAGTGTGTGATACTCATCAATGTTTATATAAAAAGAGGACATACTAGAGAGACACAATCCATGAAAAATACGTTTTAATCAGTTTTGAGTTGACTATACATAAAACCTTGATGCCCATTTTCCAAACAGCATATCGCAGGGAAGCATGGCTTTTTACACGAGCTCAAGGGTTTGCCTATTTGTATCTTAATACTTGCATAGGCATTACTATCAATCCATTCCAGTTTATGAATAGACAAATATTTTGAGGTAAGAAATAAATATTTATATTTTGAGTTTTTTTTTAAATGTCTAACCCAACAACAACAATATCATCATTGACTGCATTATGTGCACAAAAGGATTGAAACATTGTGTTTATTCTCACATATACTTAGCTTGCAATGCCAATTCTAGTATATTCATACTTTAAATCCTAAACCCTAAGTCCTTGTCCCTATGTATCAACGTTTTTACATAGTTAGAACTTTATGTCGTGCCAAGAACAAACTATAATTGAAATGTTTATACCTTTCAATGTACTCAATTTTTGTCATTCTCCTTGGGAAAGAAAAGAAGATACAGAAATTCTAAGAACTATTCAGTCTTAAGGACCTCATGGATTTATGTCTCTTTATTTTTTCTCAAAGAGCTAAAGTAACTTTTAAGTGGGTTGGGAATTAACTAGTGATGGAAAGTGGGCTCCCTTGAGAGAGACTTGTGTTCAATCTTCCCAAAGAACATTTTGTTACAGGTATCTATGTGGTTAATTTGTGGCAAGGGTAGCTACAATCCCTATTTGAATTTGATGCAATAGATACCCCTTAGTTGTAGCTTCCTAGACCAAGGCCATTGCAAGGTGCCCATAATGAATGAAATAATTCACCCATTGTGAGAAACCATAGAGTGCCTTAGCTTAAGCCAATTCATTGTCATGATGAAGAAAATACATATCAAATCCTCTTAAGTGCATTGCAATTGATCTCTCACTAACATGACTATCAATTTCTATAAAAACATAATGGTAGCCAAGGAAGCCCTCTCTGTAAGGATATTCCCAATATGGTCCACCTATTCTTTCCTTCCATAAAGTAAAGTCTTAACTATTCTATTTTTCTCTACTTGCATAGTTTGACTCACTTTCTAATTCCATTTCAAATTTGTCGATAGCCCATGGATTCAATTTACTAGAGATGTGCCCCATGTTAGGTCCCTATATTACTAATTTAGTCCCTTATTGTGATTAGTGTAGCCCCCTTATTGTTATTGTTATACCGTTGTAACCCCAATATTGTTATTATTGTGCCCTTACATTGTTATTTTTAGGTCGGCTAAGATTATATTGTGGGCCCATGGACTTCTATATATAGAAGGAGCTTTATGTCATTTTTATCATCCAAGAATTGTTCATTTATGTATTTTTTTGAAGGTTTCCCCCTCGAAGTGGTTGATTTCTAAGGCATTGATCTCTCGTTTCTTCTATTTTTGGAGCTGGTTTCATAACATTTGGTATCGGAGCTTTAGATTCTAGGGTTTCATTGCTCCAAATAGGTCATCATGGAATTTTCGCAATAACGTTTTTTCTACAAAATTTCAGAAGCTGAAATTTGTACAGCGTGAAGCTAAAATCATGAGGAACCTCCTGTGAGAATTTCAGATCTTGGTTGGCAATATTTTCAGAGATATGATCTCGAGAAGTTAGGGTTTTTTCAGGCTCATCAATTTCAACTAAAACAGGTCATCGTGGAATTTTCACTATAACATTTCGTATACGAAGTTTCAGAAGCTGAAATTTTTACAGTGCAATATCGAAATCTAGAGGAACCACCTCTAATCATTTCAGATCTTGGCTCGTAATATTTTTGGAGATATGATATGTGGAAGTTAGGATTGTTTCAGGCTCTCGAATTTCATCTCAAAGAGGTGACCGTGGGAAAAACTTCATAACTCTCTCTCTCTGAGCGTCAGATTGGGATTTTGTAAAAAGTGGCCGCAAGTAAACAGAGCGTAGTTTTAGTTGTATTAATTTCGGAGCTGAAGGAGAAAAAATTCACACGTGGAAAGTCATACAAATTATCTCTACTAAACCAGTCCATAATTAGGTTATCATTGGATATTGGGCATAACTTTGACATGAAGAATCCAAATCAGGTCAGACCTATGGAATTCGAAAGAAGATTCAAAGGGATAATTCGGGCATGAATTTTAGATATTGAAGATCTAAAATCACAGAGATAATTCAGTTTCAATATAGAGTTCCTCAAAGGCAAGAAAAAGGTGTGTATGTTTTTCAAATTACATAAGTCTCGTTTGAAAAAAAATTATTTTGAATTTATTACAAGGGCATATTTAAGAATAGATATCCATATTAGATCTAATATTCCCCCCAAAAATAATTAAACACCCATTAAGCCTTAAGAAGGCTCTACTATGACTCAAGGAGATGAAGAAGCACAACATGAGATATCAAAATTACGAGAAAGTGCACAAAATTTTGTTATCGAAAAGAGCAACAAAAAATGAAATGAAAGTTTTGAAGAAAGGCATGGAAACTAACATGGATATTTTGAAGAAAGGCATGGAAGCTAAGATGAATTTTTTGGAAGCTAAGATTGATGGCATGGAAGTGAGCATGGAAGCTAATATGGATGACATGGAAGCTAAGATTGATGAAAAAATGAAAGACAACATGGAAAACATGAAGAATGATTTGGAAAAGTTGATACAAGAAATGTTTCCTGATGGAGAAAAGATAGTAGAGAAAACTCGTGATGAGAAAAAAATAAATTTTAATCATGATTTCATAAAATCTAATGTTGGATGGAAGAAACACCATATTCCAAAGATGGATATGAGGAAGTTTGATGGCAAGGATCCCGTAACAAGGATACTACAGATGGAGCAATATTTTGATCTCAATAATGTGCAAAACACACAAAAAATATGCATTGAAACTTTACATTTAGAACAAAATACATTTGTATGGTATCGATGGCTTTTCTCCAGTAAAAAAATTGTCACTTGGTCAATTTTTACAGATGAAATCATAGCACATTATGAGGATACAAGAAGCAACACCTTCTTTAGCCAATTGATAAATCTCAAACAAAAGGGTTCAGTGGTGGAGCAAATTGAGGACTTCCAAAAATTGAATATAAGAATAACTGATATTCTAGAGGAACAGAGGATTGATGTCTTCATAGGAAATTTAAAGGATAACATCCAACATGAAGTTCACGTTTGAGAACCTGATTCATTTGAAAAGGCATTCAGATTGGTAAGAAAAATTGAATGTAAAATTATGGCAACAAGGAAGCCTAACACTCACATATATAAATATGGAACAGTTTCTACCCCTAGACATCCACAACCTACAAGGTTGACACCACAACAATTGGAAGAAAAAAGAGAAAAAGGGCTTTGCTATAGTTGTGATAGAAAATACACTAAAGGTAATAAGTGTGCTGAGAAGAAATTATTTTACATAGATTGTGAAGAGGAAGAGGAAAATGAACAAGAATCTTCAAAAGAAGAGGATATACACTAGGAACCAACCCTATAAGAGGAAGAAATGAGTCCAACCATATCGTGTAATGTATTGGTACGAATTACCACTCCTCACACTCTCAAGATAGAAGGACATATCAAGAAGAAAAAGGTAATAGTGTTGATTGATTCGGGTAGTAACCATAATTTTATTCATTGTAAGGTAACCAAGGAATTGAATTTTTTCCTATACCCAGCACCAGAATGTCAAGTGATGGTTGCAAATGGAGGAACTATAAATTTCTCTGTAAAATGCCAAAATATCAAGCTAACCATGGGGGAATATGTATTGAATAGTCCAATGCTTTCCATTCCTATGGAAGGTGTTGATGTTGTACTAGGAGTACAATGGTTACAATATTTGGGGATGGTAGCTTTTAATTTTCAAGAACTTTTCTTGAAATTTTTTTCAAAAGGAAAGGAAGTCGAATTACGGGGTATCGCATGGAAGCTGGGAAAGATAATAAGATCTAATTTCATGACAAATCTTCTGAAGAAAGAACAACGAGCTGTAATTGCACACTTATGCTCATTAGAAGTTCCAACATCAAAATCATCTATTCCTGCAAATCTCCAAAAAGTCTTGGACAATCATTCCAAGGTGTTTGAAACTCCCAATGGACTACCACCTATTCGTGATCATGATCATGCTATTCATTTGATTCTAGGAAGTGTTCCTCCAAACATCAGGCCATATAGATACCCTTATGTCCAAAAAAGTGAAATTGAATGTATGATTGCAAAAATGTTAGAGGCTAGTATAATTCAACCTATTCAAAGTTCTTTCTCTGCTCTAGCAGTATTAGTGCACAAGAAGTTTGGATCATGGTACATGTTTCTAGATTATAGGGAGCTCAATAAGCTCACCATTAAAGATAAATTTCCCATTTCGTTTATTGATGAATTATTGGATTAATTACATGGAGCAATTTATTTTACCAAGCTAGATCTTTGTTCAGGATAACATCAAATTAGAATGAAGACCAAAGATATTTCAAAAGCATCATTTTGAAATCATGAGGGTCATTATGAATTTTGCTCCTTTTTTTTTCTACCAAATACCTTCACATTTCAAAGAAGGTTGATGAATTCCATTTTCAAACCACTTCCTTAGAAAGTTTGTGCTAGTATTTTTTGATGATATACTAATCTACGGCAGGTCTTGGAAGCATCATGTTTAACATGTTAAAAGGGTGCTCAAACTATTGCAGGAGAAACAATTATATGCAAAAACATCCAAATTTTTCTTTGGAGTACAAGAGGTGGAATATCTGGGTCATATTGTATCTCAGGAGTGTGTTAAGCTAGACCCTAAAAAAATTAAAGCCATTAAGGAATGGAAAGTCCCCACAACCATAAAGCAGTTGCAAGGATTTCTCGGGTTAACAGGGTATTATCACAAGTTTGTTAAGGATTATGGGAGAAGAGAAACACCTCTAACAACATTATTGAAGAAATATGCATTTTCATGGACTCCTCAAGCAACTAAGGGCTTTGAACATCTTAAAGAGGGAATGTGCCTAGCACCGGTCTTAGCTACGCCAGACTTCACAAAAACATTTATTGTGGAATGTGATGCCTCAGGAAATGGAATTGATGTTAATTTAATGCAAGAAGGAAGACACGTTGCTTTTGAAAGTTGTCCAATCAAAGGAAAGTATTTACAGAAAGCTATTTATGAGAAGGAAATGTTAGCAATACTACATGCACTAAATAATTGGCGACCTTACCTAATGGGAAGACACTTCAAGTTAAAAACTGATCATGATAGTCTTAAACACTTTTTGGAAAAAATACTATCTTCAGAAGACCAAAAAAAATGGGTCGCAAAGATGTTGGGTTATGACTTTGAAATAATATACAAAAAAGGGAAGATAAATGTTGTTGCAGACACACTCTCAAGAAAGAATGAAGAGGTGGAAGCATTGCTTTCTACCATTTCTATTATCCGACTAGATTGGATAACTGAAGCAAGGGATGAATGGAAGAAGGACGAAGAAGTGTGGACACTCATTCAAAATTTTGCAGCAATATTCTATCACATCTGATACATTTAGCTGGAAAAATGATTCGTTATGGTACAAATATCGCTTATATATTTTTAAGAATTCCCAAATAAAACAAAATATTCTTTTGGAATTTCACACTTCTCCTTTAGGAGGACACTCGGGATTTTTAAAAACATACCACAGGGTGAGGAAAGAATCTTTTTGGGATGGCCTTAAATCTGATATTCAAAATTTTGTGGCAGAATGTTTGGTTTGCCAGTAAAATAAAGAAGAGACAATTAAGACCCCCATGTCTTCTACAACCTTTATCCATTCCAAATCAACATTGGGAGGATATTTCAATGGATTTTATCATAGGTTTACCTAAGTCTGAAGGACAGAGCGTCATATGGTGGTAGTTGATAGACTTAACAAGTATTCACAGTTTTGTGCATTTTCTCATCCATTTAAAGCAAGTACAATTGCTACTACATTTATGGACACAATTCAAAAGCTACATGGAACCAAAAGGTTATTGTGAGCGACCTAGATCCCATTTTTACTAGAAATTTTTTGGATGGAGTTATTTTCTGGTTTGGGTACTCAATTAGCTCATAGCTCATCTTATCATCCTCAATCCAATGGTCAAACTGAGATAGTGAATAAATGTTTGGAAGGATATCTTCGTTTTTTTGTATCTGATAAACAAACACAATGGGTCAAGTGGTTACCTCTCACTCAATGGTGGTATAAAACTTTCTTCCATACTGTAGCAAAAATGACCCCATTTATGTCACTTTATGCATATCATCCACCGTCCATCACATCATCTTTAAGGGAAAATTATAAGGTTCAAGCAGTGGAAGATCACATCTAGCATCAACAAGAAGTTCTCCAAATATTAAAGGATAACCTAAATTTGGCACAAAATTGAATGAAACAACAGGCATATCAACATTGCAACGAGTGAAGTTTTGATGTAGAAGACTAGGTATTTTTATGGCTACAACCACACATAAATTTCCCTCAAGTAAGCTAAGAAGGATAATAAATTATCGCCAAAGTACTATGGTCCTTACAAGGTGTTGCAAAAGATTGGTACTATGGCATACAAATTGGAGCTTCCTGCTTCTTCATGAGTGCATCCAGTTTTCCATGTTTCATGCTTAAAGAAGGTTATAGGTGAAAATCTTCCAGTTCAAGAAATATTGCCAGAACTTGATGAGGAAGGAAAAATCATATTGGCACCTGACGTGGTCACGGAAACAAGAACTCAACAACTACAAAATCGATCAATTTCAGAGTATCTCATAAAGTGGAAGAACTTACCCACTGAAGATTCTACATGGGAGCATGAGAAGTTTATATAGAAGCACCCAGAGCTATTCAAGCATTGAGGAAAACACTTTTTTTAAGGAGGGGGGCATGTTAGGTTCCTATATTACTAGTTTAGTCCCTTATTTTGATTAGTGTAGCCTCTTTATTGTTACTGTTGTACCCCTGCAACCCTAATATTGTTATTATTGTGCCATTACATTGTTATTGTTAGGTTGGCTAGGATTATATTGTGGCCCAATGGACTCCTATATATAGAAGGAGGTTTTGGTCATTTGTATCATCCAGGAATTGTTCATTTATGTAATGTATTTGAGGTTTCCCCCTCGAAGTGGTTGGTTTGTAAGGCATTGATCTCTATTTTCTTCTATTTTTGGAGTTGGTTTCAGAACACCCCACCTCTAGGAACATTGTTGTGTAGAAATAAATGCTTCTTTTAGAAATGAATAGAAATCATTCATCAATTATTTTTTTAGCATAATCTTTAATTATATCAATACATTATATTAAATGTGTCACTCTGTCACTCGAGGTTTAATACCAAGGTTTTCTATGTCTTCCAAAACTCCTTTTTATACCTCATGATGGTAGCATATTTCTCCCTTCATAGGTCTTTACGGATTATCATCTTGAACACTAAAGCCTGCATATGAGACTAAAGCTCTGTCATTTTAATGAATGGTGCACTCAAGGTCCATCATTGTTGTACTTGAATGATTGACTACATATTGTGTGCAATGTTTCTCCTCCAATAACCATCTTTTAACCTATAGAAACACAAAGAACCATTATATGGTTTTGTCAACCTATTACTATAAAAAATATCTAAATTTTTTATCGTTTAAGTGATGGAACCAATATACAACAAAGGGTCTATATTACGAAATGTGTGGGAGAGTGAAGTTGTGATAGAATTGCAATGTTCAATATAAATGAGGGCTTAATAATAAATTTGGCTTTGAATTGGATGGAAGGAAATTTTTGAGCACACTTGTTTATCTATACAGTGTGACTATTCAAAATTGTGTGGATGTTAATAATTTCAAAGTTGAACAAGTAGATATATGAGAAGTGAAAGTGGCTTACTAATCCTAGGATTTACCTATGTGAGGATTTATAAATGGGATGGATGCAAGTTAAAAAAGGATATTGTTGCATTCCATGTGTTATACATTGTATTCCATTAGATATATATTAGTAGAAAAATGTAATTGGTTTCTTTTTTCATATTTTCTTGACCTAGAAAAAATTATTTTTAACTATTGTATGACCATGATACATTCACATGCTTTCTTTCATAAATTTTCTTTCGTTGTTTTCATCTAGAATGGATAGATTTGTTGCTAACATTTTTATACACAAGTAATTTCTCTTATGTTCTTGCATATTACTTGCCAAGATCAGTTCAAAATGGGAAAGCATGGTGAATGGGAGCACATCATGGATCTTTAGGTGCAATATCTCAATAACAAAATGGAATTTTCCAGTAAAGACTTAATTTCGACATAAATAAATTTAAATAACAATAGTTCTAATTGGGTTTCTTCGATCTCTTCACAAAGATTTTCTGACTTTATTTGCAGGGAGGAATCAAATCACATTGCTTCAAGTAATTTCATATGGAATTAAAACAAACAACAAAGATAAAGAGTTATGACTACATTACAATTTGAAGTGTAAGTATTTCAAAAATACATTGTCTAAGTCCTTTGAAACCACATTTATCATTCTTTGTATCTAGTAACATTTCAAAATTGATGGTTTAGATATTATTGTTCATTTGGCCCAAAAAAAAGAGGAGGAGAGCCTTCAGCTAAACAAAGGACCTCATTTATGCAGAAAATGGGTTATCAATGTCATTTTATTTGAAAGGCTATGAATGAAAGTCTTGATATAAAAATACTAACTTTCAATATGTACGAAGATGAAGATAGGGAAGGTTTACCTTTTTATGGCCAACATGATACTTCAGGTGATCCCAACACCTTGCATAAGAAAAAGTTTTAAAGGGAGGTTCTTTCTTATGTAGAGATTTGATTCTTTTTTGGAGTATTTATTGACATGGTGTATAAAACCCACATTAAGATGCATGTTGACATGGATGTAGTGACTGAGGATAGAGACTGATTCTTATATGGGAAAGATATTATAAACATGTATAATATGTCAGAGAATGGAATTTATCAACTCCATAGAAAGCATGAAATGAGTGTAAGCTTTTGGTATCAAAACCTTTGGGAATATTTTTTATTTTTCCTAAAGCCCAATGTTGTGGAGGTCCCTTTATAATAGGGATTCAAATAAATTGGATGGTTGAGGCAATGGTTAAGGTATCATACTATAGATTAATAAAAATGGATTTAACATTTAATTCAAATAAATATGGAGTAAGTGGGATGCCAATGATTGATTAAATATACTTATCTAAGTTTTAGACATTCAATTTAATTAATAACTTTTTTTTGACTTTATGTAAAATTCAATATGACAATATCAATTGTATCCACCCATTCCATTTGATGAACAAAAAGCGGGGTGAAAATTGCATGGGCTATGGCATCATGAAACACATCAAATGACATTCCACTATGGTTGGAGTAGTTCATGCGCATGTGTTTCCCAATCCATCTTGATTAGAAATTCAATGCCTTCATGGTTGATTATGCATTGGATGAAATCACTACTTTGAGGGAACTATAATATTGTCATGATATAATAAAACTTATATTTATTCAAAAAACATCACACTAAAATGCATTGAATATGGTAGGAGAATCATTGGTTGTGATGTGATCTTATGTGTTTGGTATGTATGCAGGGTTTGGTGAAAAAAAGTGAACTAATTGTACGCTAGTTATAGAAAAGAAAATTAGATGTTTAGTTATTTATTTTTAATCATCAAAAACATTCTCAATAATCAGGTGTATGAAGCAATCAATCATTATTTATATTAAATTTTTGTATGAAGAGAAGTTCTTAGATTATTTCCTCAATAATTGGGTTGTGAGCAATAACATTTATAAGTAAAAAAACTTTTCATACTGTATCCATGTTTGTAATATATAAAAGTGATACATTTAGAATAATGTACTTCTCTTTGCAATTATGTATGTGGGTGGAATGTTTTCAGGAGTTTCCTCATGGAAATTAGGAGACCAATAGTGTTTTTGAGTCATAGAATTGTTATTTGAAGAAAAAAAAATTATCCAATTAAAGAGAAAATGTGTTTGTAGGATGGATTGGTTGTTTTATATGTTGCTAACGATCATTATAACTAGTTATCAGTTCAAGAAATTTTGAAAGTAGAAGGATTTTTAACAACAAGAAGAAATATAAGAAAATTCAATCATGAGTGGCAAGAGAAAGAAAATTTTAGATAGTGATTGTTGTCCTCATGGGAGAATAACCCATGTTTTATAAGTGAGAATTCAAATAGGTTGAGGTAAGAAGTACCTTATCACCTATTATTGCACATATTTTATAATGTGGGAATTTAATTTTTCTACTCTTTTCACAATTGTTGCAAAATTTAAAAGCATGACATAAAGGTCGAATAATTCAAATCCATTACTTCATGAAAATGCATTAGATAACATATTCAATGAACATCCTGAGATCAAAATAGAGCCCTAGAACCATGATGTAGATGTTGATGCCACTCTTATGGAAAAATATATTATTGATGTATATACAAAGACACTTCAATTGGAAAGATAAAATTGTTTAGAAACCTATAGTTCATTTAAGATAACCCTCCTGCTACATTGACGAAGAGAAACTAGTTAATTGGTCTATTTTGTTGAATGAAACGAACACTTTGGACATAATTTATTTTGACTTCACACGGGGGTTGGGTTCTCTTTATTCATATTTGAGGCGGAAGAATATTTTCTTTATTTGTATGGAGAAAAAAAATAAGAAAAATAAATAATGGTTTTAAAATTCATTTAAATGTACATCCATCATAATGTAAACCATTTGAGTTTTAATACCTCAATAGGTGAGGACTTCCTCAATCAAATTGGTGAGCCCTCGTATTGCACCGTGAATGTTGCAACTCCCAAAGGCTACTCTACTTTAATTTATCAACCTAGGGTTCATACAAACATTGAGGTGAAAATGATATATACACAACAGATGCATTCTACTCATGTCATCCTCTTCTAATTCCTACGAAAGGTTGCTATTTCTAGGGGTTTTGAGTGAAGTTTGTCACACTTCTTATTTAGACCTAGAACTACAAGTGACTCAAAACTATTACTCTATTAACCATCACATGACTAGTCTGAAGCAAGAAAATACATCTAGCTATTTTGCAAGGAAAGAAATATGCAATTTAAACTATGGCAAGAAATAGAAGCAGACTAGATATCTTCATGAAGTAAATGGCTGAATTTAAATTACAGAAAGAAGGCTAATATACTCACACATTTCTAGGATAAATGCCTAAAAAAAATTTCTACTACATGTTTTAACTATCATTCTTTTAGTCATGCATGTAATCATGACCTAATTATACTTTTAAATGTGTCGTTTTGCAACAAGGAGGAGAAGTCGCTAAGGTGGCTTAAGAAGGGTTTGAACTAATTGATGCAGGGATGAAGGTGTATTGATGGTTTTCATAGGTCTAGGTGAGGTTGTTGATGGTTTCTGGGCTTAAGAAGAGGCCCATTGGTGTTGCTATTATTTATTCTACAATTTTTTTGTAGTGCTACAGGAAAGTCTTGAATTGCTACAGGAAAGAGTCAGAGGGAAATATGAGGCAAAATATGATGGGGAAAAGCATAGTCAAGGTGAAGTTAGGATGTAATTGGATGAACGGATGGTGTCAAATTCCTTTTCCAAGCACAAAACATATTGATAAGGCTGTCTTGAAATTCTAGGGTTTCACATGGTTTAAACGTGAAAATCTCAAAAATCAGGCTAAAGGTGATTTGATGAAAAGAAGTTAGTTTGATGGGTGATAAATGAAGCTAAGGGTGTTGCTGAATTCCTCTTGTGCTATGCTACTTGAACCTGCAAGAAAACTACCTGTTCATTCAACAAACATTCACAAATCTATGATGCAGGAAATGGAAAAGATGAGTTCAATTTGGAGAGTAAACCTACTTAAGAATTGAAACATAAATCTAACTCAGTATTATAGAGATGCTCATGAAATTACAATAACCTAAATATTCTTTCCAAAAAATCATAATCTAAAGAGGAAAGTTGGCATGTGGTGTGGATCTTCCCTCCTAAAGCTCCAATGAAAGAGATGAGAAAGGGAGGCTTGACACACAAATTTATGAGTTTATAAGCTATTCTACCAAAATTTATGCAAGATTAACTACATCAAAGAAAAATGGAAGAAAACAAAAAACATTGAATGGAAATGTACGAAAAATAGCTAAAACTCATAAAGAAAACTAGCTACAATGACATAAAAATAAGCATGAATACACAAGAGAGAAGGCTAATGGACTGGGCCCTAACCAACAAGCCTAGCCCTCTAAAACTAAATGAGTGAAGGAAAATCTGAATACTCATCTATTGCATAAAATAGTCTCGTTACATAATCATAAAAGTCTCAAAAACCTATTACAAGAGCTAAGAGTCTATTAGCTTCCTTCAAAGTTTCAATCCTAATGAGCTTTTTCTCAGCCCTATTGTTGAGCCCTATTTAACCTAGAGGGTAGATACCAACAACTCCCTAAAAGTTAGGTGATGTGTCGTCTTTGACTACAAGAGAACTAGAGATTTGGTGCACTTGATCTCCAACTTTCTTGGTAGCCTTTGATTTCGAGTTGTTGGAGGGAATATTGAGGATCCCTTGGCTGCCTTTCGGAGTTAAGGAGGTGGAAAACCCCCCTATAACCTCTCATTTTTTCCTACTCTAAGATTTAATTGTGAAATATTCATCAAATGTGCAATATCTTCATGATTATCATGCAATTAACCCATATTAGGAATTCAAAGAATGAAAATTATTAATCACCATCTACACTAGCAGCATAAGACCATAATATAATTAAAATTTGAGAAATAAAGACTTAATAATGCTAAAAACGTGACAATTAACCACTCCAATTATCCCTAAATATGGAGCCCATCAGCACCCCCTACCAAATGGCTGCTCATCCTCTAAGAAACTTAGTCATCCTTGTGCATCTATTTCAAAGCTTTAATGGACCCTCTGACTTCCCAAGGAAGAAGTGTGGGAGTCCATTCAGGAGGGTAAAAGCCATCATTCTTTTCTGCTTCCTCCCATTCTTTGTTCTGCTCATCTTGGTTTTTCCCATCACTAAGTCCCAACAGCAAGGGTGGACTTAGTTTCAAACCAAGCCACTAAGTCTTCCTAACGTACATGGCCCTCCTGTATAGTGGTGGCCTTTCTATAACACTTCTTAATCTCTCTGGTGTGTGGTATTCCATGTTTCTCAGATTGTGAGGGAGGCTATTCCATCTCCTTTTACTAGGCATTATGAATTTATCTCCTAAACACCTAGCAACATCATAAAAATGGGCCATGGCTTGTGCTTGTGTGAAGAGGTACTTTTCTCTAAGTGCATCAGCCTTTTCTATCTTGAAATAGTTGTTGATGAATCCCCTAGGGCTGAATAGTTCTTCCCTAATGTGTATAGGATCCATGTTTTCTTTCCTCTTGACCCTCCTTACATCTTGTGCTCTATATTCCTCATTAACAATACAAAAGGCTAATGTCATTAACTCTATGTCTCCCATTCTAGGATTAGTGTACCAAATGTTCAAGTCTCTCAACACAAAATTTTGCATGTATAATTTTTCCATCTTTTCCATGTCTTCCATACTTGACTAGTTGCAAAAGTCAATGAGTTGTCTACAGTTCTGAAAAGGTAAGGATCCATGAGAGCTTTGTGTGCTGATTTGAAATAGGAGCCATTTTTCTTTGAGGTGTACTTCATAGGAGTCTGATGGATATCTATGTTTAATGGCTTGCATGCACAAATCTGCCATGTTGGCCATTTTTTTGTCTTTTTGTTGAAGATAATCTTGCAATCTTGCATTATCTGATTGGGCTTCCTGAAGCTTCTCTTTTAACATGGATCCTTTGAGCCTAACATCAGATAAATCCATTCCCTACTCAGTCATTTTTTCCTCCATGGCCCCTATGTCATTCACACCTTTGGTTGTAGCAATCTTCATCCAATGATGAGTGTGTGCCCTCTCCTCTTCAAACTGATAGGATAAATGTATTGTAAAATTATGAGGAATCAATAGACCCCCTTCAATAAATTTATAGTAAGACTGATATTTGGCAGAGGGCTAGGGTGTGGCACTATTGATACATCATTGGGGACAGGTTTTGGTGGGGTAGGCTTGGTGAGGTAGGCTCCTCCTTGTCATCTCTCTCTTCCTCCCCTTTTGCATCTTTACCTTCATCTTGTGCTTTTTCCTTAACCTCTTGGGCCTCTTTCCCACCCATAGGTGTCTTTTCTCCCTTATCCAAGGCTTATTTCTCTGATTCTAGGCTTTTTAGATTTTCTTGTATCAAAGACAGAGTTTCCTGTAGAAAAGTCTGCTTTTCCTGTGGCAAACACTCTCTCGCTTGTTTTTCCCTTTTTTCTATCTTTTGAGGGTCTGTGGAGGTTGGTAGATGTGTATGGGATTCCAACCTTGCTGAATGTAATTTTATGTAGGTAACAGGGGCCCTCACAAGTAAGGTGACCTCTTCAACCTTTCCTTCTTCTATCTCTATTTCATCATCCTTCTTGGGCAATTCCTCAATGTTAATAGGTCTTTTAGATGGAGTCTATGGTTTCCCTTGCCTCACCTTTTGGCTCTTCCTAGTCCTGAAATACATGGATGTTTGTATCTTACTCTTTTCTTTCACTGGTATGCTCAAAGTGGCTAGGCTAGCAACCACTTCCTTATCTGTTATCTTTGGTGATATGATGGTGTGTTTAGGAGAGGTATTAGTGCCTAGCATAGCGTTCAATATTTCTTTCTCCTCTGTCTTATTTTCCTTCTTACCCTCAGTCTCTTCCTTCTCTGTTTCATTCCCCTCTTTTTCTTTTTATTTCTTTGGTTCTAATATCTTTTCTTTTTTTGTTTTAACCTCCATCTCGTCTTCTTCTTCCTCATCTTCAACCTCCTCTTCTTCTTCTTCTACCTCCCTTTCCCTAAGACTAGAGGTAGAGGTTTGTCCTATTTGGGTGGCTATGAAGGCTTCCCTATCCATTTATATGAATGAGGAACAAGACATAGGGATGTTTAATCTACTTGGAGAATCATCCACTATCATTTTGATAAGGCCATGATGAACCAAATGCTGGTATTTCCTCTCCATCACCCTTTTTCTCTTTTATGTTATTGATTTCAAGAGGAAATGAGAGATGGTAAATATTTGTTCTAGAGGGAGTTATCCTTGAAATCTAAGTTCATTCAACAACCTGAAATGGTATCCATATACTACAGTGAGTCTTCCTTCATAGGAAATTAATTTCATGATATGGAAGGCTACTTCATCCCAAGGGTACGGAAGGCTTTCTCTCCTTACTCCATTATTGTCCTCAATGAACTCTTGTCCTGGAAAAAAGAAGCTTTTCTTGGTTGCAGTGCTTGGCATCCTTTCGTTAATCCACTTGAATCGTAAGGGAAAAGTGGTGATTCTATTGATTATTTCAGGTGAAAGTGTGATGGATAGGCCCTTAAAAATAGTCGTGGCTCTCCCCTATGAGTGTGATTGCAGGGTCACTACAAACTCTTGAGCTATCTCCTCATCAAAACCCTTCTAAAGCTCGAAGAAAGCTATCCATTGACACTTCTTGAAAATGTCCATTACTTGATGATGTAGTCTTATTCTTTTAATGTCAATGGGCTCCCTTCTATTTAATCTTTCTCCCATTTTTATGGCTCTGATATGAAGGCGGTAGGATGGTTTTTGTTTTAGTGTTACTTGTGAAGAGGTATTCAATATTATGGTCTCAAACAATTTCAGATTTCACCATTTAATTTCCAAATTATAACTGAATGTGTGTAAATTTCATGGAGAAATTGCAATTCTGTAGGGTGGCAACCAATTACCTCTTTCCTCTGGTGTTTTTCCTTGGGATATGGTGGCCTTAGGAAGTAATTTAACTAAAAGGTGACTCTGTTTTTCTCTCCTTATTCATGTTGATCTTCCTGTGTAGTTTATGGTAGCACTTCACTGTTTCTTTTAGCACGAGGGTGCATGCAATATTGGACTTGGCCTTTAATAATTCTCTTCTCTCTGATGTCTCCTATGAATTTCCATTCTCCTATTTCTCTTGAAATTCTCAACGGAGTGGTTATAATGAGCCAAACCTTACCTTTATGATATTTTCAAGCGAATTTGGAGTGGGGTTCTGACTTGTATTTGGCAAAAGTTTTCCTCTTTGGGACCATTTGTCCCACTCCGGTTAACTATTGACCTAGCCTCGAAATCACCTCCTTGTCCTTGTTCACTCCCCCTTGTCTAACTTGAGTTTCCCATGTGGCATGTATTCTTAAATGTTTCGTTCAGTTTAACTTTATGATGGTGTCTAAATTAAATCACCATCTTTTTTCCTTTTATGTCTATAAAACTTTCCATTAAATTATTTCGATCATTATGAGTGAATAGTGAGAGGTGAAGGGCCATAACTATGCCTACCTAGTGTTGGTGTGTTGCAGACATGATATGGTGCAGGGAGATGGAGTTTGGTTTTTTCGGCATGATCTTTCTTGTGCTTTGTTTTTATTTGTTTATTTATTTTCTGAGTGAGCAACTTGTTTTATGAGTGAGCTGCTTATTTTCTAAGTGAGTTGCATAAATTCTTATTTTTATATTCTTCTCGCAGGAGCTGCATGGAGGTCCTTATGTGCCTTGTCTGGTGTGTTAACTTTGTTGGATTATTCTAGTGGTCCTATGAAGCCATGTTCTTCAACGTATCTTCATATTTTTTCCTTGTTGTACCATACACATAATTGCTACAGGAAACTTTCCAACTTCCTCTAGAAACCTTCTTTCTAATTCTTAGGGATAAATATTGCTTAGGGATGAACTTAAATGATTTATGGACATTAGGGATGGAGTGAAGGAATGAGTGGAGCGATGGAGAAGTAATGGGAGAGGTCTCATGCCAAGGTATAAATGATTTAGCTCATAGTGGTGCAACATATGGATTAGAGAGTCAATCATTGTGCATGGAATTAAGTGAGGGTTAGAAGCGGTATGTATAGGAAAAAATTAAATTATCATGCTATTTTTGAAGTTTAGAAACCTTTGAGAGAGCTTATTTCCTCATAAATAAGTTTCTTGTAGCATTTAAATGGTTTCATGTAGTGCTACAGGAATCATCTAGCTTCTAGACTTTCCTGTAGAAATTACAGTTAGGGATAAAAATGGAATTTTATGTCTATCTGTGACATGAAATGAATGAACGGGTGCATGCTAGAGTGGATCATGGAGTGTGTAACTAGAGGAGAGGGATAAGTGAGGAAAAATTTCTCTAGATCCAAAAATCATCATTGATAAATAACCTACAAAAAAAACAATTGACTACATGGGTATCATCTTTCTTTTTTATTTTTGTTTCTTTTCTCTTTTCTTCTCCCCCCCCACTTTTTTTTAAGGTAGGTGGGCTTCCTCCACAGAGCTTTTCAACCCACAAGCATGATTTGGGTTCCCCAGGATGTTTTCACCTAAGAATATTTTATTATTTGTTATTTTCCTCTTCTTTTTTGCTTCAGGATTACCTCATGGAGGTTTTCAACCCTCGAGTTGGCCTTGGGTGCCTTAGAGAGGTTTTCACCCATGATTTTTTATTTTTATTTTTTCCTCTTTTTTTCTAGGAGGGGGATGTGCTCGAAACTATGGAGTCTCCAATGACATACACCTTCCTGTTTATGGAATTTAAAAATTCATCCCTAGACATGGGCTTTTTGTAACCTTTGAGCATGTAGCCATTGAAAAACAAGTGAAACCCCTCCTCATCTGAAGTGCACCATTATCATAACATTTGTCCACTTTCTAGGGTCCCAACCATCTTTTCATCAGTTTTACTTTTAAATACTTGAACCTTGATTCATACAGCAATGCCCAATATCCTTCTTGAAAGGTATTATCCTTAATGTGTTTGTCATTACATACCTTCCTTTGCAGCTGAATCAGTTTTGTATGAGGGAGTGTTTGAATCCTAAACTCATCCAACCCATTTAATTCCACCAACATTTATTGTTGGGCCTTTGTTATATCCATGTCTAATGCAACCTCCATCCTTAAGGTGTTGAACAAAAACTCAATTGAAATCAAAGCTTTCTTCCCATAGGCCAAGTCATAAGGAGTGAACCATGTTCTTTTATTCCAAGTAGTGTTGTAGGGGTAAGTAGCTTCTACTAATATGTCTGCCAAATATTTTTTTTTGCTGCTCACAACCTTCGTGAGTATACTCTCCAAGGCTCTGTTGGTCACTTCCACTTGGTCATTCTCTTGAGGGTGGTAGGCCATCTAAGTCTTATTATTTATCTTCTAACTCCTCGGAAGATTCTCAATGAGATTAGATGTGAACTATGCCCCGTGATCAATGACTACCTCTCTGGGGTATCCAAATTTGTAAAACACATTCTCTCTGATAGATTCTGATACCTTTTCCTTGGCTTCTACCTTTACAACTTTTTTTCCAACCCACTTTATCAGGTAGTCAGTGCAGGCTATGATATACTTTTTCTTCCTAGATGGTGGATCAATGGGTCCAATGAAGTCCATGCCCCACTTTTCAAATGGATCTATGGCCACCTAAGGGTCCAAAGGCATATCATCCTTCTGTGTAGGTTTCCCCATCCTCCCGCACTAGTCACACCTGCTAGTGTATCTTCTGGCATCTTGGTGAAGCACAGGCCAATAGTAACCTGCCTAAAAATATTTGAAGGTTGTCATTTTTGCAGAAAAGTGGCCTCCACAAGGGCTATCATGACATGCAAAGAGGATGTCAAAAAATTCTTCCTCCCTCACACATATCATGAGAATTTGTTCATGGTCTAGCTTGAAGAGATCTCTTCTGATCCAGGTGAAAGGGGAACTTTTTTCTGATGATCTTGTTCTTCTCCTCAGATGAGAGGTTTGGAGGGAAAATTTCCGCAACCAACTAGTTAGCTATGTCATAAAACCATGGAGAGAGTATTGAGATAGAAAAGAGATGTCCATCTGGGAGCTGGTCATCGACCATTCCTTCTTCATCTGTAAGTAGAGATAACCTAGATAAAAAATATGCAAAAATATTCTCCTTTCCATGTTTATTGATAATGGTTAGGTCAAACTGCTGTAATAATAACAACTATCTAATTATTCTAGCATTAACATTAGGTTTTCTCATTAAATATTTGATGGATGCATGGTCAGTGTGTACAAAGTTATCAAAACCAATGATATAATGTATAAATTTGTTTAAAGCATGGAAAATAGCTAACATTTCCTTCTCTATGACAGTATAATTAAGTTCGGACTTGGACAAGTTCTTACTAATGAAATATATTACATAAGGTAATTTGTCTTCTAGCTGCCCCAAGGCTTCCCCCATAGCTTTTTCTAATGCATATGTGTGGATGTGGAAAGGAAGAGTCCAATTTGGACATCAAAGAATGGGGGAAGTAGTTAAATTTCCCTTATTGAGCTCAAAATCTTCTGACAAACACTGGACCAGGTAAACTAAGAGTCTTTGGCCAAAAAAATAAATAGTGGCGAAACCAACTTGCTAAAATATTTGATAAACCTTCTATAGTAGCCAGCTTATAAACCTAAGAAAATATTGAAATCTCTCTGCTTTTGAGGTCCATGTACCCTTTTGATGATGGTGATTTTGTTCGGGTCCACCTATGTTCCAACTTGGGAGATTGAGTGGCCCAATAATACTCAAACTCTTTTCAAGAATTCACACTTTTTCGGTCTTAGGAAATGATGCATCTCAATGCACATTCTCAACACTTTTCCCAAATTGGAGAGAGATTCTTGGAATTTATCCCCATAGGGTGTGAATTCGTCCATGTAGATTTCAACCGAGACATGGACTAGCTGAGAGAAAATTCTCAAGATATCTCTTTCGAAGGTAGTTGGGGCATTGCAGAACCCAAAGGGTAGGACTCTATAACTGAAGGTACCCCAATGACGTGTGAAATTAGTCTTGTCCTGGTATTCAAGGCTAATTTGGATCTGGTTATACCCACTAAACCCATTTAATAAATAAAAGAACATATTTCTTGGAAGGCCATCTAGGACTTGATTTGTAAAGGGAAAAGGGAAATTGCCCTTCTTGGTGGCTTTGTTGAGTTCTCGATAATCAACACAGATTCTCCATTTTCCATTCTTCTTCAGGACTAGGACAAGAGGAGACACCCATTCATTGTATGATATAGGATAAATGAAACCTACATCCAATAATTTATGATGTTCCTCCTTGACTATGTCTTTTGGATATGGGTTCATCAACCTTTGGGGTTGGCGTATATGCTTGCATCCTTCTCTAATGTAAATATGATGTGTGCACACTGAGCGATGCACCCCTTTCATGTCCTTGTAGTCCTAAGAAAATTCATCTAGGTTTTCATTAAAAAGCTAGAATATTTTCTCTTCTTCTCTATATGAGAGGTTTGAGTTAATTTTCAGAGATTTGGATGGACCATTTTCCATAGCCTTGGTGGTTTCAAAGGTTTAATAAACTGAGTGTAGTTCCATCCAAGGGTGGATTTCAGATTCTTTGACTAGGTTTTCAAGCGAGCTCTCAGTGGGGGATTGGTTTTGAATGATTTGGTCGATGAATTCATCTTCATCAAGCTGCCCCCCTCTATGAACAATATCTATGGTCCAAATGGGGTAGGGTGTAGTTTTATATACTTCATCTTATTCTTCTTCATCCTCCAACCATATAGGTAGGTCATGCTCAATGGAAGGTTGGGTTGGGGGATATAATACTAGTTGTTTAAACAAGGGCCCATTCTCAATATTCATGTTTCTGGACCGACAACTGATATAAGCATCGACATTGGCTAACCAATGTATCACTACAAGGAGAGGATATACATTAAACTTGGTTTTTGCTAGAGAACTAGGAAATATGTAGGATACTCCAAACAGTCAATTGAAACCATAACATCCTCAAAAATAGCTTTTGGAGTTATGGTGGATTGATATTCAAGTTGCATAATCATTGTCATTTTCCTTAAAGTCCATTGGAGTTTGAGTTTAAGCATAGTTTCCTTGGTAATTAAATTGATGTAAACCCCAAGATCAATTAGAGTATTGGGGACTATGACACCATCTATGTGCACATCTACAACTCGACTATCAGGGTCTAAATCCTTTGGGAAGATCACCCTTCCCAAAATTAAGTCGGAAAATTGTGCTACTACATTTATGGTGGGGGTATATTTCTTCTTTATCTCAGGTTTCTTGAAGCACTTTTATTTCATGATCCTATTGTAAATAGGAACATCCTTAATGGCCTAGAGAAGGGGTATTTTTACACACAATTTTTTTAGTTCTCCCAGAATTTATGTCTCCTCCGGGATGTGCTGACAAGAGTGGATCAAATGATCAGGAAAAGGAGGGTTTTGGATATTAGTGTTACATTCTTTCTTTTCCTCCTCAACCTCTATAGGTGGAGATGGAGGATGGTTGTCTGGGAGTACTCTTCCCTACCTGGGATTAATCTCTTATATCTACACAACATAATATGGATATGATGTCTCTCCATTCTAAACCTAATGTGTATGTCTATTGTTCAAGTTCGGATTGGGATATGCAGGCATCTAGGGAAGCTTGGGTGGAGAATAATGAGTAAGCTGAGGTTGAGGTTGGGGTGGAGGCATTACAGGAGGTGGTTTATTGTGTTGAACCCTCCTCCCTTGGGATGGTTTGTTCCACTGAGGTGGTTGAGGAACATAATGCTGAAATGGGTTGTTCATTGACTGAGGATGATATGGAGGATTGCAAGGCCAAGTAGGAGGTGTAGGCCAAGATGGAGGAGTGGGGGTGTACCAAGATTGCATAGGTGTATTCTAATTGTTGTGATAATAGGAATAAGGTGCACCTATCATACCGTGTTGATATGACCGAGGGCGTGCAGGCCTTCTCTAGTCGATGAAACACAGTTGATCTAGTTCTACTTCCCCACCTTAATATATAGATTTGAGTCCAGGTAAGGAGGTACACTTATCTGTGGCACGATTCTCCTCACAAACTAAGAAAATCTCTATGACATTTAATGGACATTCATTCCGACGGTTTTTTCTAGTACATCTAGGGCAGAATAAAGACAAGGCTCTTTATGCTTACTCTTGCTTCCTCTTGATCTTCATTGTGTCCATTTGCAACACAAAGGTGTGCAACATCTCACTCTTGAAATCCTCCAACATATTTCCAATCTCATGCTTGATGGAGGTGGAATATGAAGGGGTGTTGGTCATACTTCGGCTAGCTCTACCTTTATTCCTAGCTGCCATAGAATGGTTCCCGAAGACAATTTTGATTGTCTCATAAGGGAGCTGGTAGATATCTCCTCCTGATAACATATTTAGGGTTTCTATCACCTCCTCCCTAATCCCTCACAAAAGTAATATTTTAAGTCATATAGGATCAAGGGAGTAGTTATCTCTTTTATAATTTAACTATAAATTCTCTTCATAGTCCTCTAGGGATTCATTAGGACCTAGAGTCATCATGAATATTTCCTCTTTGGTTTCCTTGGACCTACAATATTCCATGTACTTGTTGTTGAGGGTTTCTTTCATCTGTGCCCAAGTAGACCCATGAACCAATGTAAGGATGCATCCTTAAGGGTAGATGGGAATAGCTTCAATTTTTGATCATCTGAGGCATAGTCATAGGTCCTACAGACAACATAAAATTCAAACATGAATGTTTAGGTTCCTAAGAGGTAATTCCATGGAAATGTGGAAGGGATGAGGGGTTGACGTTCTTCACTTTAGTTTCCCCTTCTGTCTCTCTAATGAGAAAGACTCCCTAGGCTTCAGTCTCAGCCATGGCTTGAATAGGTGAAGCAAGTTGCTCTGGTGAAACAAGTTCTTCTTCTTCTCCAATAGGTTATTAAAAATTTTTAAAAGGCTCACCTATGGTGTGAATATATAGCGATGTCGGGGTTTTGGGTAAAAAAAATTCCTTGAGTATCCCTGCTCCTAAGAGGAATGAAAATCATATTTTTTTGTATATTTTTCAATATTTTTGAAACAGGATGTAAAATTAAAATAGGAAATAATTCTAAAACATAATCAAATCATCTACTAGACACATCCCCGAAAATGATGCCAAAAAGTGGTGAGCCCTGGTATTGCACCAATAATGTTGCAATCCCAGAGGCTACTCTACTTTACTTTATCAATGCGGAGTTCATACAAAATTGGAGGTGATAATGCTATATACAGAGAATATGCATTCTAGTCTTTTCATCCTCTTATGAGTCCTACGAAAGGGTGTTATTTTAGGGTTTCTGAGTGAAGTCTGTCACACTTCTAGTTTAGACCTAGAACTAAAAGTGACTAAAAACCATTACTCTATTAATGATCAAATGACTAGTCTGAATCAAGAAAATACATCTAGCTATTCTACAAGGAAATAAATATGCAATTTAAACTATGGCAAGAAATAGAAGTAAACTAGGAATCTTCATGAGTAAATGGCTAAATTTAAATTCCAGAATGAAGGATATTCTACTCACACATTTCTGGGCCAAATGGCTAAACACACTTTGTCTACTTCATGCTTTAACTATCATGCTTTTACTCATGCATCTAATCATGACCTAATTATACATGTTAATGCACTATTTTACAGCTAGGAGGAGAAGCTGCTAAGGTAGCTTAGGAAGCATTTGAACTCATGGATGTAGAACTGAAGGTGTGTTGCTGATTTTTGTAGGTCTAGTTGAGGTTGACGATGGTTTTTGGGCTTAAGGGGATACACACCGGTGCTACTACTAGTTATTCTACAAGTTTCATGTAGTTCTATAGGAAGGTCATGAATTGCTACATGAAACAGTCTGACGGAAACCTTACGCCAGAAATTATGGTGAAAAGCATAGGGGAGGTGGAGTGAAGGTGTACATTTATTAATAGAAGGTGGAAAGCCCCTTTTAGAAGCTTATAATCTCTTCAGAATCCAATCTTTCACTTCTCTGGTTGCTCACGGTGTGAAGGTGAAAATCTCAAAAACAGGGTTGAAGGCGATTTGATGAAAAGAAGGCCATTTGATGGTTGAGAAATGAACCTACAATAAAAATACTTGTTCATGCAACAAAAAATGGAAAATCTATGATGAAGGAAATGTAAAATATGAGTTGAATTTGGAAATAAAACCTACTTAAGAATTCAAACAGAAATCTAACTCAGTATTCTAGACATGTTCATGACACTACAATAATGTAACTATTCTTTCCAAGAAATCATAAACTAAAGAGAAAAATTTTCCTGTTGTGAGGATCTACCCTCCTCAATATCCAATGAAAGAGATGGTTTTCTAATCTATTCTACCAACATTTATGAAAGCTTAACTACACCAAAGAAAAATGGTAGCAAACAAAAAACAGTGAATTGAAATGTAAGCAAAATATCTAAAACTCATAAAGAAAACTAGCTAAAGTGACATAAAAACAAGCACGAGTAGACAAGAGAGACTAAGGCCAATGGATTGGGCCCTAACCCACAAGCCTAGACTCTAAAACTAAATCAATGAAGGACAATATGAATACTCATCTGATTGTATAAAATAGTCTCATTACATAATCGTAAAAGTCTCAAAAACCTAGTACAAGAGCTAAGAGTCTATTAGCTTCCTTCAAAGTTCAAATCTTAATGATATCTTCCTTACCCCTATTTAACCTAGAGGGTACCTACCAACAACTCCCTAAAAATTAGGATATGTGTCCTCTTTGAATGCAACAGAAGTGGACACATAAAAAAAAGCACGAATAGACTAGAGAGACTAAGGCCAATGGATTGGGCCCTAACCCACAAGTCTAGACTCTAAAACTAAATCAATGAAGGACAATATGAATACTCATCTGATTGTAGAAAATAGTCTCATTACATAATCGTAAAAGTCTCAAAAACCTATTACAAGAGCTAAGAGTCTATTAGCTTCCTTCAAATTTCAAATCCTAATGATCTCTTCCTTAGCCCTATTTAACCTAGAGGGTACCTACCAACAACTCCCTAAAAATTAGGATATGTGTCCCCTTTGAATGAAATAGATGTGTGCACTTAATCTCCCACTTTCTTGGTTTCCTTTGATTTCGAGCTATTGCAGGGAATATTGAGGATCCCTTGGATGCATTTGGGAGTTAAGGAGGTGGAAAATCCCCCTACAATATCTTCTTGTTGTCTACTCCAATCTTCAATTGAAAAATCTTCATCGAAATTTCAATATATTTGTGATTATCCTACATTTAACCCATATTAGGCATTCAAAGTATGACAAGCCTCAATCACCATATACACTACTGACATAATGCCATAATATAATTTAAATGTGAGAAAGGAGGATTCATATGGCTAAAAAGGTGGCAATTAACCCCTCCAATTATACATAATGATGGAGCTCATTACAAATAATGTGTTGCCTTGGGTGTTATGCAAGTAAATCCTCTCTGCGAACAGAGACGGTCCCTCTAGTCCTAGATTGGGTCTAGAAACAAAGGGACATGCTAAAGTGTTTCTTCCTAATTATTGAATGAACACGGGACATGGTAGATTGACCTACCTGGAATCCAACGTTGTCGTTGCTGCTGTAGTAGTGGTGGCCTCTCGCTCCTGCTTCGACAAGTTACAATCCGTTCGCCATTACGCTTGGATACCTACACAAAGAACAAGAAAACAATAACAACATACAAGATAACAACATACCATTCATAAATATTAACCAGTGAAAGAGGGCTAAACATATTGCGTTAAACAAACATCATAACAAAACAGTGAAACCAAACAGTAGTCATGTATATAAATGAATAGAAGGAAGAGTTACAACCGATGCTTTGATGTTGCAGTCTCCTCCAGTGGTGTTCAGTTAAAGCGCATCTCAAATGCTCGTTAGGGAATTCAGATGGGATGAAGGCATGGACTCAAGCTCTCCTCAACGTAATTCCTTCTATCTTCTCTAGTCATTGAGCTATAGTATTTCTAATTATCCAAGTTCATCTAGCTTGTACTAAGAGAGATAGCTTCTTTTATAGAGGAAAAGGAGCAGGTTAGTATCCCTAGAAAGGTGGGAGGGAGGCCTATCCTTTAGGGAGTTCCCATAAGAGGTGGAAACCATAAAAATACAGGAGGTAGTCTGTGGTTTATCAGTTCAACCACTCCTAATGACTCATGCTCGAGGTGGTTAGAGTTGAATCTCCGCCTCTATTTTTAAAATCTATTCCACAAACAGCTTGGCGCAGGTGGAAAACTAGGGCAGAGTGCCAGCTGGCGCGAGCCCAGTGTTAATTTTCCTCTTCGGCACAAGGGCATAACTGATTACCCGCGCCAAGGCAAAAATAAGGGTTTTTGAGTCTCTACTTAGGGAATTTTCAACAAGAGGAATGTTACTCTCATGTAAAGGGACACAATGATGGTGTTTGCAAGGCATGACACTGCTTATTGGTCACAGAAATAACTCTCCAATGGGCGAGATGGGGATTGCAGGGAAAGTGACAAAATTTTGTGTAACAGATGCCCCCTAAAGCATGAGGTACGAGGGAGAAGGAGGGGTGAAATTCTTTATGAGAACGCATTTGAACCAAACACCGCTGTCAAAAAACGTGCAGTTACAAATAAAACTAATATCTTTGATACATGAACATGTGGTATGGGCGTAACCATACATAATAGATTATATATAAAAACTGAGATCCGAGGTATGGACACAACCATCTAGTAGTAAGGATCAAAAAATAGACTTAGGTATGGTCACAGCCATCCAATCAAAAGAGTCATGTAATAAGTCATGATAATCCACCAAAATACACAGCCTGGATTTTATCAGAGAAAATCCAGGGTCTTGTACTCCATCTCGACCCAAACAAGTACAAATTAAAGCATCTAAATAGACATGTTGAAGTCGAACATGCTAGAAAATCACTCGATTATTTGTCAATGATGTGAACCGTTAATAAGTGTGAGAGAAACCACCCATAAAGTCAATGGCTCTCAAGGTAATACTAGTACAATCCACGAAATGTGAATAGTGATATGAAGTCGAACACCCATGAAATCACCCGATCGAAGGCCAATGATGTGAACCTATTTTCGAATGCGAAGAACTTGCCATTAGGGCATGCAGGCTCCAAGGTACCAGAATAGAGTCTCTTGATAAAATTCCTGGATAATGAGATGAAATCGATAGGAAGTGACCTGATCGAAGGTGGGCCATAAACATTCCCTCAATGATCTGAGATAGAGGAACATGATAATGAGCAGATCAGTTAACAGAATCAGGAGAGTTGAGAAGACTGCAGGAAGGCTGACTTCTCTTGAACATATCAACAACACGACATTGGATTTGGAAGTATTTGACATCAAAGGATCTGAGGTCATGAAGATGTGGCAAAGAGAATATGAGAGGTCAAAAGAGATTACCCAAACCCATGAAGGAAAAAATGACAAACCGAGATGTCCCCAACCCGACAAAAATGCAGACAAGTTCCATGTTCAAGAGCGACATACTGCCAACATAACTAAAATTTGGTTCGATTTCCCCCCACCATTTCTGGCGAGTACCCCAATTAATTTTTAAAACAAGCTTGAAAGGGATAAAATATGCTTGTGATGTAAGTTTTTCCTTCAGACAAATCCAACCTAGTACATTTTATGAGCCCTAGGAAGGAGGAACTCTTATGCAGGAGCATCGAGATTAGCCAGCAATGTGAAGACTTGTTCACATGTTGTGGCTAAACCAAGGTGAAATCTAGTGACTATTGGACTTCTCAAAAATTTTGTTATTGTAATAGATAAGAGATTCTCTTCTTTAAATGTAGAGATAAGAGTTGTTAGTCTAGGTGTGCTTGAAAAACAACGAAATAGAAGATTTCTGTTACTCTTTAAAAATAGGAGATTGCGTTAGCATTGTTTTAGGAGATATTTAATAATAAAAGGAGGAAAATGTGATGAGTGGGTAGAGTTAGTGAGGTTTTGTGTGGAGAAAAAGCTCAGAAATGTATGAGAGTGTGTTGGATTGTATTTTGGGGTGTGTGCAACAGTAGTTGATTTTCTGTGTGATTGGCAAATGCCGAACTCTGTACTGTTCTATTTTATGGATAAATCTAATGTTTATACCTCAATGTAAGATGAGTGTGTGAAAATGACGCGTTTTCTTTTCTTTGTGTAATTGTTTTAAATGGTAGAAATCTGTGTATTTTTGCTAAAACTATAAAATTTCCCTTCATTAAGGCGAATCTGGAATAGTTGGATTGTGAGTCGGAACAAATTTTAATACAGAAACTGGGTGTAAGACGATTTTACAGCACTTGTGAGCAGAGTTGATTAATATGAATTGGGTTTGAAACTTGTCTGTCCACACAACTTATTGCAAACTACAGGGTGTGGTATTGTCCAACCATTATGACACAACAATTCCAATTTCCAATATATCTCACATCGGAGCGGGAGAGACTTCCATATCAAACATTATAGCCATAATACCAGACTTGAAGTATTATAAATAAGTTTGGAGTTAAATCGGGTCCAGAGATCTCACATCGGCGTTGTGGAAAGGGGCGATAGTCAAGTGACATCCCATTCTGGCGAGCTGCGATCATCGATAAAAACTTCGCATCGGAGTTCTGGGAATTGTAACAGATATTAATGACTTCAGCAGATGTGATTTGAAATCGGTGATTAATATAACATCGGCACACATTGGAACATGGAGCACATTGTAATTGCGAAGTTATGTGATATCGCATCAAAGTGTGGGTAAATGCGAAATTCTTGTGGCATATTGTAATTCATCGATCTGTGAATCGATTCGGGCATCGGATCAATATGTATGAAACTGGGATGCTGCGATATATTGTAGATCTGGGCTACTGTGATATATAAATATGTATGAAACTGTTATGAACAATGTTTAACGTTGTTTTAATGGTATAAATGGTTATATCGGAATCGTAAGGAGAATTGAAATGTTTTTTTTGTTTTAATTTTATAAAAGGACTTTGGTTCTGATCTGTTCAAAGGGAAATTATTGATAACAGTGATCCATTTCCAGTGTTCGGTAAAGATTCCAAAGCTACTACTGCGTCAATTTTGGTATCAGAGCAGAAGAAAAGAGTATTTGCAGTGAAGATGCCACCGAGAAGAGGAATTGGTCGAGGGAGTCTAGAACCAAATGCAGTTCTGTTGGAAGAAGTGTGGAATTTGCATGCATGAATGGAGAAAATGGAGATAACCCAAAGAAGAGCACCTGATGATGGAACTAAGAGTTCTTCAGAAGAATCTGAGGCAGATGTGGAATCAGAAGAAGAGAATGAAAATGTCAAATTCATCAAGATGCTGGCAAAATTTGGAAGCAAATCCAAGATGGAGATTCCTATGTATGAAGGGAGTCTGAATGCAGAGGAGCTTATGGATTAGATCAGATCCATAGATCAATACTTCTATTATGAAGAGGTTGAGAGGAACAAGAGGGTAAAGTTTGCAGTCACTAGATTAAAATGTCATGCAGCCATCTGGTGGGACGAGGTACAGACATCAAGAACGAGAAAAGGGAAATCTAAGATTAAGTAGTGGGATAAAATGGTAAGTAAACTGAAAGCCAAGTTTTTTCCTAAAGACTATCATTTGAATCCTTTTAAGCAACTGCAAAATCTGAAGCAGAAAGGAATATCTGTTAAGGAGTACACAGAAGAATTTTATAGATTAAGTATCAGAACAGGGCATGTATAAGATTATTTGGAGAAAGTAGCTAGATATGTTAATGGGCTAAGGTATTAAATACAAGATGAGATTAGCCTATTAAGTTTGAAAACTGTTGAAGATGCCTATCAAGCAAGTTTGAAAGCAGAGGAAAAACTGTTGCGCAAACAAAACCAGAGGAATAGAGGTAAGAATCTGGCAAAAGAAGGGGGGACATTTGAATCCAAATTTCAACACTCTCAGAATGAGGCAGGGAGTGCAAGAAATAAAGCACCACAAAGAGAAGATTCTAGCCACCGAAGGTTCGTGCTTAGAGGCAGAGGCTGAGGAAGAGATGTCCAGTGCTTTGCATGTGGTGAATGGGGACATGTACAATGGGATTTTCCTCATTAGAGATCAGAAAACCAGTGCAGCGTGAATGTTGCTGAAGGCAAGGAGGAGATTCCTCAACCTGAAGCTAAAGAGGAACCACCAGAAGCCAGAGAATCCTTGTTGTTAAAAAGGGTATTACTTGAAGAAGCTAAGGAAGCCAAAGAACCAGTTCAAAGAAAGACTTTATTTCGAACTATATATAAATACAAGGGTTAGTGTTGCAAAATAGTAATTGATAGTGGTAGTACTGACAATATTTTTTCTATAGAGATGGTGGACAAGTTGAAGTTGGAGAGAACATTACACCCCACTCCTTATAAAGTATCGTGGCTCCAGAAAGGCCATCAAATTTTTGTAACTGAACAATGTCAAGTTGAATTTCAGATTGGTACTTATAAGGATGTCATTTTAT
This sequence comes from Pinus albicaulis, assembly GCA_034641835.2. Taxonomy (NCBI): domain Eukaryota; kingdom Viridiplantae; phylum Streptophyta; class Pinopsida; order Pinales; family Pinaceae; genus Pinus; species Pinus albicaulis. Next base: position 1,072,872,845 of record CM076572.1, on the reverse strand, counting down.
GTGATATAATGCCAATAGATGTATGTCACATATTGTTAGGGAGGCTGCGGCAGTTTGACTGAAATGCCATACATGATGGTAGAAGAAACGCTTATACTTTGGAGAAAGATGGGAATAAGCATACACTATTGCCGTTGAAAGCTGAAGCTGATGTAGAAGCACCTGGAAACAGCGTTATGTTGATGAATGAGAAGATCCTGTTGCAAGAAGATGAGAAGGGTAAGGAGATGCATTTTTCTAGTGTTGGAAAACCCAACGTAATTTTAACTTCGACAAATTTAGAAGATTTACCTGAAGAAATGAAAAATTTATTGAATGATTGTACTAATATTGTAGTGGATGAGTTGTTGCCCTTCAGGAGTATTAGCCACCATATTGATCTAATACCTGGAGTCAGTTTGTTGAATAAAGTAGCCTACAGGGTAATGCAGGAAAATGCCGAAGCTGGAAGACAAGTGCAAGAGTTGATGGATAAATGGCTAATCAGTGGAAGCCTTAATCCATGTTCTGTGCCAACAGTACTCAGTCAGGAGAAAGAAGCTGAAGGGCGCATGAGTACAGATTCTCGAGCCTTATATAAAACCACCATCAGGTTGAATAATGAAGGTTTGGAGGAATGTGCAGTGTCCAAAGAAGAGTTGAAATTAGATCCAAAGAAAATCCAAGTAGTTGTGAATTGGCTAACTCCTAGAAGCATATTTGAGGGAGATTTCAAAAGCAGATGGCAGGAATGCAGTAGCGAAGAAAAATAGAGAATAGATATGAAGAGACAGAAAAAGGAATTCCAAACAGGTGACTTAGTCATGTATTGCAGATTGGTGCCTATACTAAAAGCCAAAAGAAGAACCACAAGGAGACGCCATAACAAACTAAAGACCAAAGCAGGAAAAACGAAAAAGAGAGTGCTAAAGAAAACCAGAAGTCAGACTCATTATCAGTGTTTGATCCAGAGGAAAGAGAAACCAATGGAAGATTCCAGTCGGTTAACAGAGAAACCAATGGAATATTCCAGTCGGTTAACAGCAGTTGAACTACAAAAATATGGGATAAGTCCTGAAAGTTTAAAGAAAAAATAATTTCTTCCCCGGGAGTCTGATGCAGGAGCATCGGGATTAGCCAGCAATGTGAAGACTTGTTCACATGTTGTGGCTAAACTAGGGTGAAATCCAGTGACTGTTGGTTAAAATCAGTTTTACTGAGAATGTTGGACTTCTCAAAAAGTTTTTTATTGTAATAAATAAGAGATTATCTTCTTTAAATGTAGAGATAAGAGTTGTTAGTCTAGGTGTTCTTGAAAAGCAACGAAATAGAAGATTTCTGTTAATCTTTAAAAATAGGAGATTGTGTTAGCATTGTTTTAGGAGCTAGTTAATAATAAAAAGAGGAAAATGTGATGAGTGGGTAGAGTTAGTGAGGTTTTGTGTGGAGCGAAAGCTCAGAAATATATGAGAGTGTGTTGGATTGTATTTTGGGGTGTGTGCAACAGTAGTTTATTTTCTGTGTGATTGGCAAACTCCGAACTCTGTACTGTTCTATTTTATGGATAAATCTAATGTTTATACCTCAATGTAATATGAGTGTGTGAAAATTATGCGTTTGCTTTTATTTGTGTAATTGTTTGAAATGGTAGAAATCTGTGCATTTTTTCTAAAACTATAAAATTTCCCTTCATTAAGGCGAATCTAGAATAGTTGGATTGTGAGTCGGAACAACTTTTAATATAGAAAATGGGTGTAAAACGATTTTACAGCACTTGTGAGTAGAGTTGATTAATATGAATTGGGTTTGAAACTTTTCTGTCTGCACAACTTATTGCAAACTATAGGGTGTGGTATTGTCCAACCATTATGACACAGCAATTCCGATTTCCAATATATCTCGCATCAGAGCAGGAGAGACTTCCATATCAAACATTATAGCCATAATACCAAACGCGAAGTATTATAAATAAGTTTGGAGTTAAATCGGGTCCAGAGATCTCGCATCGACATTGTGGAACGGGGCGATAGTCAAGTGACATCCCATTCTGGCGAGCTGCGATCATCGATAAAAAATTCGCATCGGAGTTCTGGGAATTGTAATAGTTATTAATGACATCAGCAGATGTGATTTGAAATCGGCGATTAATATAACATCGGCGCACATTGGAATGTGGAGCACATTGTAATTGCGAAGTTATGTGATATTGCATCAAAGCGTAGGTAAATGCCAAATTCTTGTGGCATATTGTAATTCATCGATTTGTGAATCGATTCGGGTGTCGGATCAATATGTATGAAACTGGGCTGCTGCGATATATTGTAGATCTGGGTTGCTGCGATATACAAATATGTATGAAACTATTATGAACAGTGTTTAACGTTGTTTTAATGGTATAAATGGTTATATCGGAATCGTAAGGAGAATTGAAATGTTTTTTTTGTTTTAATTTTATAAAAGGACTTTGGTTCCGATCTGTTCAAAGGTAAATTATTGATAACAGTGATCCATTGTGAGTGTTTGGTAAAGAGTCCAAAGCTACTGCTGCGTCAAACTCGAGTAACGTCATGGTGACGAAATCTGATGTCATCAAGGTTTAACGAGTCTGACAAAGGGAGAACTCGACACCTTTTCATGTTTAGAGAGTTTGAAAAGAAGGCAGAAAAGAAAAATCCATCACGGCCCTTTTCGTAAATAGTCTCTCAGATCCAAAAAGGTAGAAAAAAATATCTGAAATGTTTGGTATGTGTTATATTCTTTCCACAACTAGCCCCACGCATTGTACGTTGCATCGGGCATAACAGGGTGGTCACAAGGGGGGTGGCAGCCCCCCCTGTTGGGGTCCGGGGTAGCGCCCCGGCTAAATTTTTTTTGGTATGTGGTCCCACTCATAGGCGGACCCACCCATGTTTTGTGCATGAGTTTGCACATGGTTTTTTGGGTACGATGGTTTTCGACCCCTGGTATTTTGTAGATCCGGTCAAGGGAACTACGGTTATGTTCTAATCTAGGGTTAATGGATTGGGGTTGATGTATGCTTTGGCATGTATATATATGTGTTGTAACACTAGAAGGAATATAATGAAAAATCAAGCTGGTCATCAGGATTTGGGATCCAGGGGAAAATCTCTGTGTTTATCTGTTTTATGTTTTATGCTCTTGCTATTGTTTATTTTCTGTTATAAGATTCGTGTGTAGATAATTTTCGTTCAGGGTTAAAACGTACATTTCGTATCAAAGTTGTTTCGGCTTCAAGGGGACACCTTTGCTGCTGAGGGTTTTTTGCTCGGGCCTGAGGTAGACCCTGTTCAGTGGGAGATCTGCGGGATCGATTCATGTGGTGAAAGAAGATGGTGAGCGGCGGAAAGACAGAGATCAAGAAATTTAATGGTTAGAGTTTTGAGTTGTGGAAGCTCAATAAGGAGGATCTGCTGGTGGATAAAGATCAGTGGATCGTGGTAGATCTAGGTACTAAACCAATGACAATGTTAGATGAAGACTGGAAGAGATTGGATCGAAACGCTAAGAGGACAATACGGTTGTGTGTCTCAGATTCAGTATTGTTGAATGTATCTGGGGAAGCTACGGCGAAGAATATGTGGGAAAAACTTGCGACTTTGTAACAATCTAAGTCTCTAGTGAGTAAATTGTTCCTGCGGAAAAAGCTGTATAACCTGAGGATGAAGGATGGAGACTCGGTGACAGAGCATCTGAACGCCTTCAATACTGTGGTAAGTCAGCTGTCATCTGTTGATATTAAAATGTCAGATGAAGCTAAGTGCATCAGTTTGTTGTGTTTTCTACCAGACTCGTGGGACAGTCTAGTTATTGCAATAGGTAGCAATACAACTACCTTGAATTTTGCTGACATTGTCTCAGCCTTGCTGTCGGAGGAAACGAGACGGAGAAATATGGAGGGCCAGAATGGAGATGCCTTATCTGTGCGAGGAAGGTCCCAAAACAGAAACAAGAATAAGGTTTCGAGTGGGAGATCCAAATCTAGAGGGAGATCTAAATCTCCTGGCAAGTTTGTAAAGGTATGCTGGAAATGCGGAAAGGAAGGACACTACAAAAAGGAATGCATATCTAAAGCTCCTAAGAAAGGAAAGGGATCTGATGATGCTCCTTCTACAGAGGCAAAAACCACCTCGGATGAAGGTTGGGATGTGTATTTGGCTTCTTCTTCAAATACACATGTAGATCATGAGTCATGGTTGATTTACTCAGGTGCATCCTTTCACTTCACTCCACATAGGGAGTGGTTCTGCCAGTATGAGAAATATGATGGTGGTGATGTCTTCCTAGGGGATGATAGGAAGGCTAGAATCGTCGGACGTGGAAAGGTCAAGTTGTAGTTCAAATGTGGAAGGATTAGAACACTTTGTGGTGTTCTGCATATTCTTGCATTGGCCAGAAATCAGATTTCTGTAAGCAAGATGGATGACGCAGGTGTAAAAAAAGTTTTCGAGAAAGATGCCTGCAAGATGGTTCGGGGAGAACTGGTATTAATGCGGGGAGTTTGGACTGGAACTCTGTACAAGCTACAAGGTAGCACTGTTATTGATGGGTGTAATAGTTATGTGGTTCCTGAAAGTGGAGCGGAAAGCCTAGCTGTCTTTGGAGAAAAGACCATGCTATGGCATCAAAGGCTTAGACATATTGGAGAGAAGGGTCTTCGGATACTACATAGAAATGGTATGGTAGAAGGTATGTCTAATTTCTCTCTAGATTTCGAATTCTTTGAAAATTGTGTATATGGGAAGCAGAATAAGGTGATTTTTCCTTCTGGTGCTAAGAGGGCAAACAAGATATTAGAACTTGTGCACAGTGATGTGTTTGGACCTGTGTCAGTTCCATCACTGGAAAAGTCTGTGTACTATGTTTTATTCATAGATGACTTCTCAAGGAATACATGGATATATTTATTCAGGAAGAAATCTGAAGTCTTTGACAAATTTAAAGAATTTAAGGCTCTGGTGGAAAACCAGACAGAGAAGAAGATAAAGGCGTTGAGGATAGATAATGGTGGGGAGTTCTGCAAGAAGGAATTTGAAGAGTTCTGTAAGAAGTGTGGCATAGCATGGCAGAAGACTACTCCATACACACCTCAGCAAAACGAAGTTGCAGAAAGAATGAACAGAACACTGATGGAAAAGGCAAGAAGCATGCTCAATGGTACCGGGTTAGGACAAGAATTCTGGGCAGAGGCAGTGGAGACTGCATGTTACTTAGTTAACAGATCACCTTCATCAGCGTTGGAGGATAAGACTCCACATGAGGTATGGACTGGTAAGAAACCCTCTTTTTCACATCTAAGGGTATTTGGATGTGATGCATATGTACATGTTCCAAAGGAGAAAATGACCAAGTTGGATAATAAATCTGAAAGGTGCATCTTTATTGGGTATAAGGATGGTTTAAAGGATTACAAGCTTTGGAACCCAGAAACAAGGAAGGTCATGTATAGCTGAGATTTGGTGTTTAGAGAGGTGAAAGATGTTGTTACGCATGAATTTCTACCAAAGGAACCTGAGAATATAGAGTTTGAGCTAAAGGAGGATGAATCAGACTCTACAACAGAAGAAGATTCAGAAGAGGAAGAGCCACAAACCCTAGCTTTGAGAAGATCAGTTCGGGAAAGAAGGCAACCAAAAAGGTATAGTCCATCTGCTTTTTGTTCAGGCTTTTCCTTAACTATAACTGATGATGATCCCAGAATTTTCAGGGAGGTAGTAGATTCAGAGGATGGAAAAATCTGGAAGGAGGCATGGTTGATGAAATGGCATCCTTGCACAAAAATGAGGCATGGGATCTGGTGGATTTGCCGGCTGGAAGGAACCCCATCGAGAGAAAATGGGTGTTTAAGAAGAAGATGAATGTAGAAGGCAATGTGGAGAAATACAAAGCTCAGTTGGTAGCCAAAGGTTATTCCCAGGTGCCGGGAATTGATTTTGGTGATATTTTTTCTCCTGTTGCCAAAGTTACTTCTATTAGATTACTTTTCTCTGTTGCTTCTGCATTTGATTTTGAGATAGAACAGATGGATGTGAAGAAAACATTTCTTCACGGGGATCTAGAAGAGGAGATCTACATGAAGCAACCTGAATGCTTTATGGTGAAGGGTAAGAAAGAACTGGTGTGCAGGTTGAAGAAGTCTCTATATAAGTTAAAACAGTCACCAAGGATGTGGTATCAGAAATTTGATACCTATATATGGGGACTTGGCTTCACTAGAAGCAAGGAGGATCACTGTGTTTATTTTAAATTAATTGGTGACCGTGTTATTTATTTGGTCTTGTATGTGGATGATATGTTGTTGACTGGAAATGACAAAGAAATTATACAAGATTTGAAGGCCCAGCTGTTCTCCAAATTCGACATGAAGGATCTTGCTGCTGCAAACTATATTTTGGGCATGGAAATTAAGAGAGATCGGGCAAAGAGGAAGCTCTGGTTAAATGAGAGGATGTATGTCGAGAATATATTGTAGAGATTCAATATGTAGGATAGTAAACCGGTAAATGTTCCTATTCCTATAGGTGTAAATCTGTCTGATGAATAGTGTCCCAAGACACAAGAAGAAGAGGAGGATATGTTCCGTGTTCCATATGCAAGTGCAGTGGGTAGCCTGATGTATGTAATGGTCTGTACTAGACCAGACATTGCACATGCAGTGGGAGTATTGAGTAGGTTTATGTCAAACCCAAGGAAGGAGCATTGGACAACAGTGAAGCAGGTTTTCAGATATTTATGTGGCACTAGTGATTATGTATTGTGCTACTAGGGAAGACCAGGATTGGAAAGAATGTTGGACATTCATGGTTTTGTTGATGCGGACTGTGCTGGAGATTTGGACCAAAGAAGATCTACAAGTGGTTATGTGTTTAGCCTATTTGGAGGTGCAGTCAGTTGGATGAGTAAAAGACAGTCTCTAGTGGTGCTTTCAACTACAAAGGCAGAATACATAGTAGCCACTCATGCAAGCAAGGAATTAGTTTTGTTGCAGAGATTGTGCTCAAGTATGGGGTTGGTACAACAAGCTATAAGGATATATTGTGATAGCTAAAGTGCAATTTTATTGGCTAATAATCCTGCTTATCATTCAAAGACAAAGCACATTGATGTTCAATATCACTTTGTTAGAGATATGGTTGAGGCTAAAAGGGTGTTGCTGGTAAAGGTGGACATTTTGAAGAATGTTGCAGCTGCATTGTAGAATTCTGTGAGCACTCATAAGTTCTCTTGGTGTAGAGAAACAATGGGTGTTGACGAATTGGCCCAATTACTAAGCTCTCTTGTGGCCCCCTGTGGAAATAAAACAACAAGTGGGAGAATGTTGGGTATGTGTTATATTCTTTCCACGACTAGCCCCACGCACTATACGTTGCATTGGGCGCAGCAGGGGGGTCACAAGGGGGGCGGCAGCGCCCCGGCGAAAATGTTTTTGGTATGCAGTCCAACTCATAGGCGGACCCACCCATGTTTTTTGGATGATTTTGCACATTGTTTTTGGGGTACGATGGTTTTTGACCCCTGGTCTTTTGTAGATCCGGTCAAGGGAACTACGGTTATGTTATAATATAGGGTTAATGGATTGGGGTTTATGTATTATTTGGCATGTATATATATATGTGTGTTGTAACACTAAAAGGAATATAATGAAAAATCAAGCTGGTCATCTCGTTTTGAGATCCAGGGGAAAATCTCTGTGTTTATCTGTTTTATGTTTTATGCTCTCGCTATTGTTTATTTTTTGTTATAAGATTCGTGTGTAGATAATTTCTGTTCAGGGTTAAAACCTACATGAAAGAACCTCTTAGTCATGATAGGCTAAGGTATTCCTTTTTCGTATATAATCTATCTCAGCCTGAAAAATAGGTAAACGTATACTAAGTAGATATCGCTTTGCATCCATTTAACGAGTTCGAAACGACAAGAGTCTCGGCAATATTTTCAGTTTTTAAGAGTCAGAAAAGAGCTGAAAGTTGACTCCTCCTCATTAGGGGAATTTTCAGTTCTAAAATGGGCCTCCTAAGAAAAAAATACAACCAAAATGATCTTTAGAAGAACCAATAGGATTCAAGATGATGATGTCAACCATGGGGGATGATTCACCATTTTTTAAGTAAAAGGGTAAAAAGATTAAAAAATAATAAAATAATAAAACTACTTTTTCAACTCATATTTTCAAGTTATCTCCAAAATTTTTTACTCAAATTTCGAGCAGGAGTACTCGTTGGATGAAAAATTTAATTTCTCATCCAAGGAGTACCCATGTTGCATACTTTCGATGGACTCTATTATGTGAAAAATGAGAAATACATGAAAAAACATGATTACAATCACGTTTTTCATGTATTTCTCATTTTTCGTGTAGCAGGCTGCATCGAAAGCATACAACATGGGTAATCCTTGGATGAGGAATCAAATGTTTCATCCAATGAGTACTCCCATTCAAAACTTGAGTAAAAAATTTGGGAGATAAGTTGAAAATACAAGTTGAAAAAGTAGTTTTTTTCATTTTTCCCTCTAAAATTTGATGATGTCATCAAATCTTATTTTATTATTTCCACTATTATTTTATAATTTCCTTAGGAGGCCCATTTTATACCTCAAAATTCCCCTAATGGAAGGAACGAGTGGCGTATGATGAATAAGAAGTCATGGCTTCCAACAGTCCTGCACCAGATGGGAGAACAACATCTCGGAAATCAGGACCCAATGCCCCCAGCACACGACGCACAAAAAAATTATCACTGAATGAGGGTATGGGGTATGTAGCCACATAATTTACCTACAACAGGGAAGGTACAACTAGAAGATAAAGATCTCAAAGATACGATGGTGGGCTAGCTACCACATGAGGACCAATGAATGAAAGCTGATCAATGGTCACGATCCGACCTTTGTGTGGAAAAAAGATCACACGAAAGAGGGGAGAGACAAGTGTGCCCATGGCATAAGAATAATGGCACCCCAAGAGTAAATTGAAATCCAAGGGAATTGGAACAACCGTCACATCTATATAGATGGTTTTCGCTCCCAAAGTAATATGCCACTTCGGAAGGATCCCTAACGGTTGAATGGTTCCTATTTTAAAAGCCAATAGATTTTGTGTAATAGGCACAAACGGTGGAGAACCAAAATCTTTCCAAGTAGTTGAAGACAGAATACTAACAGACACGGCTTCATCTATAATGGTGTTGGGTACGACCAAATCAAAGGTCTGTATTGTGATCTCAAAAGGCACATAAGAAGGAAGGCAGTATCTCGCAAATCGACTCCAATCGAGGGAAGCAATCAAACTACTTGGAGGGGGTACCATTGAACTGATATGGTCATCCCCTGGTGTTACCGGAGCAAGAGGAGCATCCTCATGGACCTCCATCGTGGGAGCAGGAGGAGCAACTTCTTGAACTACAGGGATGGGAGAATTTTTCTCCAAGTCTGAGGAATTTGAAGAAACAAGAAGAACATGAGGGAGATGAGATCCGCTCTCAAGGGAAAATACCTGATGTACGACAGGAGAGATCAGATCGACCAATTCCTTGACCAATGGTTGGTTGGGAACGGATTCGTGAATTTGAATTTCCGAGGGAACGAGATCAACCAAGGATGAATCTTGACTAATTGTTGAATCAACTAGCGGAGGACTCGAAGAAAGCTTCTTGTAACCAACTGGAAGGTAGGGTGCAGAAACAGTAGGGTTGTCCAACACTCTCATGGCTTTATCCATGTATGGACAAAGGTGAATGGGAGATGCCCTTCACACAACTTACAGGGATTGGTAATCTTGCCCTATTTCTTATGAGTCTTATCATGAATAGTTGAAGAGGTACCACCAAGATGACTTCCAAAAGCCAAAGGCAACGGCGGATGACTGTTGGACCATGCTTCAAGTACCTTGGGAATGCTAGGGCAGTCTGGAAGAAGATGGTAACCTTTGCACAGCTTGTAAGGGAATTTGAATTTCCGTGGAAGGTTGGATGGTTTATCGATGGAAGGCGGCTGAGGCACAATAGCCGCAGAGCTAACCTCTTTTTTAGCTGACTTCTTCTTTTTCATGTTCTTCTTCTTCTTCTTAGCCACCTGGTTACTAGAGTTCATACTTTCACCAGGTGAAGAAGAAGAGGAGGACGAAGAAACATGCGAAGAAGGGGAGAGGTTCACCTTAGAATCAACATGATGTTGTTCAGGCAGAGGAGATGGTTGTGTAGTGGGAGGAACACTTGAGACCACAGAGGTCGAGAATAACCAAATAGGCAACCCAATAGTTAACCTGGGAAGGGACAATGTTGCCATATAAGGAGCAGCAACATTCCCTAAAGTAGGAAAAGGAATAGGATTCCCTTCAGAGGGAATTCCTTGGTTGGTAAACTCTGGAAAAGTTGCCATTGGAACAACCATAAAAAAAAGCACTAAGGAGCATAACTTTAACCAGGAATATTTCATGGGCAGTTAATATTTTAATACATTGAAACAAAACTCTATCGTTTCATATTTTAAGAGTCGAGAAATAGGCAAAAGGTGACTCTATCACTTTCAGGTTGAAACGAGCGTGAAACGACAAGCGCTTGATGATATTTTCACTTTTAAAGAGTCGCAAAAAGATCAAAAATGACTACTCAGGTACTCTAAGAAAGATGTTATACCAGGTTTCCCTGAACTTCAATACACACCTTGGTGATCGAATGAAAGAGAAATGACCAAGGACTTAACTTACGTGCAGGTAGTCTCCCCGAATGTTGTGTTCAGTGTATCACGGTTACGAGGCGATAGAATCGGCTTCCTATGGATAAAGGATTAGAATCTAGAGTGTCTCCCTTTATATATGCGACGGTACGGGGAGCACAAGTCCGTACTAGCGGTGTCTAAAGCCAGATGGCGAACGACAGCTACTAGGTTTTAAGACGTCGGAACACGTCTATAGCCTAGCCCACTAAAAATATTTTGTTAGGTTTCAATGCTTCCTTAGGTTAATTAAATGAATTTTAAATCTGATCTTGGATTACGTTTTAGTCTTAAGGTCCCATCGATGTTGGATCTCAAAAATCCCTAAATGCAAGCTATATGCAAATGAATGTCATTTCCGATTCAATGAATGCTAGTTATGAGAAGGACATATATCTTTCAAACAAAAACCAAACGATGCAATTATGCGAAGAAATCCACTAATGCATCTAACCAAATACGAAAACAAAACTCTTTCCTAGATAATCAGATGCTAGTCATGCAAAAGAATATCTCACTTTCAATGCAAAGAAAGAATGCAAAATATGTTTTTTTTTAAAAAAAATTTAATGAAAAGAAGTACACGATGCACTAATTACATGAAAAACAAAAACAAACACTATCTTTAGTGTTGCGTAGGAATCGAAATTGAATGACTCAATAAAACATGAAAAAAACACAAGAAATCACTCAAACTAATGTCATAATCTTTCAAACCAAGAGACAGTTTTCAAAATAATCCTAAACAAGCAATGTAATCTATGCTTGGAGAAAAAGGGCAAATAACCAATCGAGAAACAAAATGACTTTGCAACCAAGGCAATCACTCAAAATATCAAGAAAACTAAGTGAAATCAAGCCACAAATGGGACTGACAACAAAAAAACCGACTCGATTTTCGAAAAGAAGGCTCAGTGCACAAGGACACCTAGAAACCCTAAGGCCTCAACTAACACTAATAGAAAGATGGAAAAAAAACTGAGAAAAGAAATTCGACAACAATTAAAACAATCCTAAAGGAAAAATTATGCATAAAAAATAACCCAGAAGCAAGCGCAATTGACCAAAAGACTCATCAAGGGGTTCAAACCAATTCCTACAGGGGTTGGCGCAATTGTAAGGTTGTAATCCGCGCCATTCAGGGGTTGGTGTGATTGAAAAAAGAACAACCTGTGCCAACTGGTGTGACTGTTTAGAGAAAAACCATGCAAAGCCAAGTAACTAATGAAAAAAGAGGAAAAACCAAAACCTAATGAGCAAAGGTAAATCTTGACACTCTAGAGCTAAACAGAGGATGAAAAACTAAACAAGAAAACTAGAAAATACAGATAACAAAAAGTAATAATTGGAACTGACCCAACAAAATGAAAAGAAAAACTCACACTGATCCCCAGTGGAGTTGCCAATTTGTTATGCAGCTAAATCCTCTCTATGAACAGAGACGATCCCTCTAGCCCTAGAGTGGGTTTAGAAACAAAGGGACACACTAAAGTGTTGCTTCCTAATTATTCAATGAACAAGGGACACTATATATTGACCTACCTGGAATCCAACACTGTCGTTGTTTCTATAGTAGTGGTGGCCTCTCGCTCCTGCTTCATCAAGTCACAATTCGTTCGCCATTACACATGGATACCTACAGAAAGAACAAGAAAAAAAGAACAACATACAAGATGACAACATTCCATTCATAACTATTAACCAGTCAAAGAGGGCTAAACATATTGCCTTAAACAAACATCATAACACAATAGTGGAACCAAACAATATTCATGTATATAAATGAATAGAAGGAAGAGTTACAACTAATGCTTTGACGTCACAGTCTCCTCCAATGAGGTTTAGGCGAAGCACGTCTCAGATGCTCATCAGGGAATTCAGACGGGATGAAGGCATGGACTCAAGCTCTCCTCAACGTAATTCCTTCCATCTTCTCTAGTCATTCAACTATAGTATGTCTAATTATCCAAGTTCAGCTAGCTTGTACTAAGGGAGATAGCTTCTTTTATAGAGGAAAAGGAGGAGGTTAGGATCCCTAAAAAGGTGGGAGGTAGGCCTATCCTTTAAGGAGTTCCCATAAGCAGTGGAAACCATAAACCTAAAGGAGGTATTCCATGGTTTATCAGTTCAACCACTCCCAATGACTCATCCTTGAGGTGGTTGGAGTGGAATCTCTACCTCTATTTTTAAAAAACATTCCATAAACAGCTTGGCGCGGGTGGAAAACTAGGATAGAGTGCTAGCTAGCGCGAGCCCAGTGTTAATTTTCCTCTTCGGCACGAGGGCATAACTGATTACCTGCGCCATGGAAAAAATAAGGTTTTTTGAGTCTCTGCTCAAGGAATTGTCAACAAGAGGAATGTTACTCTCATGTAAAGGGGCACAGTGATGGTGTTTGCAAGGCATGACACTGCTTACTGGTCACAGAAATAACCCTCCAATGGGCGAGATGGGGATTGCAGGGATAGTGACAAAATTTTGTGTAACAGATGAATTTGTTGTCGAGGTAAATCCCCTCTGCGGACAGAGGTGATCCCTCTAGTCCTAGGGTGGGTCTAGCAACTACAGGAAGATACTAACATCTACCTTCCTAGATTGTGAATAAAATTAAGAGAAAAGAAGATGGCCTACCCTGTTCTGATGCTATGTTGTCGTCTTCCGTCAAAGCTTCTTGAACTGTCGCTCTTCTCAAGTTCGATACACGCTGCTGCCAACGTTCGATTACTTGTACAGATAGTCAAGACACCACGACAAGTATAAAACCATGATAAATGTCAAATAACTACAACCTATCTAACTAATCAAGGAATGCTAGAAATATCATTAGAAATGTAAACAAGAGTGGAATATAAACATCAGTTTCATTTTATTATGATAAAGACAAAGGGAGTTTACAACGAGGCCTTGATGTTGAGGCTCTCCTTCGACAGGTCTATATCCAAACACGTTTTCAACGCCCTCACACACAAAGGTCCAAGATCTCACTATGTTCCCAATCACACAAAAACAATCACACTATGCACTTTTCTCCCGAAGCTATAATTGCTTCTTTTCTCTATGATTTCTAACTCTTTCAGCTATCTGTTCAACTAGGTTCATTAAGGAGAGATAGCTTCTTTTTATAGAGGAAAAGGAGGAGATTAGGATCCCTACAAAGGTGGAAGGGAGGCCTATCATTTAGGAAATCCCAGAATAGGTGGAAACCATAAACTAAAGGAGGGAGTTCGTGGTTAATTAGTCCAACCACTCCCAATGACTCATCATCAAAGTTTTTATGATCAAACCTCCACCTCTATTTTTAAAAAACTTTCCATAAATAGATTGGCGCGGCTACCTAACTGAGACAGATCGTCAGCTGGCACGGCGACCATTGTTAACCCGCCTCATCGGCACGACGGCATAATGGGCTAGCATCGCTAAGGAAAAAAACCAGTGTTTTTAGTGATCTGCTCAGGAAATGGTCAAAAGAAGGAATGTTGACCTCATGGCAAGGGATGCAATGATGATATTTGCAAGGCATGCCACTTTTAATTAGTTATAGAAATGACCCTCCAATGCGCAAGATGGAGATTGCAAGGACAGTGAAGAAATGTTGTGTAATAGATGCCACCTAAATTATGAAGTCCGAACATGAGTGAGGGGTGAAATGATTTACAAGAACGTGCAAGGAACTAGACACTATTGTCGGGAGACTTGAAAATCAAGCATAGATACATATACATAACTGAAATCTCTGTTGAAAATACATGAATCCATGGTATAGGCGCAACTATCCATCAAGATGAGGATCATGTGAATGGATCCTCAGCATGGACGCAACCATCCGAATGAAGGGATGATATGAAATAGATCCATAGTATGGGCATAAACATCTGTATAGAGAGGATGAAAACAAGATATCGCATGATATTGTCGCATCCATCCATCTAAAGAATCATGTATATAATCATGAATGACTCATCACTCCTCGCAACCTGGAATTTTGTGATAGAAGCCCAGGGTCTTGCACTCCAAAACCACCCAATAGAAGTACAAATTCCAACATGTGAATAGATGTGTTGAAGTTGAACATGCTAGAAAATCACCTGATTACCGACCAATGATGTGAACCGTTAACAAGTGTGAGAGGAACCACCCATAATGTCAATGGCACTGAAGGTACTACTAGTACAATCCACGGAATGTGAACAGTAAGCTAAAGTTGAACACCCGTGAAATCACCCGATCAAAGGCCAATGATGTGAACCTGTCATCGAATGCGAAGAATTTGCCATTAGGACATGCAAGCTCTAAGGTACTAGAAATGAGTCTCTAGATCAACTTCCTGGATAATGAGCTGAAGTCGACAGGAAGTGATCCATCGAAGGAGGGTCATAATGAATCCCACATCATCGATATGAAACAGAGAAGGTAATATGAGTGTAAATCAAGATTGAAATAGAGGATCAAGGAATGTACAAACTGCAGAAGGATTTTTTCTTGAACATATCAGCAACATGACTCTGGAATTTGGCAGCATTTGACTCAAATAGGATCAGAGGTCATGTTGACAAAATCAGTAATCAAATGAGAGGCAAACGGATTTCTCAAACCCATGGAGACAAAGTGACAGAATGAAGATATCCCAACCCGACACGAACTGCAGATATGTGTCATGTTCAAGAGTGACATACTACTCACACAACTAATGAATAACTTCCACTTTACCCCACCATTTCTGGTGAGTACCTATTTATTTTTACACAATCTTGAAGAGGATACCATATGCTTGTCATATAAGTTTTTCCTTCAGAAAAATCCATCCTAGTACATTTTATGAGCCCTAGGAAGGAGGAACTCGATTAACGTCATGGTGACGAAGTTTGAGGTCATCAGGGTTTAATGAGTCTGACAAAGGGATAACTCGACATCTTTTCATGTTTAGAGTGTTTGAAAAGAAGGCAGAAAAGAAAACTCTAGCATGGCCCTTTTCGTAAATAGTCCCTCAGATTCGAAAATGTAGAAAACAATATCTAAAAGAACCTCTTAGTCGCGATAGGCTAAGGTATTCCTTTTTTGTAAATAATCTATCCTAGCCCAAAAAAGGGGTAAACATATCCTAGGTAGATATCATTTCACAACCATTTAATGAGTTCAAAATGACAAGAGTCTCGACAATATTTTTAGTTTTTGTGAGTAAAAAAAGAGTTGAAAGATGACTCCTCCTGGAGGAATGAGTCGTATTATGGGTAGTAACTAGTTCCGGTGATGGTGGAACTACTCAGAACAAGTAAAGGTTAAGAGGATGGCTAAGAAGACCACTCATTACAAAGGTTCCTCAGGAATGGGTAAAACAATCAAGTGAAGACATATGATCGGCCAAGCAAACAGTGACGATGGAATGAAAAAACCAAGGCTCATCTGGCAAAACAGGCTGATAAAATGGAAATCATGAGAGATAAAATGGGAATGGTTTCATTTTTACACAAGCTTGAAACAAAGATAAACTATGCTTGAAACCAGTTTCATTTTTACACAAGCTTGAAATGGAAACCAACTATGCTTGAAAAAGTAAGCATGCCCCCAGCATGGTGACTCAATTCAAGGTACATTCCCCTCAAGCTTTAGTCCATATGAAAGGTAGATGGAGTGAAAGTTCAATTATGAGACCAAGAGAAAGACTTGACTGGGATTTTACGAGATCTAATCAAAGAATCGAATTGAACAGGAATGTGTTTCATTGTTTTAACGAGGTTGACACATCAAAAGAACTATCCTCATGAGCTAATTCATTTTTTTAATGAGGTTGACATAGAAGATGAACTATCCTCGGACCTAATTCATTGTTTAACAAGGTTTACATAGAAGATGAACTATCCTCGGACGAGCATCTTTCATTTTTTAAGGAGCTTGACACAAGAAAATGAACTGTGCTCCGACAACCTTGTTTCATTTTTTAAGGATATTGACACAAGAAAACAAACTATGCTCCAACAACCTTTCATCATGATGAATAAGAATTCATGGCTTCTAAGAGTTCCGCACCGTATGGGAGAACAAATCTCGAAAATCAGTACCCAATGCCCCTAGCACACGATGCACAATGAAATTATCACTGAATGCAGGCATGGGACATGCAGCTACATAATTAACCTATGGCAGGGAAGATAAAACCGGTAGATAAAGACCTGGAAGGAATGATAGTGGACCAGATGTCACGTCAGGACCAAAGAATGACAGCTGATCAATGGTCACGATCCGACCTTCATGTGGAAAACAAATCACATGAAAGAGGGAAGAGACAAGCACTCCTATGAGATAAGTATAGTTGCACCCCAAGAGTAAATTGAAATCCAAGGGATCTGGAACAACCATCACGTCTATATAGATGGTTTTCCCTCCCAAAGTAATAGGCCACTTCGGAAGGATCCCTAACGGTTGACTGGTTCCTCTGTTAAAAGCCGATAGATTCTGCACAACAGACACAAGTGGTGGAGAACAAAAATCTTGCTAAGTAGTTGAAGACATAATACTAACAGACTCGCCTTCATCTATAATGGTGTTGGGTATGACCACATCAAAGGTGTGTACTGTGATCTCAAAAGGCACATAAGAAGGAAGGCGGTATCCTACAAATCGACTCCAATCGAAGGAAGAAATCAAACTACTTGGAGGGGGTTCCATTGAACTAAGATGGTCATCCCCTGGTGTTACTGGAGAAAGAGGAGCATCCTCCTAGACTGCCATCATGGGAGCAGGAGGAGCAACTTCTTGAACTAAAGGGACGAGAGAATATTTCTCCAAGTCTGAGGAATCTGAAGAAACAAGAAGAACTTGAGGGGGATGAGATCCTCTCTCAATGGGAAAGACCTGATGAACCATGGGAAGGACTAGATCAACCGATTCCATGACCAATGGTTGGTCGGGAATGGATTCACGAATTTGAATTTCCAAGGGAACGGGATCGACCAAAGAAGTCTCTTGACTGATCATTGAATCAACTAGACGAGGACTCAAAGAAAGCTTCTTGTAACCAACTGGAAGGCAGGGTGCAGAAACAGTAGGGTTTTCCAACACTCTCATGGCTTCATCCATGTATGGAAAAAGGTGAATGGGATGATGCCCTTCACACAACTTACAGGGATCAGTAATCTTCCCCTGTTTCTTATGAGTCTTATCATGACTAGTTGAAGAGGTGCCACCAATATGACTTCCAGAAGCCAAAGGCAATGGCGGATGACTATTGGACCATGCTTCAAGTAACTTGGGAATGCTAGGGCATTCTCGAAGAAGATGGTCACCTTTGCACAACTTGTAAGGGAATTTGACTTTTCATGGAAGGTTGGATGGTTTATCGATGGAAGGCGGCTGAGGTGCAATAGCCACAGAGCTAGCCTCTCTTTTAGCCGACTTCTTCATTTTTGTCTTCTTCTTCTTCTTCTTAGCCACCTAGTTACTAGAGTTCAAACTTTCACCAGGTGAAGAAGTCGAGGACGACGAAGAAACAAGCGAAGAAGGGGACAGGTTCTCCTTAGAATCAACATGACGTTGTTCAAGTGGAGGAGATTGTTGTACAGTGGACAGAACACTCGAGACCACAAAGGTCGAGAATAACCAAAAAGGCAACCCAACAGTTAACCCAGGAAGTGAAAATGTTGCCATGTAAGGAGCACCAACATTCCCAAAAGTAGGAAAAGGACCAAGATTCCCTTAAGAGGGGATTCCTTGGTTGGCAAACTCTGGAAACGTTACCATTGGAAACAACCGTAAAACAAAGCACTAAGGAAGATAAGTTTAACTAGGAATATTCCGTGGGCAGTTAATATTTTAAGACATTGAAACAAAACTTTATTGTTTCATATTTTAAGAGTCGAGAAATAGGAAAAAGGTGACTCTATCACTTTCAGCTTGAAACGAGGATGAAAGGACAAGTGCTCGATGAGATTTTCAGTTTTAAAGAGTCACAAAAAGATCAAAATTGACTACTCAGGTACTCTAAGAAAGAGGGTATACTAGGTTTCTGTGAACTACCATATACACCTTTGTGATCAAATAAAAGAGAAATGACCAAGGACTTAACATACATGAAGGTAGTCTCCCTCAATACTGTGTTCGGTGTATCATGGTTACGAGGCAGAAGACTCGGCTTTCTATGGATAAAGGATTGCAATCTAGAGGGTCTCCCTTTGTATACGCAATGTTACGAGGAGCGCAAGTCCGTACTAGCGCTATCTAATGCCAGATGGTGAACAATAGCTACTAGGTTTAAAGACGTTAGAACACGTCTCTAGCCTAGACAACTAAAAATGTTTCATTAGGTTTCAATGCTTCCTTAGGTTAATTAAATAGGTTTTAAAGTTGATCTTGGATTATGTTTCAGTTTTAAGGTCCTATCGATGTTGGATCTCAAAAATCCCTAAATGCAAGCTATATGCAAATGAACATCATTTTTGATTCAATGAATGTTAGTTATGAGAAGGATAGAGATCTTTCCAACAAAAAGAAAACAATTAAATTATTGGAAAAAATCCACTAATGCATCTAACAGAATACGAAAATGAAACTCTTTCCTAGATAATCAGATGCTAGTTATGCAAAAGAGTATTTCACTTTCAATGCAAAGAAAGAATTAAAAATACGTTTTTTTTTCATTTTTTAAATGAAAATAAGTACATGATGCACTAATTACATGAAAAAAAAATAAACACTAGCTTAAGTGTTGCATAGGAATCAAAATTGAATGACTCAATAAAACACGAAACAAACACAAGAAATCACTTAAAATAATGTCGCAATCTTTCAAGCCAAGAGACAGTTTTCAAAATAATCCTAAACAAGAAATGTAATCTATGCTTGGAGAAAAAGGGTGAAGAACCAATCAAGAAAACAAAATGACTCTGCAACCAAGGAAATTACTCAAAATATCAAGAAAACTAAGTGCAATCAAGCCACAAATGGGACTGGCAATAAACAAACTGACTCGATGTTTGAATAGAAGGCTTAGTGCACGAGGACACCTAGATGCCCTAAGGTCTCGACTGACAGTGATAGGAAGATGGAAAAAAAACTGAGAAAAGCAAGTAGAAAATAATTAAAACAATTCCAAAGGAAAAAATATGCATAAAACATAACCTAAAATAAAGCACAATTGACCAAAAGACTCATCAAGGAGGTCAAACCAATTCCTAGAGTGGTTGATGCGACTACAAAAAGAGAAACCTGTGCCAATTTGCGCGACTATTCAGAGAAAAACCGTGCCAAGCCGGGTAAGTATGGGAAAAAGAGGAAAAAACAAAACCTAATGAGCAGAGGTCAATCTTGACACTCTAGGGCTGAACAGAGGATGAAAAACTAAACAAGCAAACCAGAAAAGACAGATAACAAAAAGTAATAATTGAAACTGACCCAACAAAATGAAACGACAAACTTACACTGATCCCCAGCGGAGTCACAAGTTTTTTGTCCAGGTAAATCCCCTCTACGGAGAGAGGAAATCCCTATAGCCCTAGGGTGGGTCTAGCAACTATGGGAACATACTAACATCTACCTTCATAGATTTTAAATGAAATTGAGAGAAAAGAAGATGGCCTATCCTGTTTTGATGCTATGTTGTCATCTTCTGTCGAAGCTTCTTGAGATGTTGCTCTTCTCAGGTTCGATACATGCTGCTGCCAACGTTCGATTGCCTGTACAGATAGTCAAGACACCACGACAAGCGTAAAACCATGACAAACGTCAAAAAATTACAACCTATCTAACTGATCAAGGAATGCTAGAAATCTCATTATAAATGTAAACAAGAGTGTAAGATAAACATGATTTGCATTTTATTATAATAAAGACAATGGGAGTTTACAACGAAGTCTTGATGTTAAGGCTCTCCTTCGGCAGGTTTGTATCCAAGCACGTTTACAACACCCTCACACACAAAGGTCCAAGATCACACTATGTTCCCAATCACACAAAAAAAATCACACCCTGCATTATTCTCCCAAGGCTATAATTTCTTCTCTTCTCTATGATTGCTAACTCTTTCAGCTATTTGTTCAAATAGCTTCATCAAGGAGAGATAACTTCCTTTTATAGAGGAAAAGGAGGAGGTTAGGATCCCTACAAAGGTGGAAGGGAGGCCTATCCTTTAGGAGGTTCCCACAAGAGGTGGGAACCATAAACTAAGGGAAGGAGTCCATGGTTAATTAGTCCAAACACTCCCAATGACTCATCCTCGAAGTTGTTGTGATCGCACCTTTGCCTCTATTTTTAAAAAACTTTCCATAAACATATTGGCGCTGATAGCTAACTAAGACAGAGCACTAGTTGGCATGAGGGCCATTGTTAATCTACCTCATCGGCGCAAGGGCATAACAGGCTACCACCGCCAAGGAAAAAACAAGTGTTTTTAGTGGTCTTCTCAGGAAATGGTCAACAGAAGGAATGTTGCCCTCATGGAAAGGGATGAAATGATGGTATTTGAAATTCATGACAATTCTAATTAGTCAAAGAAATGACCCTCCAATGTGTGAGATGGGGATTGTAGGGAAAGTGACAAATTGTTGTGTAACATTGGGTTCTAAGTTAGTTTCATGTATTGAATAGAGTGATTGTTTAAGTTTTTTGTATTTATTTATCATAGCTCTTTAACATGTAATATGTTTAATCTTATATCAATGAAATAATCCAAAATCATGGAAATAAACCAATACTGAAGTGATATGCAAGACCATCCAAAATTTCCTACAATGCTAGGTACATTTGAATGAATGTGAATCTAACTAAATCCTTAATAAAGGAGGAAAAAGTGAGATGCGGTAATGTAATTAATAATTTGTTAAATTTTATAGGGAAAAACCATCCAATCAACATTTAGGAATACCTTGTAGTTGTCCCCCCCCAACCCACCATCCAACATATCCTCATTTAAGAAAGTCATGAAACATAGTTTCTCACCCAATTTTGTTTCGTAAGGTGAAGAAAATATAGTCACAAAATGCACAACTTTTTTCTCCTTGCAAAAATTAAAGGCTTATAATAGATTCATTTTCTTACCTTTGATTTAACTACTTATGAGTAGACAAAAAGGAAAAATATGTTGTCTAGAGTCTTAAGGTAACATGAAATTTAGATACAACAATGGTTTCATATGAACAAATTTTGGAAATTAATTGTAGGATTGAATTTGTGCATGTGTTATATAATTATGTTTGCACATATACCTTGAAACTCTAATAAAAATCATTATGCTAACACATGACACTTTGATCAGTGATCCAGGATATTTACTTCAGTTATGTTTTCAGGATTTCATCAAAGAGCATGTAAAAATCATATATGAAAACACTTAAAGAAGAAGCAACATAAAAGGAGACCATAAAGACAATGCACCCAAGGTTTGATAATGAAGTTCCTCCAATGTGGAATTCGTCTTCGAGCCATACTTAAATAGTGGAGATGCCTCTTCATTCATTTCATCAAAAATGAAAATGATTACATGGAAAAACACATCATTATACTTCTGATCCAGGGAGTGACCTGAAAATAGGCTACCCATATCCAAAAACAAACCGCATCAATGAAATAATGGTGAAATTCAGAGTAAAATGTGTACAAAGTTAGTTGTATTTTGTTATTGTCAACTCTAGACACTAAGGAAATATCCAAGACTTCACAAAAAAAATTGTATGTAATGATTTAGGAATATTCTAGGGAATATTCCTTTACAATATGCTCTTGATCTACGTACTCGGATGATGTTCCATGTTCTGGCTTTGTCGTGCGTCAAAGTTTTGAAGGTATGGCTTTTATTGGCCTCTTTTAGTCCCTTCGTTCATCTTTGGCAGTGTATGAGCTTATATGGTTTCAAATGGACATACCAACCAAATCTCACTGGTTGGTAGATTGTTAGTGCGATAATAATAATACATTGGTTTTGGTATGGTTTAGGGTTCAAACCCCAAGACATCCACTTGTTGTTTTTATTATATATACAATGTATGACCATTGGAATTCCATTTTTTAAATACAACTAGGTTTGTTTAAATTGAAAACCCACCCAGATTGGGTTGTAAGCCGCTAGACTTGGAAGTTATGCCAAGTTTATCCCCTAGCAAGATACTTGGCTGATGTAAATGGTGATGCCACCAAATTAAGACCTAATTAAAAACCTTATCATTTCCCAAAACTGGTGCTAGATTTATCTGGCCTTGGTTTGGATGGCCAACCACTAGGTGCCACATGGAGCCCAATGATTAAGCAACATAGAACTCGTCGGATTGGGCCTCCACTCAGAATATGGATCAATTTGATGTCGAAATGTGGCACTGCCTAATTGGACCACGTGATTCCATACCTGCTGATAGGGATACCACTTGGAAGCATGTAAAAGTTCCACGTGGAACCTTGTGTACCATATGCTAAAAAAAATTATTGTTTGGCTCAAACTTTAAACATGCATAGAACATAGTCATATTAAGGTGTCATTTTCACTCTTGGTCCTGGTTTAGTTGATATTTTAGGACTATCAATTTTATGCCTTTAGAGAGCCTCCTTGATCATTCCTCCCCACTAAGAATCTTTTAGGCCTCCAAAAACCTCATCAATCATTAGGAAGATGAGGTAAATGTTCCCTCACTTTCTCCGTTTCAATCTCGTGCCTAACTAGGATGCATTCATTTGAAACCTACTCAAAAGTACTCCATGTCTCCCAATCAATGAATTATTGGTCCCCCTATCTAGGATGATGTCTTCGGGTAACTTGTCCAAGTAATATGGTGCAAAACCATCCACTTATGGGACTTGGACACTCTCTTTTATAGCAATGATCATGGGCGATTCGTAGTGTTTCAATTTTTTTAAATTAACCATGGAATACATATTCATATATACTAAAAGAGAAAGGCGATAAGTATTTTTCCTAACCTTATCTAAGATGCTAAAATGACCACATGTGATTGGCCTCAATTTCTTACATTCTCCCTTAATCCTGTCCTTGCTAACATGTGGCCATATCTTGTCTCCAACCTAGAACTGGGGACCAAAATTATGTTTTTCATGTTGAGATTTGTATAATGCATAACTCTTCTCTAAGTGTTCCTTCATTTCATGATGAGTCATTTGGGTTTATTGAATAAACTTGTGAGCTTTATCTTCATCACTTAATTCATTAGAATCCTCATCCTTCCCAAAGACAAAATCTAAAGGATCATGGGGTAGGTACTCAAAGCATGTCTGAAATGATGAAATTTGGGTAGAATATTTTAAAGCCATGTTGTATGCATGTTGTACATAATGGATTTGTTCATCCAACGAATTATGATGCTTTCCACAATACCCATGAAGAAAATGAACCATTTTTCAGTTAGCGACCTTTATCTATCTGTCTATCCGTGGATGGAATTTTGTACTCCTCCTTAGCTCGATGTCAATCATCTTCCACAATATTTTCCAAAACTCTCCAAGTAATTGAGAGGCATGATCTAAAATATGGATTTGGGTAGCCCAAAATTGACCCATACATGTTGAAAGAAAAGTTTAGAAGTTTTCTTAGTAGTAATCTGCTTCTTATATAGAATTAAGACAAACATGTTACTAAAGCTATGCACAATGGCATACAATTAAACATGACCCTTTCTTGAAAAAGGAAACCCTCCTACAAAATCCATGGATACACTCCCCCGAGGATGAGAAGGAATAAGGATTTGTGTGTACAACCAAAATTTTATATTAGTGACCTTACAAACATAACACATCACACACCCCTTTACATATTTGGTTATAATTTCTTTAATATGAGGCCAATTACAAAACCTCTAAAAGTGATACACAGTCTTTCTAACACAAAAATGACTAGGCAAAAGAGAGCTGTGAGCTTCTCATATTACATGGACTCTCTCACTTATAGGAATACATAGCTTTCAAAGGTGGTAGAGTAGTTTTCCATTCAAATGGTAGTTTTCCAACTCTGACCATGGTTTAGATTCTCATAAAATTCATTAAAATCGTCATCAACACCATATTGTTGAACATATATTTCATGAGATAAATAAGAATTTTTCATAATAATAGAGGCAGAAACATGAGTTCTAGAGAGCATATCTTCCACTTTGTTACCTGTACCCTTTTTTCACTTAATTACCAAATGTAATTGTTGAAGGAATCTCATCCACTTGAAATCATGAGCCTGTTGCAACTTGGTTTATGACTGTAGATACTATAAAGGCTGGTGGTATGTATGTATGATAATCTCCTTCCTAATAAAGTAACATTTACATTTCTTGAAGTTTTGCACCAAAGCATACAACTAATCCTCATAAGTTGGATAGTTTAGAACAACCTCAGAGAAAGTCTCTAAATTGTAACAAAAAAGTTTCTATTGTTGCATAAACACTGCACCCATTGTAAAAACACTCCCATCTGTCTCAATCTTAAATGGTCAAAGGAGCTCAGGTAATGCTAGTACTTTTCCGGTATTAATCTTTTCCTTTAGGGTTTTGAAATACTTCTCTTGATTTCTTCCTTGCTAAAATGTCTGCTTCACACTAGTTAGGACTTGTAAAGGATATGCAATGACGGAGAAGTTGGATATGAACCTTCTACAATACGGTACGAATCCAAAAATTATTCTTAAGTTTATTACATTAGTAGGCTTAGACCATTTAAAAATTACAAAAAAATTTACAAGGATCAATATTCAGTTGACCCCCTCCAACAATATTACCTAAATACCCCAAACACATTTTTCCCAATTCACATTCGCACAATTTTACATATTGTCTCCTTTTGCAAAATTTCAAGCGCTTATTTGACATGTTTTACATGATAATCCTAGGTTTTTCTAAATACTAGTATATCATCTAGATACAAATGCACAAAATCATCTAAAAAGGGTCTAAATACATCATTAA
Source organism: Pinus albicaulis (assembly GCA_034641835.2). Classification (NCBI taxonomy): domain Eukaryota; kingdom Viridiplantae; phylum Streptophyta; class Pinopsida; order Pinales; family Pinaceae; genus Pinus; species Pinus albicaulis. Next base: position 1,072,847,256 of record CM076572.1, on the reverse strand, counting down.
TTACCCTCATGAATGTATCTAGGGCATTAAAATTCCCAAATAACATTACTAGCCACTTGAATATCACTTTCTTGTTTTTTAACGTAGTTTTCCATACATCATGCTCTACAATGTTGATTTGATTGTAGCCATTACAAAAATCCAAGTTAGTGAAATAAAAAACAGTATTCAACTGATTAATTAAATAATCTATACGAGGGAGAGGATAGTGATTTTTCACGGTGATCTTATTGAGAGCCCGATAATACGTTCACATCCTCCATGTCACATCTTTCTTTGCAACCAACATAATTTTTGAACCACACATAGATGAGATAGGTCTCATGACTCCTAGGTTCAACACGTCATGTACCTTATTCTTGATTTCTTCCATTTCAACGACTTACAACCTATACATGCCCACTTTTTGAAAAGTGGATTCTTCTTGGAGATGCATTTTATGTTGGATCTCTCCTTTAGTAGGAAACTCAATTGGTTCCTAAAACATTCATCATAGTTAGAGACAATATCATACAACTACTTCTTGTGACATGAATTAAAACCTTTGAAAGCATGAGATGCCTTAGCATATTTTTCCCTCACAACCATGACAATACACACTTTTATAGAGTTGATGAGACTCTTAATCTATATTTCACTGAGAAGGGTTGAATTAATCTTCATGAGGTGAGGAATTACAATATACTCGAGATCATTCTTGGTGATATGGTATTTATTCGCATGCCTGAAAAATACTGCTTTCTTTTTATACAAATATGCGCGTCCCAAGAGTATGCCACAAATATCTAATGGGACAACATTTAGATCAACCTCATCTATAAAATTTGAAGCAATGGAAAATGTAACCCTACATTACTTGGTTACATTGAGTTTTGCATTGTCACATACCCAAACAAGAGGGTAGGGCTTTGAACTAGGTTTGGTTTCCATAGAAAACTTTTTAACAATTTCTTATGAAATAAAATGAACTTGAGAACTTGGGTCAAACAAGTATCAATATCAGTATGCTTACATACAAAACTGATATGGAACAATTCACTACTTTTTTTTTCATCAACATGAGATTCATTTCTAGAACTTGAACTAGCCTGATTTTTAGAGCTTGAATTAACATGAAGGGAACTATTACCTTGTATGCCAAGAATTCTAATCCTTGTCTCATCACTCCAATCAGATCCAAGGTCTTCTAGCACTGTAGCAACCATTTTCTACTTCCCTTTTCCACCATACTCCTTTGACTTCAATTATAGATGTAACTTGCAACAATTCTCTTCACTGTGTCTTCTTTGTTACCATGCATGAAATATGTCTTCCCTTATTCTTTTTTTTTTTTTGTTGTATTCTTGTCCTTTCCCTTTATTTTTACTTTTGAATTTGTTGTTATAAGGCTTGGACGAGGACTTCTTCAGATGATATTCTTGTCCATGTTTACCACTGCTTTCAACATGAATAAATTTCACACTAGCCTTATCAAGAGTAGTGTGTTTAAAAAAAAGTAATGAATTTTGAAGATGACTATGTAAAGTACCAATATATTTCATAAATTTATCAAGTGAATATAAATTAATTCCCAATGCCAATGCTTGTTTCATAATTCTTATGTGAAAGTTTGAACATTTTTACCTTTTCCTTGTCTCAGATTTTTCCATTCCGTCATGGATTTATGTCAGTATCCCAATGGATAAAATTTCCCTCTGAATGGAGAAAAATATTCAAAACAAGAAGAAATGAGTTCACCCATATCATAGCTAGCTTTATAAAGTTTACTCTCCCACTGTATAACAATAATGCCTCTGAGTCGAAGAGATGTTAAATGTATATTTTCCTCATCGTATTCAATCTATTGTATCCCATAAAATAATTCAATTTGTCAAATCCAATTGCTTCTATTTTTTGCATTATATTCTCCATTAAACATGGGATACTAATTTTTACATCCAACTTAAAATAGGGCTTTTTAGAAGCATTTTTATGTTGTCTATTAGAATGATGATAAGAATATCAAGTAGAACATTCACTTGAAGATGGAGACAGAGGTTCATAAGTTTATCCTCCATTTCCCTTATATACTGAAGAATTATCCTTTACTTTATATTTCTTATTCCTTTCCTTCTCTTACAATTTATTCTCATAATTTGCAAATAATTTATCTACCTTATTTTCCAAGTTGTAGAAATTATTACGTAAAGATTTCTCATTCTTAGTACAAGCATCGTCATCTTCCATTTTCCTTCTTCATGTTGCATGTCCAACCTCTGGGTCAAAATAATATGTTTCCCTTTACCCTTTTTGAGTTTTCCCTTGGTTATCATCCACACTAATAATTCACATTGGCAAGAAGACTACTCTGATACCAACATGATATAGGACATTTACTTCATTGATGTTTTCAGAATTTCATCAAAGAGCATATAAAAACCATATATGAAAAAAATTAAATAAGAAGAGACATAAAAGGATACCATCAGTACAATTCACCCAAGGTTTGATAATAGAGTTCGTCTAATGTAGACCACATCTCTGGGCCCTACTTCAATAGTGGGGTAGCCTCTTCATTAATCTTAGAAAAAATGAAAATGAGTAAATGGTAAAATACATCATTATACCTTAAATCATGGGAATTCATGAAAATGGGTTGCTCATATCCAAAGTAGACTTCACCAGTGAAATCATGGTGAAATTCTATGTAAAATGAGTATAAATTCAGTTGGCTTATGTCACCGTCAACTTTGGACGCCCAAAGAATCTGCAAGATTCTACAACATATTTTGTATGGAATATTTTGGGAATAGGTTGGGAAATATTTCTCTAGAATATGCTCTCAATCCTAACACCCAAGTGAGGCTCCATGCTTTGGTTCCATCGTGTCAAATTTTTAAAGGTCTAGTTTTCGTCAGGCTCCTCCTATTCCTTCTTCTGTCCTTCACACTAATATGAGCTTTATGGTTTCAAATGAGTAGACCAACCAACACCATCATATGGCGGGTTGGTTGGCGCAATAATAATAGTGCATTGGTTGTTCTTTAGTCGAGGGTTTAAACCCCTCAACCTCCACTTGTTTTATGTTTTATTATATATGGTTTATGATTGTTAGACACATGGGCTTTACTAGCAGAGAAATACAATAGCACATGAATTATCATTGGCGGATATATTTTTTTTTTTTTTTGTAAATTTCGTAGAGCCTTTCTATTTTCTATTTTTAGAAAAGAAAGTTGTTATACATATGATGCATGTGGTAGCCTCAACTTTCCCGATATAATATATTAATATTGGGGGATATATATTAATGAAAAAATTATATAATATATTGAGCATATAATAGGGGTAAAGGGTTTTTATATGTTGTGTATAAAAAATGTAGCTTAAAGTTAATGAAAAAATATAAAGAGGTACCCACTGATGTTAATGGAAAAAGTGATACCTACAATATCTCATGAAAGTGGGGGTTTTATAAATTTGGAAGGTGTATTGGGTTTGTGTTCATAGGGTGTTAAATATAGGGATTTTTAGAGGTAATTTCCAATATGTAGTCAAATTATGGGTAATATTTTTTCGTATATTACGAACACACATGATATATCAGAGGTCCACTAAGTTAATCCCCCATACCATTGTAATTCCACCATTTAAATATAATCGCGCCCGTTTAAATTCGAAAACGACATCAGATTTGGTCGTAGGAAACTAGAGTTGGTAGTTGTGCCAATTTTATCCCCTGCCAATTTTGTATACTGATTTAAGTGGTGATGCCGCCAAATTAGCCTCTAACTACCAAACTCATCCTATCACTAAGTTGGTGATGGTTTGAATCGACAACTACGGGGTGCCACATGGCGCTAAATGATTTGGAAAAATGGCTCCAGTGGATTGGGCTTCTAGTCTACATATGGCTCCATCAGATGCCGACATGTGGTGATTCCTCATTGGTCCACGTGATTTCGTACCTACTGATAAGGCTGCTGCTAAGGCTTCTATGTGGCAGCCACATGAAACACTCTGTACCATCTAGATTTTTTTATTTGTATTTTCTGTTTGGCTCAAAATTTAGATGGGAATAACTATCACATACAAAGTCAAATTGAGGTCTTGTTTGCACTGTTGAAACACTCCCTCTTGGATCTATGAATTGATTCTAGTTTTTCTAATTGATTTTTAGGCCTTTAAAGATCCTCCTATATCACAAGGTAACTATATAACAAGTGGAGAAGAATAATATTCAATGATTAGTGATCATCCATGGAAGGGCTTCAACTCTAGTAGGGATCAATGATATATGCACAAAAAATAGGAAAGTATATGCTCAAGGAAAATATTTTTCATTTTTCATTTTCTTTATTTTTCTAACCCCAAATCAATTTTTATAAGAGTCTAATTAATATCACAATAGTTATAAGAGAGTTATAAGAGGAAGGGATAAAAATACAATTATTTTCATAGTTTGATCTATAAAATGCTAGGTGAAGTCTAACACATATTTCAACTTTCACATTTTTATTTATTTGTTTATTTATTTTCGGATTCCAGGTTCTTGAAGATGGAAATATTGTTTTGTGGGATATGCATATATTATTCCCCTATAAAGGGCCTAAAATACCTCTAATAATGCTATTATGACATCTGAAAATATGCCTAAGTTGATGGAGTGAAAAGGGGTCAAGGTTGTTGAAGGCTATTTAGACCTTTAGACCTTAGTGCTACATAACTGCATGACATAGATACAAGCTTCTTGTTTTCTACTATAAATATATATTTCAAGGAAAATAAAAGATGATAACTTTATGAAATGAATACCCTATGGATTCAAATGTTTTTTCATGTTTACAAACATTATGCATATCAACCATACGTGAAATAAGTTGGAAAAAATCATCATTTCTTAAGTTGTTTCTATTATAACTTTTTTAGGGGCTCTTGATTTTCTAACAACTTTAATGTGAACTTATATTCATATTATTACCCAAAAACACATTGCAGTTAACTCATATTATGATGATGATATGGTTTGTATGACGATTTCACATGTTGGACAAATTGTTAAATACTCATAATCATTACACTCTAGCCATTTAAAATAATCTGTTTTCAAATAGTTGTTTCACTTTCAAAGTTTTTCTATGATCCACTTATTTCTACGAGAAGAACAATATGAAAAAATTGAAGGCACTTTGTTGATATTATTCACCACCATTGAAAATATAAAAATCACTCATGACATACGTACTTCTATAACAACATGTGTCATTTCTACATCAATGTCTAATTTTGGATGTATGGGTGGGGACTTAATATAGAAGAAAAGATATTTATAATTAGTTAAGTGAGAGTCTTACTAATCCTAAGAATGAGATATTGTAGGATTAGTTAGAAAGATGTTACAATCTAAGAAAAATATCATTTGTTTCTAAATTTTATTTATCATTGTAAGCCTATGGGAATGAGAGAGGCAGAGAGGTATAGAAGTAGAAAGTGAGTGTGACTAGGAGAGGAAATAAAGGCTAGAGTTGTATATGTCCACACTATGTATATGGAAAAATACATTTCTGTAATAGAATTTGATAATTTAAATCATAATTACATGGTTATGAGGTATCTATGTCTGTGCATTTTATATCGATCAATGTATCTATTGAATATTAAGGAATCCATTAACTATTTATTCTCTAGTAGCATTAGTTGTAGGATATGAAGTCCCGGTAGAAGATCGGTATGAACACCTTTGAGAGAAAGGACTGAAGAGTCTCATTTATTTATTAAATTCCTTTATAAAATAACTATCATACCGAACTCTATTGTGAGTCATAAAGATGTGGATTTGATTAGGCAATGCCTTGATATAAATCAAGTTTCTAATTAGAAGATTAAAGTGATGGATTGTAAATCATTTGAAGAAAATTGGTTGTCTAATTGAAATTTTGTGGGATGGTTGTAAGCACCCTTTTTGAGATTGAGATCATTATGTCTCGAGAATCTTGTTACTATTGACGTTTGGAAGGGTATAAACTTAATGGGTCGATTTTTTGATGAATAAAATTGATGCAAAAATAAGTATCTTGTGTTTTTTTGTTTAAAATATTTTTATTTTCAATTAGAGATTATGAGAATCAAGATTCTCTAATGTATAGTTTCATTAACACTACTGGTTGGGAAATATAATCAGTATTTGCAATGAAGGGAAAACGAAGTAAAGGATTATGAGCAATCTATGATTGTAAATTTCCTTCTATGCAAACTTAAATTCTAGGAATGAAATCACTATTGAAAATGTGTTCAAATGGTCAAGATCCATTGTAAAAACTATAATGGAATGCGCTGACACATTACCATTCCAATATTGAATTGATGTTTCGCATGGCATTTTTTCTAGAGATTCTAGATGTTGGTTATTATAACTCCAATTGCTATTGATATTCAATGGAAATTTTGTATAGTGAAATAATCTTATGATAAATGGTAATTAATGCATGGAAAGAACCAACATGAGATAATTCAAAAGTTTTGTGAATTTCATATGTATGGTACTAGTGTGGTGATGGGACCAAATTGGGGTTCATTGTGAATTCTAAATGTAGAGTGGAGTATGCTATGTATGTTGAACATTAGATCCATATCTATAGGTAATTTTATGAGGAGTTAAATGGGTTTGTTATTTCTCAACATTTTAATGATCAAATACTAGATTTGAAATTCTAGTTGTGTTGAGTTAGCATCACTCCATGTTCATCCAAATAACTGAATTATGGTGGGAATTGTGGTATGATTTTTTGATATTTCAAATCATTGTATGTGATGATAATATGCCTTGAGTCAAATCATTGGTAAATTATTTTGAAGGAGGAATATGCCAAGACTAAATATATATAAGTAAATTGTATGCAATGTTCTAGTTTTGTGGATGTGCTAGTGTAGAGATAAAGTATTCGAAGCATTGAGATTTAGATTGGATAAATATGAGACATTGGATTATTAAAGGTTAGATATATGGTTTTAGTTATAGGTTTTTGAATCTTGTAGACATATCTAAATTTTTATTATATTCATATGTTGGTAATTATGGGTAAATAAACCTTGTTGCATTCATAAAATGATATAAATTTATCATAAGATGATTTGATGAACCTATGAATGTATTAGAAATATAAAGAAATGGAAGTGAAACTTGGTGTTTCAAATATGTAGTTGAGTAATATTAAACCGAGAAGGAAGTATATGAGGATGCACACATGAATGTTTTGAGTTTATTACATGAAAAAATGGATTTTTTATAACAATGAGTGTAAAATTTGGGGAAGGAATAATTGCTGGTAGTATTAGCAACCTACCAAAAATCTTAGTTGCACCAGTAGCCATACAAAAAATAGTCACATTTCACTTCATCTACCATCTTCTAATCAGTCACAGGTAGACATCTTACATAGAAGGCTACTATGTTATACGTGTTACATGTCTTATGAATGTAAATGCTTTAGAGCAATTCCATAATAAAATGTATATATGTTCTTGTAGTATTGTCTGAAACTCGACCCAACCTTATTCTAATAAATTTTATACCACAATTTACTCTTCGTTACTACATCGAATTAGGGTATTTTCATTCTTCAAAATTTGTATCGAAGAGAGTGAAAATGCTAATTCATCAATCTGTAATGAATTTATTTTTATATGAAGGTCCTATTCTGGTTAGAAACTTGTAAATTATTATTATTATTATTATTATTATTATTTGCTAATCATAGACATGCAAAATAAACTCCATCTGGAAATGTGCACAATTTACCCTTTGAAATATAGTTTGGTGTTTTACCTTTCTTGTTAAATAGGCAGATTGAAATTTGATATATACTTTGCTGATTTACCTTGCTCGTTAAATAGGCAAATTGGAATATCGACAACCCTAGAATTGGAATAAATGCACTTTATGCCTGCAATATAATTTTATTAGCTCTCCTTACAAAAACTGTTCTTATGATACGCAATACAAAAAATTATGTTATATTTAGTCATATGTTTCCAATTGTATTCACATGGTCCCATGGAATTTCCATTTGTAAGGTCCACAACAGTGCCTTCAACGTGTTTTTATCAGGAACTATTTGTTTACAATTTATTTTGTAAAGGTTCCATTCAATTTTCATTTGAAAGAGAGGAGGGGAGATTTTTGGATTTAACCAAAAAAACCTAAATTACAAGATATGCGAAATAACTACAATCCCACTGTTTATTCGATACATATTTTCAACTTCGATGTTAAGAATATGTGACAAGTTCAGAAACCTTTGAAAACTATCAAATTGCAAAACTGTCAAAGTGTGCCTTCAGCATGTTTTTATCATGAACTATTTGTTTACAATTTATTTTATAAATGTCCCATTCAATTTTCATTTGGAAGAGAGGAGAGGAGAGGATAATTTTGGAATTAACCAAAAATGACCTAAATTACAAGATATGCATAAAAACTAGAATCCCACTTTTTATTTGATACATAATTTCATCTTCGATTTTAAGAAAATGTGAAAAGTTCGAAAACCTTTGACAACTATCAAATTACAAAAAAATACAAAACTATAAATATTGTTTGTAGCTGCAAGATTTCAGAGTGGGTTCCCCCACCAATACATACACTGAATTGAACACATAAATATCATTTGAGAATCCTAAGTAAGATTTTAATATTAACCATGTTTTAATATGAGGGATTATGGATGTTACATATCAACTAAAATCAATGAACTGAATCATATGAATATCATATATCAACTCAACTCAATGAATTTCATAAATAGTATTTTAATTTTCATAAAATATAAAGTTGAGTAGTACGAGTAGTACTAATAAGAACATTCAAATTTTGGGCATAATTGTCCCCCAGTTAATATAATATTGAGTTCTTATTTATTGAAAGAACCACATCATTATAAATACTAAAAAAAGTTACAAGAACAACAAAAAATACACATGTCAACCATCTATAAGAATTCCCATTCATAAAGTATAATGAAATAAATTATTATACTAATTCATCATTAACACCCTTTCTATCAGTTGACATGTATTTGAACAATAATTTGTTTTAATTCTTGTGAATATTTGCATGGTGATTTATCATGAAGCAATGAAACTTAGTAGTAATGGCCTTTGGTTACATATGAAGTTTTCTTAAATTGAATCCTTTGAATTGGCACATGCCTTTCATCTAGTTTCACACAAGCTCAGAGTTGGTGAAGATCACAATGTCATCCATACCATAGGTTTTTGCTACTTTCAGCTCTTCAATAATTGAAATATAGTATGCTTCATTATTAGTGATCCTTCCACATATATCTATTTTTCTTTGGAAAACCTTGTTTGAAGTGTTATTGTAGAGTACATATGTAATGATTGCATGTCCTAGGTTGGGATCACCAGACACTTCAATGAATAATGGTCCAATTTTCAACCACCATGATTGTTTCCAATGACATGATACAAAAAAACATAAAAGAACAATTAAATAGATATATAATAAAATAAATCCCAAGTATAATTCAAACTACAATAATACTAGAAAAAAATAAAAAACAAGCTAACAACTTAATATGCATCAATTTAAACTCGAAATTCAATGCTTAAACTATAGTCAAAATATTATGATCAAATATCAATCCAACAATTATTTTCCCACATTAGGACTTAATATGTATAAAAACTCACTACGTGGTTTACTCTACTATGCTACTCTATGAGTTGCCTACTTTCCAATAAAATAAAAGTACATGGTAATGGTTGCTACTTGTTCTGAGGCTATATGGCCTAGTAAGTTTATTCAAAGTTAATGAATCATATGTCAAAGAATATGTTGTCCATTATGGCAATAAAAGTTGCATAAAGCTCTCTAAGAATTCAATATTTCCTTATCACTCCAAGCACATCGATATATGGTAGCACTTCCTTAATGAAAAGAGTTCAAAAGGGAGGAATGGTTCTTGAGTATCTTCAAATTTGCAAGTGGTGTAAATTTTGACGAAATCCGCTAATTAAGGCAAAGTTTCATATGTTTAGCGATAAATTTTGTTTGGTGAAGAACACTTTCCTCACAAAGAAATAGTGTTATTTTTTCTTATTTCTCAAATTATATTCCCCTTCAAAACCATTAGAGAGGATCTCAATCTTTATGGAAAGAAGTTTTCAATGGATGGATATAGGGTGCACTAGAGGTTCATCAACAAGGCACAGTAATTATAGATGTCCAACAGTCAATAGGGCACATGCATGTACCATATTTAGAAGGAACATATCTCAAGCTAGTGAAGATGCATTGCATAAGGGAGTTTCCAAATTTAAAAGGGAATGGTTTCTAAGGTAGGGAGATGCACAGATATATGTAGCGAGTTCTTCCAATAGTGGCTACTATATTCTAGGTAATATTATCCATGCATGAGGGCACACTCTTTCTAACGGAGGTTCATGGATTAGGGTTAGGTTTTCTCTCCTCCAGGGAAGTGCAAAAATTAGGGTTAGGGTTTCTCTTCTCAAGGGAGTTCCATGCATTAGGGTTAAGGTTTCTCTCCCCAAGGGAGGCACCCTATTTCATAAATCCAAATTCAATATATTCCTTTTTGATCTCTTCTTCAATAAAAGAGCGAAAATTTACTTCATTGGTTTGGTTAGATTCTCTAACATATAAGTTTTGAGCTAATTTCCTTGTATATATTTATTTATTTCAATTAATAGAGAGTGATCTAATTAGTTGCTACAATTTGAACTTGCTATCCTAATTTTTGGAGTTTTGTGTATGTAAATCTATAATTCAGATTGTCATTTCTTTGATAGGAGTTAATCAATTTTCCAATTTCAATGTTTAGGATTTAATTTTCTGGGTGCATGTCTACTTATTTATGTTTCTTTGTTAGGATTTAATCAATTTTATTATTCCATCGAACAATGAGAGAACATGTGAAGAATCATGTAAACTCTCTTGGGTGATTCAGAAAGCTCATGGAATGATAGGGCCAAAAAATTTACACTCTTTCCCCTAAAAATCACTCATGAAGCAAATCCTTATTTAAAGGAGGAAAATTTTGGATTCCCTACCCCAATTTGAATTGTATCTAAGGGAAATAGATGAGTTGTAGCTTAAAGATAGAAAAATTTGAGCAACAAACCAATTTTCATTAATTTATTCTGGAGTGATGGTCAGGGAGTGATTATAGTTCCTGAATGAGCAAAAGATGTCCTTAGAATGGTGGATGGAAAAATAACATGCCTTATATTAATGAGACTATTCAAGACTCGTATAGGGACAAGGAGGGTACATACATATTTCTTTATAATATCACTGATTACAAGTGCCAACATCAATTAGCTCCATAATTTCTTTTTTTCTTTCAGGTTTAATCTAATCCCATCCCTCCTTTATGATTGATGAGTCCTTCAATGTTGTTTTAGACATAACATGAGGCTTCTTCCATTTGCATTCAGATGGTGTCCTTGGATGTGAGGACGAAAGATTTAATTATTAGGGATCTCCAAAACTATAAGAACATTGAGGGATTGTTATAATATTATAATCCATAAAATAAGACACTCTATACACCATATCAAGAGGTACTCCAGAAAAACAGTATATTGATACAATTAATCATTATGTTAAAACAAAATTGATGAAGTAATTATGTACATTGCTAAAGGAAGCATCTATTTTATCACAAGTGTGTTCCTATAGGTAGGGAACATCTATGGTAAATTGAATCCATGGGCTTCTTGAAGTTTAGGAATGAAACTAAAAAGTGAGTCAGATTATGAAAATAGAGAAAAATAGGGTAATTTGACTTTACTTAATGGAAGGAAATAATAGGTGAGCCATATTGTGAATATCATTAGGGATAGGGATGCTTTGGTTGGCATATTAATTGTTTAGCAATGGCTATAGTCATGTCAATGAGAGATCAATTGAAATTCATTTAGAAAGATTTGATATGTCATTTATTCATCATGACAATGAATTGGCTTAAGTTGTGGAATTATATGGTTTCTCACAATGGGTGAATTATTTCATTCATTATGGGCACCTTGCAATATAAGTAATTAAGATGTTGATGTCCTAAAAAATTGTAATGTTAAGAGAGGCACTACAAAAAAATTTGGATATTAGTTGATATGTCCTTTTGTGAACCAATAATGGGGCAAGCCAATGGTGGTGAAATGATACCTTTGGACTTAAAATGTGGTCAAATTACACCCTAAGTCGACCAATTCATATGTCAATTATTTCATAAAATTTTGACATGGAGAAGTTGAATGGACTCAAACTCTAGCAACGAGATTGATCCTAAGGAGAATACACCTAAGGTATTAGTTTATCAAAGTACTTTAATATTGAGGAAAATTCTAGGAAAAATTTAAAAGAATTAGCTCTGAATTTATATGGTTGGGATGCTGGGAAAAGGAAGGAATTCGTCTTGTTAAGTTGTAGGTAGTGGAAAATCCAAGAGTATTTGGAGGATGGGGATTAAAAAATGTTCTTTTTCAATGCAACCCTTGTAAGGGAAGGGGTTTGGAGGTTGATATGCGACCAAGGATTTTGGAGTCAAGTATTTACTCAAAAAGTATATATAATTGGATTTAATTGAAGATTGGATTTGAAAACCAAACAAGTTTGTGGTGCTTTCTTTTCTAAAACCACTGGTATCAAGCAAGGGCGGTAGTCTCACCTAGGCAGTAGTCTAACCAGGTGACAAGTTCAAGCCAAGGGGCTATATCCAACGCGCACAATTTTTTATTTTTCAAAAACGGTTACAGCGAGGAGGTGCACAAAAAGGCTCACTCACCCACCACTTTGGTTAATCAATTTTTTGTATCCTATAGATGAGTCGATGCAAGAATATGATTGTGATTATTCCCTATCAATATCATTCACCCACCTAATCAATAATTTTTCAATCATTAAAAAAACAAAAACTTTTTCCAACCAATAATTTCCTAATAAAATTTCGGTCTCATTAAACTACTGCAATACATTACATCTAAAACATTTTTTCTTTAAACAAACATTATGTCACAAAGATTATGTCACATGACATAAATAAAATTTTCATATAAAATACAAATTTACTCAATGATTTATCACATCCAACCATTTAAAAAAGATTTTAAAATGTATAAAATAATAACTTTTAAAATTATTTAATTCTTATTATTATTAAATAATAATCATTTTTACTAATATTTTCCATATACATGTTTTTTTTGTCCATCTCCCTCCCAACTCAACAGAAGTTACGATCAAGTTTTAGATAAAGACATCATGTACTATAAGATGATTGGAAGACACACTGAGAGAGAATTTCGTAAATCGCTAACAGATAGATAATATGCACTATGCAAAACTATGAAGGGCAGTGGAAAGATCCCCTTAAAAATACATCTAATAATTATGCATGGCACTATCATAATTTTTAATTAATATTTTAGGTTTCTTTTATAACTTGTCCAATCTCAATTTTTATACAAGTGCACGTGGCGTATTGTGTTTGTTCTTTCATTATTTATGATAAGGTTATTTTGGGAGCAGTTTTATTTATCTTCAGCAGCTACAAACTTTTTGACAGCTGACAAAGTTGCCTGAAACATTGAAGTGATAGTTTTTGTCCTGAACTTTATCTACCTCCCAGACGTGGTAGCTTTTTCTTTGCCGAGCTTTATGTACCTCTCAGAAACGTGTGAGAGAAAAAGTTATCCGAAGTGCTTGAACGTATTTTTACACCGAATTTTATGCATATAAATTTCTAAACAAATAAATTTGTCATTCGAGCACAAACATTCAATTCAGACATATGGAATTGACCTTCAGACATGTGTAGAGGGCGATATACCTAGGTGAAGTAGAGAGACAAATATAAAATACGGACCAATTACTATCTTACTGCTCTTTTATTTTGTTTCGAAAAACGATAAAAATCAATCAAGAAGTTATTACATTGTCCTTATAGTTGTTAAACACAAATATTTCTTTGTTCAATAGATGAAGGGTTAAGTACGGACCAATTACTAGCTTATTGCCTTTTTCATTTTAGTGATCGGATGAAATCAGTCAATAAGTCAGGGTATGGTCCTTAATATTTGATAAACGAAAATTCTTTTTTGTTGAATAGATGAGGGTTTGTCAACTGAATTTAATTATTAGAGAACATTTTATTGTATAACATATCTACATTTTTTACTTGAGTAATGGTATGGTCCTTAATATTCGATAAACACAAATGCTTTTTTGTTGAATAGATGAAGGTTAAACACAAATGCTTCTTTGTTCAATAGATGAAGGTTAAACAAAAATGCTCCTTTGTTCAATAGATGAAGGTTTCTCAATTGAATTTAATTATTAGAGAACATTTCATTGTATAACTTATTTATATTTTTTACTTATATTAGGAATATTTGAACTAATAATAGTATATGTATGTAGAAGTTTTCAAATTCTCCTGAAATTAAAGTTTTTTTCTCTGAAGAACAAGTGGTACAATCTACATCTTATAGAATATCAACGGAAATAGATTACATGTTATGGAATAATGATGTTTTGAGGAGTGAGATATTGTCATTAATGATTAAGGAAATAAAAATTTTGTTAAGAGTAAGATGATGTTATTGAGATAATAAGATGCTCTAACAGGGCTAAAATCTTGTTGAGACATTTTAGATAATGAGATGCTCTAACAAGTCAAAAATTTTGTTGAGACAATTTTCATAAACTTCGATATCTTTTAAGATATTTTTTATTTCACAATTAATTCTCATTCTCGTTCCTTCCCTGTACACTTATCTTTTTGAAATAGGTTATGTTTCTACAATTCCCTGGATGAAAGGACCTCCATGGCCATGTAAAAAACAACTCGAGAACGGTTGTGGGGTTAAGTATTAATTATTTATTTAATGAATATGTTGAACATTGTTTGTTTCTTTAGATTTCCCCATTAAATCGATTCTCGTAGAAGCAAAATTGGTTGGTTGTGCTTTAAGCATTGTTTTCCAAGAGTGATAGGAACCAGTCTAGAGAATTTAGTGAATTGTAGAGAGTAGTGTAGAATTATTACCTTCATGATACATCAACGTTAATAAAGAGAATTAAAAATAGGTCACCACTTTGTGGAAGTAGAGTACCAGTCATAGTCCTCTCCACCCTCTATGACAAATTCCAGATAAAGACGATGGAAGAAATTTTGTGTGCGTGTTGAGAATGGTGGTTCATCTATATCATTAACCATGGAATTTTTTCCATACCTATTCCACCCTTAAAATAGATGTTGTTAGTGGTAAAAAAATATAGAAATGAGCCCTTCCCACATTTAGGGGCAGAGCCTTGGGAGGCTCCATCTAGAAAACCCAAAGGAACCTCCTTGTTTATAACTTCTTCATGTTTTGAGACACATCTTTCCCTAAATTGAGTATATGCAAAGAGGTTGTTCAAACTTCGAATAACACATTTGAAGAGAATGGTCTCCTTATCTTCAAATATGTTGGAAATCTGAGGAACCATATTGCCCATGATATGCATAGAGGGAGATATTTATACCTCAATGTAACTTTGTTCATACACTATTTCCTAAGGTATTTTTAAGTGGATTTCCCCTTCAAAACATTGTTCAAATCAATCAAATGATCATTTTCTTACCAAACTTGATGAGTAGAAGCAGGGATCATAATAAGGTGATAGTTTCTTTCAATGTCAACCTTGTAGAGACACCATCAACCTGGTCCCCCATAGCTTCCATTTTAAAGGATGTCCAATGTGAAGGGTTTTTGTTTATGAACAACGACATAATATTTTTGATTTGGATGACCATATGAATTTATGTCAAAAATATTAACCACTAGGTTTGGGGTTTATGTTTCTCCCAAGAATTTGGGCCTCTTAACATAGTCTAGACTCATAGTTACCCATATGATTCAAATACAAAATTATTGGATCATATTGGTCATTAAAATTTATGAAGCATCTTCTTATCTTTCAAGTATAGGACTCACACATTTTTGTATTATCCTCCTACGTTGCAATCTCTCCCTAGGAAATCCATTGTTGTGGCCTATCCAAACTTCTAACTCCTAGAGCTACTAATATTAGAGTATGGTAGACTTTAATTTTTAGTCGATAAGTAGATGGTGTGGGGAATTATGTGTGTCATTGCTAACAATCCATAGGTCCAAGCCATGTATAATTTGGCTTCCTATGGAAATTTTCCAAAAAATCAATTTTTCATCCAAGGGAAGGCTATAACCATTGACTTTCATATTAATGATGCATTGTGAGAATGTTGAACTAACTTCTTAATCCATTATTCTATGGATTAATGTGAAACATAGTTATATTTTGTTAGATCTTCCTAGAGTCTAGATTCCTATATTAGTTTCCATAAAATTTTGTCTATGACGGCCTTCGAGAAAAGGAATAGTTTCTTTAGGACCCATCCCCCTTGAGATTTAAGTACTGCAAAATTTTTCCATGAGGAAAACAAAACCCCTTTCTTTCCTACCTCTATAAAATGGATAAATATTAAGCTAATATATTTGAATTTTTTCATCATTACTTTCAAAAAAGATGCCAAGTATATGTGATAAATACGAATGCCTTCTAGGGAAAATTTGACATGAACCAATTGACCTACACTAGAGAGCCATCAATTGCAAAATTCTGATATTTCTATATAGCTTGACTATTAGTAACTACTACTCACGTTTTTTACATCATTTTTCTTTCAAATCAGATTTTGTATATTTTAATCCATTTTCTATTAGTAGTAAATAAAAAGGAAAAGATTAAGAATATAATTTATGTTCATTCCTCAAGAGTCGCTCGTGGGAAATTTTTGAACTATTAGTGTTAAGCTTCATAAAATATGTTTCATATAGGGCAATCATAATATTTTTAAATTTTACACCATAATTTTGGTTTCTTCTCAAACTACAAAAAAATCACTAATGAAGGGTGAATGAGTGACATAGTAGGATGTACAAATAATTATGCCTTTTATTTTTACAATTTCGGTCACCTTCCTAATAAATATATTGAGTCCTACAAGAATGAGGAACACTAGAGGGAAAGGGTTTATCCTTATCTAAATCCTATTCTAGACATGAAACATAGAGAGGGGGAACCATTTAGCTAAGCTAATGAGACTCATTAATAATAATTTAGCCATGGCATAAACCGAGGTGAATGAGGAGTTAAAGTCAACTCACCTTACCAAATTCTTTTAAAAGGTCCACATCCATCATGAATTTTCCTCTCTTTTAAAATTCCAAATTTCTTTAGAGAGATTAGATGAGAGAGAATTTCGTTCATCCTCTTAGTTATTATTTTGTAGATAAATTTCTAAATTCAAATATAGAGACAAATAAAACTAAGGTACTAAAATTGAGTGTAATTATCTATCTTTGGGATTATGACTAAGAAGAAAGTATTATAATTTTCTCAAACTATCCTAGATGTTCTACGCATATTGCCCAATTGTCAAAGGTCCTTTCTAGTAAACTCAAAATAGTTCACGAAAAATTATATTAGTAGCCTATCCAATCCCAAAATTTTGTCCTTTTGGATGCTATGGATAGTTTATACAAGCTTCTATTTCCCAACTTCAACCATTAATTCTAGATTATCTCCAAAGTTAATAAATCTGAAATGAAGTTAGAAAATATAATGAATCCTCGAATTGTTGATCTTAATTCTTCTTTGAAAAGATATTGGAGGTAATTTACTATATTAATATCCATTTGAAAGAAACCATTAAACATCGGGCCATTGTATGTCTCCATCTTCTAAGCTAAGTTAATTTCATGCATATGAAAAACGATAGTATTTTAATTTTTTTCTTATGGCAAAAGTTATTATTTTCATCACTTCATATACTCTTTAGTATCCATTCTTTCTTCCTATAATGTAAGATCTACCATTTTCTATTTTCCAAGGGTTTAATTTCCTTATTCATATTGTTTGTAAAGAAAGTAAAAGGTTTCTTGGTTATAAAAGGACTTTAAATATTGTTCATCTTCTCTTAGGGCTCAGTCATTATTCTTTTTTTTCTTAGTAAAATAATTAATTACAATATTTTTTACCTTTTTAGGTTTTGAAAAACTTGAATGGAGTTGAATTCATCCAAAGAATAGATAATGGGATTCAAAGCAACTTTAGTTTATTTAGGAAGTCTTGATGCTTTAACCATTCAATATTTAGTTTGAAGGGTCTAGGAGATTATTTCATTCAGGTATCACCTCCAAGAGCACTTGATTGTGGTTAGAGTCACCTGTTGAGTAAACCCATTAATTTATTCTTAAGTTTCACATAGAAAACATTCCAAGATGAAGAATCAATCTAGTTCTTTTATTGTTTCTGTTATCTCTATCCTTTTGTTTCTATATGGGGGGTGAACTTACTAGGCTCTATATGAAGGATCCATACTAATTCAAATTTTCTTATGAAGAATCATAAGACGTTAGCCATGTTAGTTGTAATTTAATAGGTTTCTCTTATGCTAGAATCACATCTAAGAGCACATGATTTTGGTTAGAGTTACCTCATTAGTAAATCTATATGTATTAATATAATTTCATATGTCGAAGATTCAAATATTAAGAATTTAGAAAATCATTTCGCTATTTTGGCTTTCCCCACCGTCTTGTTTCTACAACTTGGACTTAATTTTATAGTATCTATGTCAAGGAGCCATGTTAGTTATAATCTAGTTATGATGAGTCGTCAAACGTTATCTACACATGTTATTGGTCCCTAGACCTTAAGGGTCGACAAGGAAAAGTTCAGGTCTCACTAATGATCACTAGACCTTGTTTATTATAGTCCTTACAACAAATAGTTTCATAGCATACAAAAATATCATATTAGGGCCCATAAATGTTTATACAACTGATATGATTTTACATGTCCATGGAGAAAATGGTTTTTAATAACTTTGATACAATATCCCAAAAATTAGTTGGATTGGATGGTTCTTTTTACTTACTATGATATTCTCCCCATATATTCCTAAAGGATCAATAATATAGAAATCCAAACTCTTTAAATAGTTTATGAATTTCTTAATGACCATCCCCCCATCTATCATTATATCTTGCAAGAAGATGAAAGATGGATTTTGAACTTGAATTATTATCTTAAAAGCTATTTTTTTTTTAGGAATTGGCTAATACTCTACATTTTAGGATCAAAACAATCATTTGGGACCATCTATAGGGAGATTTACTATAAGGGAACCAATTATGAAAAAATATCTTCCACTTCTATATTATTCTTTAGCTAACTTCTATTCTACATTAATGAGTGATTTTAAACATATCTCAAAGGTTTTGGAGTAATTGGTTTCTAGGGTCTCCAATTGTCCTTCTCTTTCTCCAAAATTAATAAGGAATCCTTTTGATATGAACATAATATTATATTTATAGGTATCAAATGATTAAATTCTGCTTTGGGTATCATTATCAAAAAGAAAAAAAAATTCAAAGGTTTTAATAGGTTGATACAATGACCCTTCCAAAACATCTCAGGGAATTAGGGCTGGGAGCATGACTCCTTTGTTTCCAAATAAGTTTGTTAGGAACTCACGAGGCCATTCAATTAATTTCATTTAATCAACCTCGCGATACCCTTATAATCAGAAATCACCATTCAATGGGATAGTAGAAGAAAGAAGAGAGTATTGGTTACCCATACCACTCTTGTAGTAATTTTTATTATTTGGTGGGATCCCCAAGTTTTGCATGATTTGCATTAAAGGAAATTGAAGTGAATAATTTTCCTTTCGTGGGATTTTAGGGAGAATATTTGGAGGATGCATGTTTCAATGGATTTGAGGGATATTCATTTCCTTATGAGTCTCCCTTTTTGGAAGAGGAAATTCATTTATCAAATTCCAATATGCATGGCATATTCACATTTAAACGGAATTCAATCATATTCCGAGGATTTATAGTAAATTCTTATCACTCTTCTAACATTAATATGGTGTATCAAACACTTTGTGATATTTATCACATCGAATATTTTGATCATTACATAACTCTTGTGCCTTCTTCAAAATTATTACCTTCTAAAGATCACGTAGCATTACCAATCACGTTGAGGACTTCCTGTAAACGTAGCCTATATAGTAACCTAACACAAATCATATAGCAATCCACAATGAATAAACTAGCATTGAGTTCCATGTTCCCCTCTTATGAAACATAGATTTTGAGCATCATTTCCATCTCACTTGAGGAATTTTGTTAGCATCCACCTTTGACATAAAGGTTAAAATCATCCAATTTTTAAACATGTATTAAAGGGGAGTAACAATATAACCTAACAATTGTCTCTTCCATTTAGAATTTTAGGATTTGTTTATTCATACTATTGCTTTAGAAAAAATTGACAATAATTAGGTACCTGAACTCCAAAACTTCAACCACTTTAATATTAACTTCATAATTATATTACTATACATATATTAATATATTAAATTTAATTATTATAATTATGAATTAAAATAGCTAAAATTTATTATATTAAAGTGAATTTTATAGAATCCCTCCATGATTATATTAATTTTACAAATTTTCAATATTCACTTTTAATAGAAATCGTTTAATGAAAAACGCACAATCAAAATAAATGGCAACATTTCATTATGTTCAATATATAACAGATTAATCAAGTGACAAAAAATAGGTATGATGCACATTCTTAAAGTTCCAAGGAAAATGCAACCTTGTATAAAAATACAACTTTCGATGATATTCAATTGAATTTATATAAAATTATAAACTATTTTTATATTTAATTAATATAGTTATAAAAATATAATATATAACAAGAACAACTACTAGCTTAAAAATTTTCCTTTTCCTTTACACTTTGAAGGCATGCAGGACCTACCGTTTCCATGAGTCGATACCCAAGAAACTTTAACAATGGGATTTGCATCTAATACGTTTGGGTGAATGTTACCATAAAGAATGCTATAATGACCTAATTGAAAAATGACAACTGAAACTTTGAGGAAGGTGGGGCAAACAACAACTCTATCAAATTTCTATAATGTATATAAATGACATCATTTTTTTTCTGTTACCAACGACACGTTTAACAATGCATCTACAAATGTATGAGATTGTAAAGGATACGTTTTGATTGCTTAAATTAAGGAAAAATATCAAGGATACATCTACAATATTTTTAACTTATTGTATATTCTTTTCTCCCACGTAGATAAGCCCAATTGACTTTAATAGCCTCAACCTCCCCACGACTGGTTATTGTTGATTGAAGGAACATATGATGACTCTGGGTAATCTGATAGTCGCGGGTATTGGTGGTTTGACCCACCTTCCACTTTGTGATGCAACAGTTTCATCCACACATCGGAAGTATCATTGGCATACCAATCCTAGTTTGGTATAGGTAATTAGCCTCACCATCACGGAATCATTATGATACAAAGGCTAATAAGGTTTGGAATATTTTCGAGGAAAAGACAGGGGTGCGATCTTCGGGATTTGGCACCTTTTAAGAAGACCAATTGTTTTTTTGTTTACTTATATGCAAATCATAAAATTTAGTGTGTTCTCTAGACTAAGAAGATCCTGAGACGACAAGGAGATACACGATGCATAGTGAGATTCCAAAATAGAATGAAAATTTATAACAGATGTCGAGGTTGAGGAGGAGATTAGAGGATAAGTTCTAGACATGGGAAATAAAATAGCTTGGACAAATTAGATACATGAAAACAATCAATATATACTAGAAAATAAATACCCGTAATGTGTAAGGTATTAGTTGAATGCTCTAAGGCTCAATAATATATTTTATTATGTATGCAAAAGAAGAGAAGAAAGTTATTTAAATAATGACAAATTTTTTTTGGATTTTTATACTTCAAAATAGGGCGAGAAGGTTTCTAATACAATAGAAGTAGACTCACCGTCTAGATAAATGTTATTTGTTTTTTTTTATAATTCATAATCATGAGAACATTGTTGCAACCATAGGGATATTCATTCCAGTTTTTCAGTAAATGTACAATTTTTTTACATACTTAAATATATCTAGGCTTTTCAATAGAGTTTAGATAGTTTATGTGCACATAAGTTATGTTTCTATGTTATTCGTTTGGTTTTCTCATTGGAAATCTAGTAGGCTTAGCAACAATTATATATTTTTTTAATGCTTAATAATGTAAATGTTCTTTGATTTACAAAAAAAACAAAATTAATAGCCTAACAAAATATACATATCTCCACAATACTATTTGGTAGTTTTTACTTATGTAGTGATCATCAAATTTTTTATAACTATAAAATGAAAAGGAATAAGAATCTTAAAGTTTTTCTTATATTTGCTTTACATCTTGCAGTTCTTTTAACATTTCAGGTTGAAAATTGTGGATGGGATGAGAAGGATGTGAATTCTTGATCACATCATGACATTTCGCACTACATTAATCATTGTGCAAAAGCCTTGCCACTTCGACCAAGTCCGTGCTATGATAATTGAATGGGTTCATTACCATAGGTGTCCAATACTCAAGCCAATCATGTAAACAACTAAGGATTGTATCCATTGTTAATACACATAAACATATACATTATATATAGCCATCATTTAGTCATGTGGAGTGAATATGGGCATGATTGTAACAACAGTTAGGTCCTTTAGCTTATCATGGGAGGTACGTGATGCTAATTTTTTGGGGTATTCTCTATGTCTATTTTATATTTTCTTTAATAGTTGTTGGTATTAGCTTCTACTTTTATCACTCTTGGCACATATTATATACAGTTATCTCTCCCACTCTTCATTGTAATCTCTCTGAACTCTCTGTAGAAAACCTTATGCCGCAGTAGAAATTATTGCTTTTTTCATTAAGGAAGAGTTGTCACCTCTAGTTCTTACAGTGAACAAATGGGAACCTTCACTGGGGAAGAGAATCTTAGTAGTTGTCTTTTGCAAGTGTAGCCATAGGAAAGGGTTTTTTCCAATGTTTTGTGGGAGCATGTCCATCCCCCCTCCCCATATTCGAGAGGAAATTTAAAAAGTTGAGCAAGGAATCCAAATGGAGCCTAGTGTGATTTTGATTCAGATATCAATGTAGAATTGGGGGATTGGATCTCTGATACAAGGAACACCAACGATTAAGAAAATAAATACTAAAATACCATGGACCTCTACTCAAAACCAATAATTCTAGTAAGCAAGATGTTGGAAAGGACTAAAGGCATGGAAGAAATTCTACTACAATTGGACGAAATTCAACTTCAACTAAATAATATCAATACGAAAATACTAGTTTGAACATTATCAAGGGACTATCATAATGTTACCTAATCCTTCCTTAAGGCTCATGCAATAGGAATATCATTCTCAATTAGTTGTTTCTATCACATAATATACTATTTTTAAATATATTATATTCCTTTAGTTTTTGGGTTTGCAACATTTAGGTTCAACATGTTTTCTTGGGTGGCTAATAATTTTTTTAAACACACATACTTATATAACATATTGAGTTTGATTTCAATATTTTCTCAAACATTGTGGATTAAAAAACTATTTCAATGGTGTTGATCTGTAAATTGTCATGGATATTTCACTAGATACTCCATCACAACAAATTACAAAATTATAATTAAAAATATAAAATCTGCACTATTATATTTTTATTTAT
The DNA here is from genome assembly GCA_034641835.2 of Pinus albicaulis. NCBI lineage: Eukaryota > Viridiplantae > Streptophyta > Pinopsida > Pinales > Pinaceae > Pinus > Pinus albicaulis. The sequence goes on along the minus strand of CM076572.1, from coordinate 1,072,823,569 downwards.
CTTTAGATTTATAGATCTATTGATTACTATTAATATCATATGCATGTGAATTAAAATGATGTAGAAGATAAATAAATAGGAAATAAAAGAATACATAAATATTCAACACAAGATATGACCTGAGAGACCCTTTTAGGAGAAAATCGAGTTGGAAGGTGAGGTTGCTCTGAGCTCTTCTCTGAACATAAAATTCCTGTGAGTAAGAATAAGTGTGGCTTATGGACCGTAGGCTATGAAAATGCATAAATCCTCCCTATGTGTTGTATCTCTTATCCCTCTCAGTTATTTTTGCTCATCTAAGGAACAAATGCACTCAAAAGAATGGAACCCCTTTTCATCTTAGCTTCTGAGTTATAACACAATCTGATAGCCTACTAATGGTTAGGTTTGACTACCTCAACTCTTAACCGTAGTCATAATGTAAAATCTTCTAAAGTATTATTCATTGTAATCACTAATCTAGCCCCTTTTCAATGCAATATAGGGGGGTACGATGCATCCACTCAAATTATGGGGTTGAAAACTGGAAGGTCAACTTCTTAGTGGCATAACGTTTGCATATGGACTCCTATTGACACGATTCTTGCATCATTGGAAAGATACATGTGTCTAGAATTAGAAAAAAATAGTTATGGAACTAAAGAAACAATGTTTTACCCTCAAAAGGTGTCATTTGTGCCTTGAAACACTCTCAATAGATTTCAGACTCATATTTCCCAAAATGGGTCCCACCAGTAAAAGTGGTCTTGAGAGACAATTCCTCCCTTTTTTCCACTCTAAAAGCACCGATATGGATGAAAAACAATATAATTATCTAGTATGGATCAGTTGTTGCTCTAGTTTTCCAAACATCAAGACAATAGCATTGGTCATTTTGTATAGTTTTGATTTTAAAATTTTAGTAAAAATGTACCTTCTAAAATAAATAAATAAGGCTTAAATAAATTATTGATGAGGTTCACATATTGATACCATAAAGTTTGTTTAACCTTACAAAAAATATACTTGAAAGACATTATTAAAGTTCATATTTAATTTTAACGATAGGTTTTCGAACCCTTTAGAAATAAAAATTTATAATTACGGATATGCTTCACATTTTTAAACTCTTTATAACTTAAATTTCATAACAATCTATATTTATATATGAGACAAAATTGAAGAAAAAGTGAAAAGAAACATCATTGTCTCAAAAATTTTCAAAATGAAAAGCAACTCAATGGTGGGTTTCTTTCAGTTGTAATATATTTTTTAATTCATTGTAAAAAAAAATACCTTTAAGTGTTGATAGTGTTGGAATGTCCAACATTCAAGGGGTCTCCCTGATATGCGGTCCTAATTAGACCTCACACCATTTTAGATAGGAGCCTCATATGCAATATGAATTTCTTACCTTTTCTTAAATATTTTCCTTGGCTCTAACTATGAGCAAGAGAGAGGAATGAACATGTACCTTTGAAAATCAAGTGACTGTGCATAGCGAGTATTCAATTATAGATGTGTTAAGTTTCTTCTACAATGGAGGGAAAAGAGGGTGAGCTCCTAAGAGAGAGGTAATAGTACGACTCTAGTAGAAAGCCATGCAAACAGGAAGGACTTGTCTAACATCCAATAGAATAGTCCACAAAGATGCAACAATAATTCCCACCATTACAACACATTATCAATATTATAATCACTAAATAACCAAAATAGTTCAACTACTTTGGTACAAGGGAAAAAAAAAAATTAAAACATGGATAGAATAGTCTTACAAATATTCATAATCCATTCATGAAGAAAATGTTGGCCATCAGACTTCACATATTATGTAAAAATTTTTAGGCACATGTATACAATGGACACCACTAGATCCAATAGTAGAGCATTGGAGCCACTACTTTCTCCCCAAAAGAACGAGCTTGTCTCTCTGATGCCTTGCGGGAGGAGCCAAGGTGAAACATACTTTTCTCATACATTGAGGGTGTATATATAACTATTGGGGAGATGCTTCGCCTCCCTTTTGACTCTTTGACCACCTTCATGACTCTTTTACTCAGGGAAAATTTTAAGAACCCCCCTAAATTTATATATATAATAAATAGGTGAATCCCCATGATACATAGGAAGAATGGAAGGCGATTTTATTAATAATATAATATGTATATATAATTTTTTGGCGAATCTCTCACGAGTTTATATTATCCTGTAAAATCATGGCGAATCACCAGTACAAATGGCGAATCACTACTACAAAATGGTGAATCGTTGTCTAGTGGAGTTCGGGGTGTTGGTTCCAATGAAGATATGGTAATTGAACTAGAAGTAGAAGGAAGAGAACCACCGAGACCAAGCATGGCACATGGTGACTCGTGAGGGAAGTAGTTTTCGTGTAGTTTGGAAAACGCGTTCTTCTAGTTCTGCTAAGCGTAGTGTTGTTTCTCATGCTACTACTAGAATTGATATTGAGGTTGGAGAGGAGTTTGAGGAAGAATGGAAGGTAGCAGTGGTGGAGAATTACAAAGAGTACCCCATGATGGGCTCCATCTTTCCCTTTGGTATTTGTGCCCGCAAGACCTTCTGTCCATTGAACCAACAATTAGCCGTTCAACCAACAATCAACTTGACTGAGTTGATTAGGTACGAGTCAACTTAGACTAATCTTCAAAATTATGCTTTGCACTATCCCATATTTATCCCAATGGAAATTTTTAATCTACTATCGGATTCGGGGCTTCAGCCCTGGAGGATGCATGCAAGTTGTTTAAACCCTTTATTAGCCCTGCCCAAACTATTTGTTCTTTCAGCTTATTTAGGGAATCCATCTGTTAGCTTTCACCACTAAGACTTCCATTCCATTCCACTCCACAAATGCAGAAAAACTATAGTTAGACATCAACAATGGTACAAACAAACAAATTCTAAAATGATAAAACCCATGAGTGTAGATCCATTGCTTTGTGTGGGGTTTAGTCTTCATCGGGTCATTTTTTCAAACATCATAGAGAGGGATTGAGGATGGGAAGCCCTTCTAAGGAATAAAAAATTTCCATGGGCATCTAGGCTTGACTAAAACTCGTACAATGCTATGAAAACATCTCACAGGTAAGAAAATCATTCTTCCATTCAGTATTGATGCTAACCCAGCCTAGGCTCCACCTAGTCATTAAAAATAAAATTGTAAAGTGCTAAAATTATAACTGAGCTCTAATGTGACCTGATCACCATACAGGAAAGAAAAAAATAATATACTACAATCAATTTGGATGTGAATGTAAGATCTCTCTGCTGACTTGCTAATCACTATTTAAATAGTGATGATTGATATGTTCCCATAGGAGATTATCTTCTGGAAATCATCTGATTTATTTAGGAAAACATTTTTTTATAACAGACCTCCCAAAACATGGTCCGAAGGGGCTAGAACAGACCATCCAAGCCATAGTGAGAATGTAGAAACTGAATAAGCATGGAGTTATGTTTTAACACTGAGCTTTGCTTGCTCAAAATTACAAATCATGTATATTTGTGTTTAGCTTCGACATGAAATCTATGAAAGTTCAATGAAATAAAGAGGGTACAATAAATACCAGCTTAGTCCATAAATTGAAGACAATTTTTTTTTCCCATCATTTATTTTTCTTCCACCTGATTTCTGTACATTTAAGGAGGCAAGTTTGCTTTGCCCTGTGAAAAATATACAACCTCGTTACATAGAACTCTCTCATTTCATCTATGTTTAAACTAAAAGGAAACTTATCAAGGAAGTGAGGCACCTACATATGATGCTATTTTATCTTTCCCATTTACTGATAGGAGAATAACTTTGTAAGGTTTGGTTAAAACTATCAACTTCTTGGCTGGACATAAATGCTTAGTGCTCCAAATTTCCCTCATCGGGTTCCTTGCACATTCTTTCATATTCCTTTTGTGAGAGGGAAATAATGAAAAGTTTCATGAAGCCCTTCATATCCAAAAATACTTCCGATGTACTAGCCGAATACCATTCTCACATTCATTGCCTCAGGGAAACAAACTACCTTCTTCATTCTTGTAGTATCTAATTCTTCTTGCAGCTTCTTTGAACATGATCAAGAACTTACTTTCAAGGGATCTGTGAGTTTTCACATAAACCAGAATCAGGCACCAAAGACAATGAACGACTTCTGGGTAATGCAGAGCTTTTGCCACTTGACATGTTGAAACTGGACAGGGAGGACTTTAAGGCATATTCAGATCCTGCTTTAGAATAATTTGAACCTTTAGTAAATTCCTCCCTTGATACGCCAGGATGCTGAACTACCACCACCATTGGCCTGTTAACATCCTCACATTTAAAATGTGAAGTACGCTGCAAAAAGCACTTTATCTGTATTAGCCAAGCAATAAAATAGAACCCAAATTTCAATGTGCATGCAATTGACACTAGGCAACTTGAGAATGCAAGTTTGGTTGGTAGCATGGAAGATGGGAAAGTATCATTCTCAGAAAAAGCAAGAAAAACATTTCGTTAGGTAGTTCAATAAACAAAAAAATAGATCAGTTGGTAGACAAAACCCTTCACAGTCTAAAAGAAAACATGGGAAACCATGTGCAGGACTGGGTGTTTACTTAGGCCCAAGAGATGCCAAATATAGTTCATAATTCTATACAAGAATGGAACTTTTTAGACTGTGTTTATCCTCAAGAGGGGGCACTTGCCACACCATTGCAGAAAAAAACTAAATGAGAACAGCAAATCATGCGAAGCAATCCACAGCAGACTAAAAGAAATAATTCATGGTATTATACTATTTCAACCGATCTAAGAAGTAAAAGATTTGATAAAACAAAATTTGTTAGCAATAATATGTTAATGAAGGTAGCTTTATCTTAGCCATTTCAATTGAAAAAGTGAACAAACAACACGATTGAAACAGTTAACCAACAACAATATTGATGAAAAGACAAAACTAATCCTAAAAAGGTAAACCACTGTTTTCATAAGGACAGAATTAAAACACAAATAAATTGAGACTGGGCATTCCTTAGTCGATAAGAAATTGTAATCTGGTGTTTACAAAATGTAGCAAGTTGACTCAAAGACCGAGGATTAGATATAAGATAGAGGAATAAAGATAACAACCTACACATATAATAAATCCCAAGGGAAGGTTTTTCTTTAGAGAATTCCACTTGGTATGAATGCTACCAAACAATTTATATAAATTTGAGGCCTTGGCCATAAAAATCACAGCACATGCACACACACAACCATGTGAGACAGAAGGCAGGAACAATCACAGAAAATACTAATCACCAAATGTTTATAATGGCTATATAGATCGATCATTAACATTAACAATAGAAAAGATATATTGGAGAAAGGAGGAAAACCTAAAGATATAAGGACAAGATGTATTAAGGATTTAAAAGGCATTTAGACTTTTTAAAGAAATTATATGCATGCTCATTCCATATTTTTCACATCCAATGTTTTTCTTTTCCATTTCTCGACTTTCTTGTGCATTTCTCATAACTAGTGAAATAGGCTTGCAGAGAAAATCAAGCTGAGTGGAAAACAGACTAAAACAGGTCAAGGATAGATTCTAGATGTACTTGATAATGGAATATCCCTTTCTATTTGAGAGTGCTATAGGAAATTGTTGACTTCAAGTAAACACCATGAAAAAACACCACAGATTTATTCATATGAGTTGAAAAAAAAATATGGGAGAAAAAATAAAAAAATAAAAAACATTTTAGCTTTTTATTTTCCTTATGTTTTTTCATTTTCCTGTTCTCTAATGTGGCCAAAATGGAAAACCTTCAAAGGTTTTTTCATTTCAGCTGTGTATGGGGAAAAGTGAAAATTACAGGTACCATAAATTGAATGAGCTATCAAAAAGAAATATTGATCATATGACAACCAAACAAACTATTGCCAGAATATAAGAGGTTTTCATGATATTCATAGATTCATCAAGATTGAATAAGAAAAATCCTAGATTAGTGTAACTTGGTCAATAGAAAAACTCAAATCATTCCACCTACCACTCCAATATGCCATTCTCTGAAATTCAAGTCATTGAAATCACTCTCATTCATTTCTTGCATGAAAACCCAAAGTGCATTTGAAAGATTAATTTTGGAAAAGACTATTCATTTAGTTCAATATATGCTCTCCTTGTACACATGTGACAACATTCTATGCTCGTGTAGCCCAAAATGCATTTGCTACTTCCCATCAAAGATAATATGCTATACCAGATCTCACAACAATTATGATAAAAAGATAAAGGCAATTCTGAAGGAACAAAGGCTAGTGACATACAACAGATTTTCAAAATGGCATATGAAGATCAAATGTTCCAAGAATAAGTAGCTAGTGGCAACAAGACAACCACGGTAGGAAGTTAGCAATCAACAAGAGGAAGAAGAATGAATAGCCAACACGAAGTTTAAATTGTTAAATTTAAACCAGTCACTTCCCATTCACAAGAGAGCCTATGAAGCTCAAAAGAAGGATATGGTAAAACAAAATGCATACTTAGCTATGGTTTTTTGTAAAAACAAAATATTAACTATGCTTATTTTGTAGAAGTAATAAAATAGAATAATAATTGATGGAAACAAATGGAAAATATGAAATATAGCCCTCCTCACTGTTCGCGGGCCTCAAACATGTCTCTATAAATGAAGGAATGCTAAACAAAGTCATAAAAAATTAATGCATTTAGAGTTGTCAAGCATCACAAAAGTGAAATATCCTCCATAGAAGAGAATTTATAATTTCTATATTAGGAATCTCAAATAACACACCAAGATAAGAACTATGTAAATGAAATTAGGTGTTAAAGAGCATTAACAGTAAAAAAAAAATAGAAGAGACTAAAGACTGTCTCTGATGTATGTAACATCTATGAATTATGAAAGTGATAAAAGACAGGGGATGCAAGGAGGCATAGGGTAAATTATCATAATGCAATGCACACAACAAGGACGTGCAAGTTAAGCCTTATATTTCTACTCTCCGAAAATAAAGGAATTTGACAACTACATAATTGCAAGATCTAACCTCTGAATAAGAGTTCATATCAATCTAACTATCAATTTTGTACTCGTTGACAAGTTTCTATATAACTAGGATTGTAAAGAAAGCACCCAAAAATTTTAATGCTAGATGTTCCCATGGCAATACAATATGAGGTTCTATAGAAGCATTTATTTTTTCTTATCTTTGTCGGATTAAAACTTTCACGTGTTTTAATATCAGGAAAAGAGTTAACTTCCAAATATGAATACAAAGAAAAGATGTAAATAATAACAATTAGAAGTAAGCAATTTCAAAGTAACAGGAAGAAACAGTCGAGAGTTAAAATACAATACTGAAAACAGGTGGCAATGTTCTTTGCCCTGTAGAATTATGAGTTGGGATAACTGTGAAAAATGGGGACAACTCTCGAGATCTGAAAGTCCATCTGATTTAAACAGAAAAGAGACAGTATTAGTAATTATCATCACTACCGCTGGATTGCTTCTTCTAACTAAAAAATGACGCCTAAAGAACAAGTGTTTGTAAGTGCATTTCAAAAAGAAACAAAAAATTGTTTTTATATGTGTATTGGAAGGATAGCACAGAAGCAGCCACTGAAATAAGAAAATGTTCCAGAAATAAACAAGTTTTCCATCCAGGTGAAATGTCTATCACCCAAGAAATCCTTTAGCCTTGAATGAAATCTCATTGCTAACAGTAACTACTAATGCATGGATGTAATTATGAATGTCGTATACTGGGGATAGGTAGGCCACAGGACAGGTCAGAGGACTACATCTCAAACCTAGAAATGGGCCCCCAGTATTAGATAATGAAATATCTATGGGGCACAAAAGAAGATCAACTCGGCTATTTATCATTTTAGATTTTTATTGCGTTGGACTGAAATTATAATCCCACAAAAAGCAAAGCACCTAGTACTCTTCTTTTGATGGAAAATGCAATTTTAGGGAAATGTTGAATATTCATGGAACTCCAGAAGTACGAAATAAAAAATAGAGGGATGAGTTATCCAAATTATTTAATAATATAACTTGAGATTCCATACAATACTTATTTCTCCATTTTTGTACTGATTCCAACAATCATTATATCTTAAAATTTAAAGTTCTAGACATTGGAACTCAATAAAGTTAACGTGCTCCATCCATAGATGACAGAATCTAGAACCAAAGTCAGTGAGAATAGCTGAAGAAAGAAAAAGAATATGATCTCTTTAGCTAGTCTAATTTAGCAGGCATGCCTCAGGTGATATCATTGTAAAGATGTCATATATGATGCTACTACAAATCAGAAAATGATAAGAGAAACATATCAAATACCAAATGTGGTAAAATTGCTGCTACATTTGTATTTAAGAGCAAGTGAAGGGCCACTTCAAGTAGAATTTTGGAATTCAAATACTCTTGGGTTTGGTAAGAGAATTCACTAAGAGATATAGTATAACAGAATCATTTGAGTTCATACAGATAGTATAACAAAATCATTTGACTTCATAGAATACATGTGCTGTAGGTCCTTCTTTATTTTGTGTAGCTTGGAAGAAGCTGGTTCACCATTTTTCTAGTTTCTACTAACTTTTGGCTAATCAATGCTATGAACCTGATATTTATTAACATATTTAGATAAATAGAGAAATCCAAAACTATATCTAATAGCAAGAAACCATCCAATATCTGCAAAAGATAATACTGATGATCATAAATGAAACATTACATACTAATGCATGACAAAGCATAAACAAGGGATAGTACATTCATATTTAATTCAAGCTCAAATATGGTAAAGAGATCCCACTTGCAATGCAGAGGGCTGATAAATCACCTCCTTTCCATATGGGAGAGATCAATGCCTTTTAGGAAGACTTCGAAGTTTAGTTCTCAACTAGGATGATAATTTATAGAAAATATGTAAACTCTCATGAGATTGGAGCTAAGGATGACATGCTGATGCTCCTTGCATATGTGAGATGAGGATGTCTACTTGTAATTATTGTGTATTTAACCATTTTAATATTAAAAGAATCCAATATATCTCAATGGAGTTGACTTAGTGTCTAGCTTTATCTCTTGACTCATCGATAGCATAACAATTCATATTAGCATTACAATCTATGTAGTAGGGGTCATCATTCCTTGCTACAGGGCATCCAAACACATAATGGAGCCACATTTGATGTGCCCAGTATTGAATTGGGGATGCTTGTCCCACACTTGAGTGCTGGACAACCTCCCTTAGACATCCCAAGGATCCACTCTGTGTTCCAAAATGCTAATTCAAGCAGCAGTCCCACCTCACCCATTGGGGATTTGGTGACAGTAAAACAATGATTTAACGTAATAATGAGATGACCATTCCTACTTTGTCCTTGAAAGTCTTACGATTTCATCCAGTTGTTAATTAAGAAAATGCAAATCAATCAACAAGAAGGTAATTTGCTATATCTGTCAGGTCTTTTTAGTTGCTTTTGTTGCCTTCTTGTTTGGTTCTGCTTTCACTTTATCCTTGTCTGCTTTGCCTATTGCATCTGTGATTTAATATCCTGGGGTTATTTGAATGTGCTATTAATTTAATTGTATAATTCTTTTTTTTCTTGCAGATGATCATAGATGCTATATATTCATTGAGAGAAAGGGCAGGATCAAGTCATTATGCAATCTGTAAATACTTGCAAGTCAAGTATCAGGATATGTTGTCACCCAAATTTAAAAATTTTCTCGACAAGAAATTGAAAAATATGAGTGAGCAGGGTAAATTGACCAAGGTGAAGGCCTCGTTTAAGCTGTCGGATGAATTGAAGAACCAAAAAAAATTAGAACTTAGAAAGACTAGTAAGAAATTTTCTTCTGAAGAGGGTGCTAAGGAAGCTGAAGCTGAGACCCAAAAAACTAAAGCCAAAACGAACATAGAGAAAAAATTCAAGCAGCAGGAACCTACAGAAGAGGGAGACAAAGAAGAAAAGGTTGCAAAGGAAAAGAAGGAACGAAAACCAGCGAAGCCCAAAAAAGAAGTCAATGAAGAAAAGATAAATGAAAAAGCCAAACCTGACAAAGGTGTGAAGAAAGCAAGCACAAAAAAGGATGCATCGAAGAAGAAGACCACCTCAAAGAAGGTAGAGAAGGATGCCCCAAAGAAGGCTGAAAAAGGAAACTGAGAAGAAGGTTAAAAAGAATTCAAACAAAGAATCCCAACAAGAAAACAAGGACTCTGCAGAAGAGAAACAAAAGGCTACTAACACAGAGAAGAGAAAAACTCCCAGCAAAGAAGAGAAGCCTTCAAAAGGGGCAAAAACTTCCAAAGAGAAATCTGTGAAAGATGCAATAGGAAAAGTAGACAGGGATAAAGTGAAAGCAGAACCAAAAAAGAAGGCAACAAAAGCAACTAAAAAGACCTGACAGATATAGCAGATTGCCTTCTTGTTGATTGATTTTCATTTTCTTAATTAACAACTGGATGAAATAGTAAGACTTTCAAGGACAAAGTAGGAATGGTTATCTCATTATTATGTTAAATCACTATTTTACTGTTTTGCCAATTTTGGACGCTTTTTAATGATTAGTGATCTTGGTTTTGAGATTTTGGAGTATCTATGCAATCCATTAAACCTGTGTTTTGATATACCTCTTATGTTGTGACAATGGATATTTTAAAGCTTATTCTGATCATGGAAACTCCTGTTCTTGAAGTCGATATATTTTGATGTTTATGTCTGTATCTTTTGATGTTTCGAATTGTGTCTGAATCCCCTATGGACAAGGGGATTTCACTGTCTTCTGTGCTTATTTGCATAGAATGGTATTCAATAATATGAATTACATTGAATAATGTTTCTGGCAAACATGGTTGGCTTTTCTATTTGTCTAGAGATGCATATACAATGGTTGTGAGCCTGCCAATGACTCATTTTGCATGTTTTGTGAACTTGATGTATATGCTTGTGTTGTAAATCATTGGAAAGCCATTCGAAGTTGGGATTATTTAAAATCTTCGTTGCACTGTGGATACCCTCTTTCACAATTTTTTAATTTTCATTTTGCTGTTAATGTGTTTTAGTACATTAATCAAAATTGTGAAATCTCTTTCGCTGAAAATTTCAGAAATACTTATCAATGTCATCTTGAAACAGAGATTTTGAAATCGAGAAAGGGAAGGAAGGTGCATACCGCTAAACAGGGAAGGAAGGTGCATAACACTGAACAAATTGGCGAAAAGCACAGTGCCTCTGTGTTATTAGTCGGTGTTGGAGTCTGAAAGCAAGTTTGTGCATGCGCTTGAGGCCGAACACTGTTATCTCCCACAATACCATCTCTTTCTAAGTGTACGATTCATAAGGGTGCCACTCCACTTTCATCCAATATCCTAACTAGAGGTATTTGGCTCTAAATACGGCATGATTCAGTAACTTGCAAATAATGGGACTTGTAGGTTTCTTCCAAACACTGCCCCATAAGACTAATTACCTTCTTCTTTCTGCGTACTTCGGTTCTTGGTTGTGCTAAGCAATAGATAGATTTGGTGTTCCACACAGCAGTTTCCAAGCTTGTAAGACCATGTATACCTTATAATTCTTGTTCTAGGTCCAAATTCCAATCGAGTCCTTCCCACTGGGGTTTAGAGGAGTACCCATCCTTAGCATAGACCAAATCAACACTCTAGCCTGAACCAAGCCCATATCATAAGATTCTTTCATTTGACCTTCAATATTAGGAAACTATTTCTCTCTCTCTCTCTCTCTCTCTCTCTCTCTCTCTGGTCATGGCTCCCACGTGCCTCCCATGGTCACCAGCTAGGTCCTCGAAACCTTGGACACTCTCAAGACAACATCACTAGATATTCTCTCAGTGCCTTCGCAACAATGGATGCAGTGAGAGACTTTACTTCTCACTCTACATATCCTCATCTCATCTTACAGATAGAGAGTTGATTTTTCTTTCTTGCACTCTTCCTGTCATTGCATTATTTAAATCACATATTTGTTTTATGCTTTCTGAGTAGCCCAGTGCACCCCTACAAGTTAGTGTCACCGACTGTGTTTCCTTGTCCCATTTAGTAATTTACATATATTTTTGGTAGCTGTTGAACATTAATAAAATTATATTATCTATCTTCTCATCTATAACTCTCAATCAATCACCTACCAGTTCTGGTAATTTTGAGCATGTTGTTGTCTTGATATTATGCTATATGAGCTATCTCCCATTCAATAAAGTTTAAATGTCATTGCACAAAGAAAAAATATATGTTTTTATAAAAACATCTATAAGGCCACATATACTAGAGGACGCATATCATAAATGAGAGTGTACAGCAAGACAGAAATGAAAAGGGACAAGGTACACTTATATCTGTACAATTTACTAGGGTTGCAAATAGTGAATGATATAACTCATCTAACTCTTTCATATTTTGGGAACGAGGAACAACTTTCAAGGAGTTCATATACCTCATGGAAATGAGCTTTTCACTTAAGTCTTTAACTAATGAACAACATAATCATGCAAAACGAAGCATCCTAAAACAAGTAATATTTCAACTTCTGAAATTAAACATTTCTATCATTTCATGTGTTCAACAAAGATAGAAATATACCAACATTTTGAAAGGGACAGAAAAACAGTAACAGGAATACAAGAGACCTATGTTTCAATTCCATCAGTCTTACAAATTGATATAACAAACAAGATCTGGTAAGGTTTCCAAAAACATAGATCACTGAAGAACGCTATGATTTAATATTCATACCCAGTGGCTGGAACTAACAAAATCATACAGTCTAGAAAGCAGAGACACATAAACAAAAATTACATGAAAGTGAATAGACAATCAAAAGAAGCCAATTAAACAAATAAAATCTATGCATACATTGAAAGCATATGTCAATGGTGGTATCGTACAGAGAACAAACTGAAACATAATAATCATAATATGAAATTATTCATATATTTTTTCTACTTTCATGCATACACACACACAAATTCCATATCAAAGAAAAATTGGGGATGCATCATGTGCAATTAAAAACAGTTTCCCCACATTATAAGGGAAATGCATCATTTCTATTACTGTAATTCAAAAGAGAAAATAATCCTCATGTTCTTTCTTGTATTTGCAAATGCCAAATACTCTAGCAATGCCACAAACAATTTCTAAGTACAGGGATGTTTATCTTCTCAGACCAAGTCACAACTATTCCTTGCTTTCTATGTCAACCAGAATTAAGGAAACAAGTTTTGGACATGGTACAAGTTTCAGAAACAGTGCTTCCAACTTTGAGGAAACATGGAAATGCCATATCTATCTCTAGATGTATGATTAGGAAGGAACTTTTTATTTGTATGGTATGCATATAGGTGCGGAGTATGAGCTTCCGAAATAACTTCTATCTGTTGTCATATAGATTATTACTTTTGTTTTTACAGATATGAAACAAAATTTAGACACTAGAATCTACTGGAAGATGTCTAAGAAAATTTTCACAGAGGTTTCCTATGAATTTTTGTGTCAAGTCCATAATGGAAATGATTATGATAATGAAACAATCCCTAAGCCAAAATTTTCTGTTGAAATAATATTGTACCCAACATTGAAATTTTGTGAAGCCCCAATTTAGCTACAAGTATTTTTTCTCACCGTATATGTTTGAAGTTTGAACCTTCATTCATGGCAACAAAATAAATGCATATAAAGCAGAGACTAATGTATAATCATGACTTACCATATTGGAAGAAAGGGTGGCCTATAGTTCAATTTATTTCTGCAAGGTACGATGCAAGCTGGACTTCACCAAGCTCCACTTTTCCAGTATTCGCAACTCCATCCAGCCAATCAACAATTTTTTTCCAGTTGTATCTTAGATCTCTGCTATATACGAACTATGGGAGGCCGTAACGAACCAGAGAGGGATGGACCAGAGAGAGTCGGCCTCGCTCAGCCAGCAAGAACTTAGAAAATCGGTGTGCACAAAGCCCAACCACCTCTCCAAACCACTGAAAACTAAAAAAATGGGGTGAATGCCATAGAAATCTGGAAAATCGGGGGCGAATGCCATGAAAACCTGGAAAATTGGAGGCGAATTTCATGTTTCCTATTTTTTGTGCCCTTTTTTTGGTGGGCTAATGTTAAATAATTAATTATTTTTAAAATATTTTTTGGGCTAACTTTATTAAACTATAAAATATGGGTTTTATATAAAAAAATTTCCCTAATAAAATTTAAAATCCCTTAAAATTCGCCCCTAAAATTTTCCCTGCTTTTATTTCATATGACTTCTCAAATTTACATGACTCTTCATATTTTGTATGATCTCGTTAGAATTCCACTTAAAAATAAACTTTCGAATACACAATTACATAATCCACGAGAATGATGTGGCATATGATTACTCATGAAATGGCTTTGCATGACACTGTTCAAATTGACTACATGATGACATGGAAATGTCAATGCATTATTTCCGCTTCTTGTTATGTGCCTTCTTGAGTATTCTCTTTTGTCCACCTTCATATGACATATAGGTGATGAGTACTCAGTGATATCAAGTCTTGAGTCAAGGTCAGAAACTGGTGTCCCATTGCATTTTCTTGGTTAATCAGCTTGAAGAATCAGCTATAAATATGTATTATTGCATGCTTCCCTTGTAAATATACTTCTTTATCATCCTGTCATGGTATGCTTGACTACTTTCATTTGTAATTCACCCATGACAAGATGACATTGGTATGATAAACCCCTAGTCTAAGATGTTGCATGTTGCTCCATTGACTAACATGGAACTGGGTGGAAAACATAGGGAGAGGCTTAATGATTGCGCAATTTCATACCTCAGATAGTCAACAGTGAAGCTTAAGACTTGAGAATATGCATATTGCAGGTTGGACAAGGAAAGAAGATTGCACAGTTGGGGTGCTTAGTGAGCTAGGATGGGTTGAGCATTGATTCTTCCTACTGCTTAGTTTTGGAATCAAGAGGAGGTTGGGTGACTATGTAACTGCACAACATATGAGCTCAAGGGTTGGGATTAAGGTTTGAGACTATGTAATACACAGTTGATTCCAAACTAGAGGGTTGAATTACACAGTTTTGGAGGTCAATGTTCGGTCTTGAGGACTAAGACTGCACAATACATAGGGCCTCGGAGGCAGGAACTCTGCATCATGCAGTGTGAAGAGGAAAGGTTGTAGCTTGAGTGTTGGGACTATGAAATGCATACTTTAGGAAGGTCGGATGAGGCTAAGTTGTTTAAAGTTTTTAGGATTTGGGTAAATGTGGGATCGATAAGCTAACGTGAATAGTCATATGACTTGATTGTGATCACACACTTAGGAAACTTTAAGATACAACAACATATATCATCCATGACATATGAAAAACATATTTCCCTTTGTGCGACAAATTTGCAATGACTTACAATAAGTGCGACACCAAAGATACACTTTGCGACGACCGTGACGACACGTGTGCGACTTTTAAAATGACAGTGAAAAATGTTTACATGATAGGATAAACTCATTTACATAAATATAACCCCTTAAAACCACTAAAAAAAACTTATATACATCATGCGACACTTGAATGTGAAAATAGGAAAATTTTCTTTTCTTGCAAAAGGGACCAAAACACTTAGCGAAAACATGTTTCAAGTTTTAGTGTTTAGGTGACAGTATACAAGGCCAAGGTAGCTCTTAAATTTGTTGTAGGCCAAAACTTTGGAGGGTGTTGTAGCAGTGACAACACTTGGTGGCACACTGGTATAATTCCAACTTCTTTTTCCTAGTTAACTCTTTCGTGCAGGGTCTTAGTCCATTAATGAGTATTGATTCATTATGCAGATGACTTGGCATCCCCACTTACCCAATGAATAAAAATGGTCCCCGTTGTGCCTTTTCGATTGAACACAAACATAATATTCAACAATATCGCAATGTTTCGAATTTGAAAGGGTAGTATAGCTCACGAGGTTTATATTTTTAGAGTATAGTTTTTCATTTTTGTTGTTTATCTACTACCAGAAGGCCTGGATAGTACCTCATCAGAGTCACTACAGGAACACAAAATTTTGTCTACTTCCAACGAGCCTGGACAGTACCACAGTGGAGTTTCTTGCATCACATCTCTACACATGAAACCCTTCTCTTCTTTCACCTATATATATATATATATAAATAGGATATCCCTTAGGAAATTATTCATTTTATGGGAGGAAGAGGGATCATGACTTATTGAAATCAGGAGATGTTCATCCTTTTAGAGTATCATATAATGATCAAAATTTGTATCAGGGCCTAAAATTAGCTAAAATTTTGAAGTGCTCAAAATTTCTTCGATCCTAAACGATTGGATAGAGTTCATCTGCAGGATTCCAGCAAAACTCGTTTCATCAAAATATGAGTTTGTATGACTGATTTATCGTCTGTTGTTTGTTTTCCAAAATAGGCAAAAAAAACGCAGAATGGGTACAGTGCTGATGTGGCAGGTATAGTCAGAATTGCAAGAATATTCTCTAGATTGCAGCCAATGACAATGTGACAAGTGTTGTCTTCCGATTTTTCATTGATTCTTTCTAAGTTGGAATTTGAAATTTTTTAAGGGGTAGGAGTCTAACCCAACTAGAGGGTGCCACATGTACTTTTTGGTGGGCCATCTCCTAATTTATGGGGGGGCGAATTATTTCTTGAATATTTAAGTTATGGTGGAATTATTTCAAATATATATATATATATATATATATATATATTATAGATTTTCAAACCCACATTTAGGTGAGATATCACTAACTTTGGAGGAGCCACTACACGATTTTGGAGGAGGCTTCAGAATGGCGGGACCGATAAGTATGGCGGAGCTAGTTCCATTATGACGCGATGTAAAATTTTATGGTGGAGCGGGGACTTGAACCCTAGACCTCCCGCCTGCAAACTGAGAACCTTACCATCTCCACTATCAGGTGTTTCTTACCCATGCATTCCTTCACATAAACTTAAAGTTTAATCGCTAATAGTTTGGAGGTTGGAGGGGGCTAGCCCCGTGGGCCAGCCCCCTCCCCAGGTGGCCATAAGCTGAACACCAGGTGCCAAGCCAAACGAAACGGATAGATATTAATTGCAGTTTAATTAAGTTAAGATGTGGGATTATGACATTAACACATCATTATCACATAAAATGCAGCTAAATTTAAAACTGTTTTATCTGCCTGCTAACCCAGGATTAGCGCTAATTAATTCAGCACTTAAATTGGCATAGATTTCCGAGGCTGCGCCAACTTTGGCTCGTTTTCCAAATTTAGAAAATTAACTAGCAGTTTCTCAAGTTATGGATGAGAAATTGGGGCAAAGTTGGTTTTGTTCATAACTCACTCAATTTTTGACCAAATTGAGCTTAGTAAAAGTCATTATAGGCTAACTAGCATGTTGTGAACTTAATGGAGCAGGTTGCAGAGGCATAAAAGGTCATTTTCAGGTGTTTTTGTGCATTTTGAATATTTTTGAACGCCAGGGCCACTAGTGTTGGGGTCATTTCCAGAGCATCCAGAGTCTAAATTCAGTAAAAAAATAGTCATTTTTGGGAGATTGTGATGTTCTAAACTCATTGGAACTAGCTCCAAGAGGTTCTAAAGCTTGTAGCAAAAATTTGAGCACATTTGAAGCTAATAAAAAGGTCACAATATGAAGCTAGACCAAGGATATGTAGCCCAGGAGGGTTGAAATTCTTTATCAAGATTCTCGATGTTAAGCTCTATTATGTGTGTTCTCTATGTTTAATATTGCTTCTGTTCTTTCATTTAAAATTATTCTTTTTAAGCTTATGAAAAAATCATAATTTCACTAAGGACATTGCTTGACAATCACATGCTCATAAAAAAACCTGTGAAAGGTAAGTAAAACAAAGTAAAGAAAATTTTATATCAGAAATGAAAGTAGCACAACAATAACTAGCATTCATTTTTAGATCAAGTTGGTATCACAGCAAAAGGTTGATTTATTGTTTTACTTGAAGGATTTTAAGAGTGAAAATTTTCTGATGTTTATAATATTGAGATTGCAAAGAGGAGAAGGGAAGCTACTGATAGATAGTCCTGAAGCTAGGAAAAGAAGGAAGAATGTTGAGAAGGCATCATCCTTACCCAAAGGACCACTCAAGGCAACACTTGAATCACAAGAGGAATTAATTGCGCAAAAGGCTGATGTGATTGAAGAGATACAAGCTACAAATATTGAGCATGAATCTATAGCCAAAATGTTAGCCCATGAAGGAACTCATGACCATTAGGAAGTAGAGGATGTCAAGAGGGAATTCGAAGAAATGAAAATTATGAAGAAGTTTTTGAAGCTTTGTGATTTTTTGTGAAACTTTAATTCATTACATTGTGATGGAAAATTCATTAAGTGGTGATTCTAATCGATCATCCTTTGCAATAATTTTTGATAAGAAATGGTGAAAAATTTGTATGAAGATGTACAGGAGAACACTAAACTTCAAGAGAAGTTGGTTGCTATTAAGAAAGAGAAGCAAGAACTTCTTCAAAAGATGCATGAGATGGAGACTCGGCTCCATGATTCCAAAGAAGCCTTAACAAAGCATGTGCTTGAAGAAGAGGTAAATAATTCAAGTTTGTCTTCAATTTACTCTCAAGATAAATGTGTAGGTTCTTTTGAAAAAAACACTAGAGGAATAGGGTCCAAATTGATGATGAAAATGGGTTATGAAGGTAAAGGATTAGGCAAACATGCGCAAGGTATAGTTGAGACAATTATGGTTGAGGAAAGGCCTAAGTATTTGGGTCTTAGCTATGGACAATTTTATGGAGAAAGCTCTAAAGCCATGAAGGTACTTAAAGCAGTTCCAAGAAGTAATTTGTTGCAAGTAAGGACCCTCAAACATGTAAATTTTGCGATCAAGATGAATGCAGTTGTTTTAAACCCATGTTGTAGCAAGATGCTTGTAGACATGTAGCTTATGGAGAACAAGAGAGTTGTGACAGTTCTAAGGACGTGAACATTGTTGTTGGTCTTCAAAAGAGAGCTGGAACCTCTTCAAGTTCATCTCCTCAAGAAGGTGATAAAGATGAATATTCAAAGAATCATTCAAGGTACAATTCTTCCTATAATCATGTTGTTTATGATTATGTTAAGCATGAAAAATCTGCATGCATGAATGGGAGAAATTTTTGTTTTTCATATTGTGGTTTGTATAACCATGAAGTTTCAAGATGCTGGAAGAGAATGATAGCATACCAGAAATAGTCAAAGCAAAGGTGACTTGAACAAAAGATGCAAAAGGTTTGCACTTATTTTCAGAAGAAGGGAAATCTCATTGACTAATGTTGGACACTGCATCCAACAACTCATCCAAAGCATTTGAAGAAAGTGGAGAAGAAGATTGACGAGAATGGAACGGGAGATTCCATCATCGATGTGAGTCAAGATGATTCACAAGAAGAGGATGTTCAATAGGAAAAATCGCCATTTAAGTGGTTTGGTAAGAAATGTCTCGATTCCTTTACCAAGTAAGGCATGCATTTCCTTTAGACATCGATGTAAATTTCAGCCATATGTATGCATAAATTTCTATTGAAAGTATGACAAGTTGTAGCAGATTATTACAAATTGTATGATGCAAGATTGCATGTGAATGATGTTTGGTTTAAGACGTTCTATTTGTTTCAAAATTTCACCAACATGGTGTAAAATATGGGTATGGAACTCATTTATGTTGCAGAAATTCGTCATTTAGTTAAGCTCTTATGACCACTCATATATTTTTGGTTTTTGTACTTGTTTGTACTTGAACGAGAGAGTTGAAGGTTGTCCATATGCATGATATTTTGTATGTGTAAATAGAGAACTTGTGATAGGTTCATTGTAAACAGATACATGCATGAGTGTTGTCAATATTTATCTTGGAATGTCGAATTGTGTCTATTGTACAAAAAAAATTTCTTATCTACTTGTGACGATTGTGTCACACAAATTTCATATCGATTTATGTTGATTGTGTTGTACATATGTTTATTGAATGGTGTTGATTGTCTCACGCACATTTCATATCGATTTATGTCGATTATGTTGAATATTTCTTATCAACTTGTATCGATTGTGTTGCACACATTTCATATCAATTTATGTTGATTGTGTTGCATATTTCATGTAAACTTGTGTTTTTGATGTCGCATGTTGTTTCTCGACTATGTTTGTCGATTATGTTGATCGAATTATGTTTTTTTCGATGGTGTTTGTCGATTTTGGGTCGATATTGGATACACCAATGTGCAAGAAGATCACCATGTACTTGATGTTACAGAAGGTGACAATCATTTCTTTGAAGGAGCACAAAAAAAAAGGAATTGATCGTCATTTTAATACTTGTATAATGTTTTCTTTTCAACATTGATTTTGTGTTCTTGTGACAAGATGTCGCAGGAACTTTGAGCTCCATTTAGTGAGAAGTGTATGAGATGCAAAGTGTTTTGTAGCCATTGCAGAACAAGTTGGTTTCTTGTGTTGACACCAATATTTCACTCATATTGCAAGTTTATTTGGAATAAGATGATTTCCAAGAAGAAGCTTGTATGAATTTGTTGCAAGAGGGACTTCATTCTCAGTGTGGAGGCTAACAGTTTTCCAAGCACATAGATATTGATGTGGTATAACTGGATATGTATCAGTAAATAGATGTTAGCAATGTTGAAGTGGTTCAAAAATAGCCAAAGAGAAGTGGTTGAGAGACAAAGGCAGTTACAATGCAAGGCATGTCAAGACAATTTTCAAAAAGACTTGTCAAGTAAAATTAGTTCATATAAATTGAAAGAAGAGCAGTATTAAATCTCAAGAAGATAATTATAAGTTTTTGTGGGTCCAAAATTCCATCATTGGGAAGGTGTGATCAAGATTTGGATCAGGGCCTAAAATTAGCTAAACTTTAGAAGTGCTCAAAATTACTTTGACCTTAAATGACCGGATATATTTTTTCGCCAAGATTTCAGTGCAACTCATTTCATCGAAATCTGAGTTTTTATGACTGAGTTATCATTTATTGTTCGTTTTCCAAAACAAGAAAAAAAGGAACAGAACAGGTACAATGCTGATGTGGTAGGTACAATCATCATTACTGGAATATTCTCTAGATTGTAGCTAGTGACACTATGACAAGTGTCATCTTCAGATACGCCAAATGGGTTAAGTGAAGAAATAAATTTCTCAATGACCTCCAATTATTTCTAAGTTGGAATTTGAAATTTTTTAAGGGGTTGGAAGTTGGAATTTGAAATTTTTTAAGGGGTTGGAGTCTAACCCAACCAAAGGGCACCACGTGTCCTCTGCAGTGGGTCATCTCCTAATTTATGGGGGGTCGAATTGTTGATTAAATATTATGGTAGAATTATTTCAAATATATATATATATATATATATATATCATAGTTTTTCAAACCCACATTTTGGTTGGATATCACTAACTTTGGAGGAACCACTACACAATTTTGGAGGAGGCTTTAGAATGGGGAATTGAAAAGTATGGTGGAGGCGGTTCCATTATGCATTGGTGTAAAAATTTATGTCGGAGCAGGGACCCAAACCCTAGACCTTCTGCCTCCAAACCGAGCGCCTTACCATCTCGAATGTTGAGTGTTTCTTACCCATACAATCCTCCACATAAACTTAAATTTTAACCGCCGACCATTTGGGGGTTGGAGGGGACTAGCCTCACAGGCCAGCCCCCTCCCGATGTGGCCAGAAGCCGAAGACCAAGTGCGAAGCCAAACGAAACCGACAGAGATTAATTGCGGTTTAATTAAGTTAAGACGTGGGATTATGATGTTAACACGTCATTAGCATATAAAACACAATTAAATTTAAAATTGTCTTCTCTGCCTGGTTATCCAGGATTATCGCTCATTAATCCAATGCTTAAATTGGCAGAAATATCAGAGGCTGCACAAATTTTGATGGTTTTTCCAAATTTAGAAAATTAATTTGAAATTTCTCCAGTTTTGGAGGATAAATTGGGGCAAAGTTGGTTTTGGTCACAACTCACTCAATTTTTGACCAAATTGAGCTGAGTATAAGTCTTTCTAGGCTAACTGGCATGCTAGGAACTCAATGGAGTAGGTTACAGAGAAAAAAAAATTCATTTTCAGGTGTTTTTTGGGAATTTTGAATATTTTTGAAGGCCATGGCCACCAGGTGTTGGGGTCATTTCCAGAGCATCCGAAGTCCAAATTCAGCAAAAAAATAGTCATTTTTGGGAGAATATGATGTTTTAAACTCATTGTAACATGTTCCAAGAGGCCCTAAATATTGTAACAACAATTTGAAAAAACCTGAAGCTATTAAAAAGGTCATACTATGAAGCTGGACCAAGGAGATGTAGCCCAAGAGGGGTGAACTCCTTTATCAAAATTCTCTGTGTTAAGCTTTTTTATGTGTGTTTGATGTGTTTAATATTTCTTCTATTCTTTCATTTAAAATTATGCTTTTAAGCTTATGAAAAACTCATAATTTCACTAAGGACACTGTTTAAATATCACATGCTCATAAACAAACCTATGAAGGATAAGTAAAACAAAGCAAAGAAAAGTTTATATCTGAAATGAAACTAGCACAAAAATAAATAGCATTCATTTTCAGATCATATAAATACCTATTATTTAGGTTTGAACATTGATATTTTCCCCCTTTTCCTCCTCTATTGATTGGATAAGCATGAAAACACTAAAACATAAAGAACCACAGACAGACATAAGGTTTCCCAGAATAGACATAGGTATCATGGTTTGACACAAAAATCTCCTTATTGACGTATCTTATTTTCCATCATAACTTCATCAACCGAAATATGTAACCAACACAAAGAAGGAGGAATGATGGTAAGCCAAATGTTGTAGTGTCACAAGGCTCTTTTCATCTCAGCCACAAATAAAGAAGCCATAACACACGTTCACACATGATGTTGATTTACAAAAAAGGAAAAAAAAACACAAGATCGAAAAAACAAGCAACCAACAAAATAAATTATGTACATAGAGCATGGCACAACACATGATTGTCATTTAAAATAATATTTTAGGTCATTTACATTAATAGTAATATAGTTAATCTTCACATCTAGTGATTGAATATGATACATGTGTTGGCCAAGGTTTTCATGTACTATGAATGGTCTAATCCACAAGGATTGCAACTTAGTGTGTTTTAATTTATATTTGTTCACTTTGTTCCACTTCAAGACTATGTCACCCACACTAAATTCACTTCTACCTGCAGACTTATTGTCGAACCACATCTTGGTATGACTCTAGTGAAGAGAAATTTTTTTCTTTCTTTTTTGTCTTTCTTCCTGTAGCTTTTGAAGGGTGTATATCCTACTATGAACTAGAAATCAAGGCTTTCCATGGGATTCTTGTGAAATTTGGAGGGAATATTGGTATATGTTCAGGGGTTGGATGTCTTATTTTCCATACACTAGTGTTGGCCCTCGTTTTTTATCTCTTTTTGTTTAGGAAATACATCTTATTTTCCATATTGTCCACCTATTCACCATCATATCCACCTTATTTGGACCGAAATATGCATATACATGTATTTAAATTATTTTTTTCAATTATTAGATGTTTTTGTAAAAAATGAAATTTAAGTGCATTTTTGGAAAGCTTCAGAAATTCTCGTAATGGCCTCATGGTTTGCATATTCGTAGGACACTTGGGATCAAGATGGATATATTTCCAAGAGGATTGGGAACTAATAATAAGTTGTCACCTATTGGTACAGTCAAAATGAGCTTTAATAGGCCCGGTCAAAGGCGGTCATACAGGACCTGTCTTTATGGAGGATCCCTAGAAACTAGGTCAAAATTTTTATTTTGTGGGATTTTCTAGATTTTGATGGATCTGATGGATGAATTCGAAATTATTGGATAAGATAAGGATAGTAATGACTATAGGAGCTATTTTATATGAATTTGTTAGATACTTTATCTATTTAATTCTTAAAATTTCAAGGCATTGATATGTAGAATTTGTATGACTTAACATTATTATTTTTGAGACTTGGAGACATAATTGAAGATGTCTTATATCCTATTTGTTGTTTTTATATGCTGGTTGATTGATTGAAGTTTTGAGTAGCTGAAAACAACTTCAGTGTGTGAGGCAAGGGTGGAGGGCCCCCACACCGAGCTAAGTGCACTTCTTAGTTTATTTGTGGTTGCAATTTCTGAATTAGTTTGCTTCTGTTTAATTTTCTTATGTTGATTATTTTTTATTATTGATGAATATAATGATCATCATTCACTTTCATATGAAAGGAGAAACAAATTTTTAAGTTAAACTTTCTTTCTATCTAATCAAGATCTTCAATTAGAATTCATCTTTTTATGATTTTACATGCTTTTCTGAACTCTTGTTTCTAACAATAGCATTATTGATAAATTAATATATGATGAAGGACAACCAGGGCCTCTTCAGTGAAGAGGCTCCTCAATTATTTCTTTTTTTATCTTAATCTATTGTTCAATTAAGTAGTTTTTTATTTCTAATTCATTAGGTAATATTGTTAGAGAAGGACAAACAAATATCTTAAGTTAGGATATTATTCTGCTTCTAATTCCACATTTGAATTTAGAAATTTTTTAAGCTAGATTTATATTTGTAATATGCATTTCCATAATCATTAATAAAACATCTTCTAAATTGATCTGAACTAAAACCCATATACTTTTAGGATGCTTCAAAGTTCCACTAGGCCAGATTGATAATAAATACTTGTGTTAGTTTACAACAGCAAATTGACCCAAAATACTTGCGTTGGGGAAGCATATTCAAAATGGCCAAATAGGAAGACAAAAAGATAAGAAAAATATATAAAATAACCAAAAACAACAAAAACTTAGTTTTTATTTCAAGAAATGTTTTCTTCTACCTAGAAATAGAGATCAGGAGGGTAGATTTGTGAAATAAAACCCCCCAAAAAATCATTCATCGATAGGACTAACAACACCAGTTGCTGGAAAACCTACTATATAGGAGTTAGAGGAAAAACAGAGATCATGACAGAGATCAATTTTATTTTAAAGACAAATCTTGTTAGCCTTAGAGGTAAAAAGAAATAAATCACCTAAATAACCTCCTTCCATATGGAAACAAAAATATACAAGAAAACCAACTGTTGAACAACTAGAGAAACTTGTCCTTGAAGAAATCAAAGTAGTTGAAGAAATAAAAAATCAAACTCATATTGAAACACTACAAATATTTGAACAAGAAATGACTAAAGAAGGAGAAGGATAAGCCAAAATAAACATGATTCTTGAACAAAGACTTAAATATGAAAGGCAGAAAATGGAATGGCGAAGAAAAAGAGAGGAAGAAAGAAGAATTGAGGCAGAAGAACTTAGGAAGATAGAGGAAGAAGCAAGAAGAGAAAATAAAAATAGAAGAACACAAGAAAATGAGCAAGAATTTAACAATGATCAGGAAACTACTTTTTGCTTTCCAATCTTAGATGCAAGAGAAATATTAGGAGAATAAATCAAAATAAAAAACATTCCACCTTCTGTATTTCCTAATTTCTATGGAATGTCAATAGAAGATCCTGATGCATTCATGTTTGAGTTTTATATCTTGTGTAGAACTTATGGATATACTGAGACACACACAAGATTCAACTTTTTCCTACTACTCTGAAAGAAGAAGCCTTGAAATGGTTCATGGGATTAGGAGAACATACAATTTATTCTTGGGAGGATATGAAGAAAATATTTCTTAAAAAGTATCAAGCTTACTACAGGGCTAGAGACTCAGAAGAAGACATTTTCAGAGAGACGCAACAAGAAGATGAAATTTTGGAAGAATATTTGGAAACATTTCTTTACAATTTAGAAAAATCCAAATGTCACTCTTAGTCTTGATACTCTCCATACCATTTTTATTAAGGGTATCAGAGATGAGTATTTAGACATTCTTAATGTGATGCGAAAAGGAGATATCTCTAATTTAACATTTGAAGAAATTTCTGAACTTTGGCAGAAATACTCTAAGGGAAGAGCAAAGAGTGGAAAGAGAGATATTTCATCAAAAGCTTCTAAATTGGTAAAAAATTTTGTAACAAGAATAGAGATAAGAATCCTACTAGAAAATCTCAAAGCATATCTCTTAATCACTTTGGGAACACAAGTAGATGTCTTGAAAGATTAGAAAAATAAAGAAGAGCAAGATGAAATCTTAGCAATTTTCTGTCCAAAGTGTAGGAAAAAACATCCACTCAGGGAATGTCCTTTGTAAGGTATACAAGTGTGTGGACTTTGCACAGAAAATCACGCAACAAAAAAATGTCCCAAATTAAAACAATTGCAAGGAGAAGAAGTGCAAGGAGTAGATTCTCTCTACTATATGGCACCAAGGAGACCTTGGCAACCAACGATGTCTCAACAATTCCAAATAAAAACCCCAAAATTTTCAATATCCTCAAAATACATGGAATACACCAATGCCATGGCAGGCTTGGCCACCACAACAATATCAAAACCAACCTGCACAAGGTTGGAGGGGATATGGTTATGGAAACCAACCACCACAACATATGTATCCTCAGTAGTATCAATATCAACAACAATACCCTCCACAACCATTTCATCAATATCAACAATTCCAACAACATCAACCAATGCCATATCCACCTCAAAACCAACCAATGCTAACTCATACTTTAACTGCCCACTAACCAACCACCTCATAGACCAACACAATTGTCATCTCGACCAGTAGCTAATCCAAGTAACAAGGTGGATAGACTAGCATATCATGTGGAAGAGGCAACATATTATCCTACTTATTCCATTCTTCCCATACAAGATGTCCACCTAAGGTCTGGGAAGGTATTACAAAAATATTATCCTTTGATAATTGAAGAACAAAATGAACAAGGAGAACAAAGTCAACAATATCAACCAGAAAAGAAAATTCAGAAAGGTAAATCTATTATGACACAGACTCCACCATATCTAGAGAGATTGATACAACAGAATATTCCAATATCTCTGCTTGAATTTAATATTCTGGATGAATTGAAGAACACATATGTCAAGATTCCTTTGTTGCAGGCAATTAAATATATTCTGATATATGCAAAAACAATAAAGGAATTATGCATTAAGAAATCTGGCAGAAGAAAGAGGGATCCACCTACAATCCAGGTAATTGGAAGTTTATCAAGTCTCATGTCTACAAACACAGTCATTGAAAAGTATGTTGATCTAGGAATTCCTATGGTTACCATTTTGATTGAAAAATTTTCAGTGCCAAATACTTTAATAGAATTGGGAGAAGCTATCAATGTTATGACTACAGAGACTATGAAACATTTGAATATGAACAACATTAGACCTACTACTACAGTTTTAGAACTTGCAAATAGATCTAAAGTTGTACCAGAAGGTATATTGGAAGATATCATTATCTCACTGGATTCATGGGAGTATCCTGTAGAATTATTCATTTTGCAGCCAAAAGAAAATTTAGGAGGGAATTCCTTAATTTTAGGCAGACATGGTTAGCCACTGCAGATGCTTACATTGGATGCAGGTCAAGAAGTATGATTATTGCACATGGAGATGAAATAAAACATGTTACATTATATCCTCCCGCTCAATCTCCTTCTTTATTATCATGGCTTGATGGAGAGGAACCACAAGAGCTTCAATATGTTCTTAGTCTTAATCAAGTTTATAATTTTAGAGAGGAGGAAGAAAATGAGGACTTATTAGATCTATTCATCTCAAAACCAAATATTTCAGAGCAGCTTAGAGTAACTCAATATGAAGCTGCTAGTTATCTTTTAAATGAATGTTTGCAGGAAAATTTCACTATACAATCATTGCAAAACACATTCAAAAGAATTTTTCCTATAAATTCAATTACCAATTCAAATAACAAAATCATTGAGATCAATCCTGAGAGACATTTGAATATTGGTAATAACTTACAATCACAAGAGGAAAAGCTAATAACATTGTTACAAAAATATTCAAAAGCTTTTGCATGGGATTACACAGACATGTAGGGAAATCATCCAAAAACATGTATCCATCACATTAACATTGATGATCAAATTAAACCTGTAAGGAAACCAAAAAGAAGGATGAACCCCATGATGAAGGAAATAGTGAAAGAAGAATTACAGAAACTATTAAAAATTGGATTTATCTATCATATTTCAGATAGTCAATGGGTTTCACCCTTAGTTGTAGTACCTAAGAAGAATGGGAAATGGATAATTTGTGTGGATTAGAGAGAAATCAATAAATCTACATTAAAATATCACTTTCCTTTACCATTTATTGATCAAGTGTTAGATTCATTAGCTAGAAAGAAATTATTTTCATTTCTTGATGGATTTAGCGGATAAAATCAGATAAAGATAGCATTGGAAGATCAAGATAAGACAACATTCACATGCCCATGGGGAACATATGCATACAATGTATTACACTTTGGTTTATGTAATACACTTGCTACCTTTCAGAGAGCAGTTCTTGCAATATTTGTTGATTTGATTCATGAGTGTGTAGAAGATTACATGGATGATTTCACTGTGTATGGTACAACATATGATGATTGTTTACAAAAGCTTGAAAAAGTGTTAAAAATATGCACACAGAAAAATCTATCACTCAGTAATGAAAAATGTTTTATGATGTTAACTGAGGGGATAGTGTTGGGACACCATATTTCTTCTTTAGGGTTTAAGGTGGACCCAACAAAAATTTAAGTCATTGTGAATTTAACACCACCCACAACACAAAAAGAAGTTAGAAGTTTCTTGGGTTATGCAGGCTATTATAGGAGATTTATTGAAAATTTCAGTAAAATAGCTTTGCCATTATTCAAGTTACTTTCGAAATATGTGGAATTCCAATGGACAAATAATTGGAAAAATGCATTTGAAAAATTAAAAGAAAATTTGTCAATTGCACCCATTCTTCGAGGACCTAATTGGTCTTTTTCATTTCACATTTCAACTAATGCATCTGATACAGCGATTGGAGCATCGCTTTGACAAAAAGAGAATCAGTTTAATTATGCCATATATTTCATAAGAAAAAATTTAACATCGGAATAATTGAACTATACTATTACAGAAAAAGAAATCTTAGATGTTGTACATGCAGTTCATAAATTTTGACATTATATAACAGGTTATCAAGTTTATATCCAAATGGATCATTCAGCCATAAAATATTTAATGAAAAAATCAATTTCAAGTGGCAGAATAACTAGATGGATGTTATTAATGCAAGAATTTAAAATTAGTGTACAAGATCGCCCAGGAAAAGATAATCAAGTTGCAAACTTCCTATCAAGACTACATTCACTTGGTGATCCAAAGCCAGAGTCAGATAATTTTCCAGATGAACATCTATTTTCTATAAATGTCAAAACTCCATGGTTTGTAGATATAGCTAACTATTTATCATCTAGCATCCTACCATCTCATTACACAAACAAACAGAAAAAAGAATAATTGGAGAAAGTGCTAGATATAGTTGGGTCAATGGAGATCTATTTTATACTGGTGCTGATCTAATGATTAGAAAATGTGTTAGAGAAGATGAGATTATTGAAATTTTGAAAGTATGTCATGACAAACCATGTGTTGGTCATTTTGTAGATAAGCGAACAACATATAAAGTGTTGAAACTTGGCTACTACTGGCCAACCCTCTTTAAAGACTCTAGGGCTTATGTGAAGAGATGTGACAGCTGCCAAATAATTGGTAGACCAGTGGCACCATATGAAATTCCATTAAAGCCACTAGTACTAATTGAACCATTTGAACAGTGGGCTTTAGATTTTGTGGGACCAATCAACCCTCCATCTAATATAAATAAGTACATCCTAGTATGTACAGATTATCTAAGTGGTTGGAGGCAAAGGCAGTAGCACGGGAAACAGAAGATAATTTTGTATCTTTTCTGTTTGAAGGGATATTTGTAAGGTATGGAGCTCCGAGACAGAAACTGACCAAAGCACACAGTTCACCTCAAAACTTGTTCAAGATCTTACGGAGAAATACAAGATCAAACACAAAAAATCAACTCCGTATCATCCTCAAGAAAACGGACAAGTGGAATCAACAAACAAAGTCCTAGAGAACACCATGACAATGACTATACAAATGAACATAAAGGATTGGTCAGAGAAATTGAGAGATGCACTCTGGGCATATAGGATAAATTGGAAAAACACAACTGGGTTCAGTCCATATCAGTTAGTGTATGGAAAAGAAGTCATTTTACCCATAGAATTTCAAATACATACATTCAAGCTAGCAGCAGAATTGTGGATGGAATTGTTTGAGGCACAACAAAAAAGAATTATGGAATTAAATCAACTGGATGAGATACAACAACAGGCAGTAGAACACACATCTCTTTTCCAAAAACAAAGTATCAAATGTCATGATCGATTCATAAAGAATAATTTGTTTCAGAAAGTACATTGGGCGCTCTTGTTCAACTCCAATTCAAATATTTCAAAGAAAAATTTACAACTCATTGGCTTGGGCCATATGAGATTGAAGAAATATTTGACAATGGAGTTGTCAAGATAAAAACAATTGACAAAGCATATGTTTTGTTTGTCGTTAATGGACAAAGGCTTAAAGTTTACAATAAGCCTATAAATAAAGAGGATTTTCTAGAAGAAAAAGAATGATAAAAAATAATAATTAAAATAATTAAAAAAATAATAATAAACAATAAAAGAGTTTGGTTGTGAAAATCTAGGAAACTGGAACAATACAAACTCGAATTCATATCGAAAAACCAACTTGTTTGGCCAATATGAATTCTATTTTTTATTTCATTTTACTAAATATTTTTGCAGATATAAGGCTCCAAGACATGGAATACTTGAGGACAAGTGTAATCTTCAGCTTGGGGGAAGGTGTGTAATAACAAAACTATGAAAATAGTTTCAACAGCTGAATTGAAGATGGAATATGAACTAAAATTACAAAGGAACCTGTTACATCATTCAACA
The DNA here is from genome assembly GCA_034641835.2 of Pinus albicaulis. Lineage (NCBI taxonomy): Eukaryota > Viridiplantae > Streptophyta > Pinopsida > Pinales > Pinaceae > Pinus > Pinus albicaulis. Next base: position 1,072,792,527 of record CM076572.1, on the reverse strand, counting down.
TATACATAAGGGACCTGAATTATTATTGACAAAATTATTCAGAAAGGGACCTGTATCATTACGACAAAATAAATTTTCAAACATTATTACAAATTATTCAAGAAGGGACCTGACAATATAAAATGTTAGAAGGAACATGAGCTACATCAAATGAAGATCATATCAGAAGGGACTTGAAATGTAAAATTTTAACCTTCAGAAGGGACCTGAACAACATCATTCCAAATCAAATCAGATGCAAAGAAGAAATAAAGTCTCTGCATAGTCTAAAAGAGTCGTCATAACATCAAACACAATGTCGACCATCATGAACATCAAATGGTTTGAGGGAATACAAGTACAGTAAGTAAAAATTGCTCTTAAAATTTCAATTTTTTGTGAAAATATTCTAGAATTGTAAAGCTAATTTAGTACTGGTTATGCATTTTTATCACCTACATTTCATCGCCTATGATTCTTAGCCCTATTTTATCCATATCCATATCCATACCATTATCCTAATTACTCAATAAAACATTCCATAATCTATCCATACCATACCCTACCCTATTTTCTAAACAAAAGGCTTAACATTAAAACTTTGTTGGACCTAACAACACCAGTTGCTGGAAAACCTACTATATAGGAGTTAGAGGAAAAACAGAGATCATGACAGAGATCAATTTTAGTTTAAAGACAAATCTTGTTAGCCTTAGAGGTAAAAAGAAATAAATCACCTAAATAACCTCCTTCCATATGGAAACAAAAATATACAAGAAAACCAACTGTTGAACAACTAGAGAAACTTGTCCTTGAAGAAATCAAAGTAGTTGAAGAAATAAAAAATCAAACTCATATTGAAACACTACAAATATTTGAACAAGAAATGACTAAAGAAGGAGAAGGATAAGCCAAAATAAACATGATTCTTGAACAAAGACTTAAATATGAAAGGCAGAAAATGGAATGGCGAAGAAAAAGAGAGGAAGAAAGAAGAATTGAGGCAGAAGAACTTAGGAAGATAGAGGAAGAAGCAAGAAGAGAAAATAAAAATAGAAGAACACAAGAAAATGAGCAAGAATTTAACAATGATCAGGAAACTACTTTTTGCTTTCCAATCTTAGATGCAAGAGAAATATTAGGAGAATAAATAAAAATAAAAAACATTCCACCTTCCGTATTTCCTATTTTCTATGGAATGTCAATAGAAGATCCTGATGCATTCATGTTTGAGTTTTATATCTTGTGTAGAACTTATGGATATACTGAGACACACACAAGCTTCAACTTTTTCCTACTACTCTGAAAGAAGAAGCCTTGAAATGGTTCATGGGATTAGGAGAACATACAATTTATTCTTGGGAGGATATGAAGAAAAGATTTCTTAAAAAGTATCAAGCTTACTACAGGGCTAGAGACTCAGAAGAAGACATTTTCAGAGAGACACAACAAGAAGATGAAATTTTGGAAGAATATTTGGAAACATTTCTTTACAATTTAAAAAAATCCAAATGTCACTCTTAGTCTTGATACTCTCCATACAATTTTTATTAAGGGTATCAGAGATGAGTATTTAGACATTCTTAATGTGATGCGAAAAGGAGATATCTCTAATTTAACATTTGAAGAAATTTCTGAACTTTGGCAGAAATACTCTAGGGGAAGAGCAAAGAGTGGAAAGAGAGATATTTCATCAAAAGCTTCTAAATTGAAAATTTTGTAACAAGAATAGGATAAGAATCCCTAGGAAAAATCTCAAAGCAAATCTCTTAATCACTTTGTGTGTTATTGTACAGATGTTTTGAAAGCTAAGAAAAATAAAGAAGAGCAAGATGAAATCTTAGCAATTTTTTGTCCAAAGTGTAGACAAAAACATCCACTCAGGGAATTTCCTTTGCAAGGTATACAAGTGTGTGGACTATGCATAGAAAATCATGCAACAGAAAAATGTCCCAAATTAAAATAATTGCAAGGAGAAGAAGTGCAAGGAGTAGATTCTCTCTACTATATGGCACCAAGGAGACCTTGGCAACCAAGGATTCCTCAACAATTCCCTCAGAAAAATCCCTAAAATTTTCAATATCCTCAAAATACATGGAATACACCAATGTAATGGTAGGCGTGGCCACCACAACAATATCAAATCAAACCTGCAAAAGGTTGGAGATGATATGGTTATGGAAACCAACCACCACAGCAAATGTATCCCCAGCAGTATCAATATCAACAACCATACCCTCCACAACCATTTCCTCAATATCAAAAATTCCAACAACATCAACCAATGCCATATCCATCTCAAAACCCACCAATGCTAACTCAATGACAGCAACTTCAGCTGCCCACTAACCAACCACCTCCTAGACCAACACAATTACTAGCTCAGCCAATAGCTAATCCAAGTAGCAAGGTGGATAGACTAGCATATCATGTGGAAGAGGCAACATATTATCCTACTTATTCAATTCTTCATGTACAAGATGTCCAACTAAGGTCTGGGAAGGTGTTACAAAAATATTCTCCTCCGATAATTGAAGAATAAGTTGAACAAGGTGAACAAAGTCAACAATCTCAACTAGAAAAACAAATTCAGAAGGGTAAATCTATTATGAAAATGACTCCACCATATCCAAAGAGATTGATACAATAGAATATTCCAATATCTCTCCCTAAATTTAATATTATGGATGAATTGAAAAACACATATGTTAAAATTCCTTTGTTGCAGGCAATTAAAGACATTTCGATATATGCAAAAACAATAAAGGAATTATGCATTAAGAAATATGGCAGAAGAAAGAAGGATCCACCTACAATCCAGGTAATTGGAGTTTTAGCTAGTCTCATGTCCACAAACACAACCATTGAAAAATATGTCGATCCAGGAATTCCTATGGTTACCATTTCGATTAAAAAAAATTCAGTGCCAAATACTTTAATAGACTTGGGAGTAGCTATCAATGTTATGAAAATGGACACTATGAAACATTTAAATCTGAACAACATTATACCTACTACTACAGTCTTAGAACTTGTAGACAAATCTAAAGTTTTCCCAGAAGGTATATTGGAAGATATCATTGTCTCACTGGATTCATGGGAGTATCCTATAGACTTCTTGATTTTGCAGCCAAAAACAAATTTAGGAGGGAATCCCTTAATTTTAGGTAGACCATGGTTAGCCACTGTAGATGCTTACATTGGATGTAGGTCAGGAAGCATGATTATTGCACATGGAGATGAAAGAAAGCATGTTACATTATACCCTCCCGCCCAATCTCCTTCTTTACTATCATGGCTTGACAGAGAAGAACCACAAGAACTTCAATCTGTTCTTAGTCCTAATCAAGTTTATAATTTTAGAGAAGAGGAATAAAATGAGGACTTATTATATCTATTCATCTCAGAACCAAATATTTCATAGCAGCTTATAGTAACTCAATATGAAGCTGCTAGTTATCTTTTAAATGAATGTTTTCAGGAAAATTGCACTATACAATCATTGAAAAATACATTTAAAAGCATTTTTCCTGTACATTAAATTACCAATTCAAATAGAAAAATCATTGAAATCTGTCCTGAGAGACATTTGAATATTGATAACAACTTACAATCATCACAAGAGGAAAAGCTAATAACATTGCCGCAAAAATATTCAAAATATTTTGCCTGGGATTACAAAGACATGCCAAGAATTCATCCAAGAACATGCATCCATCACATTTACACTGATAATGAAATAAAACCTGTAAGTAAACCACAAAGGCAAATGAACCCCATGATGAAGGAAATAGTGAAAGAAGAATTACAGAAACTATTACAAGTCAAATTTATCTATCCTATTTCAGATAGTCAATGTGTTTCACCCTTAGTTGTAGTACCTAAGAAAAATGGGAAATGGATAATTTGTGTGGATTACAGAGAACTGAACAAAGCTACATTAAAGGACCACTTTCCTTTACCATTTATCTATCAAGTGTTAGATTCATTAGCTGGAAAGAATTTCTTTTCATTTCTAGATGGATTTAGTGGATATAATCAGATAAAAATAGCATTAGAAGATCAAGATAAGACAACATTCACATGCCCATGGGGAACATATGCATACAACATATTACCCTTTGGTTTGTGTAATGCACCTGCTACTTTTTAGAGAACAGTTCTTGCTATATTTGTTGATTTGATTCATGAGTGTGTGGAAGTTTACATGGATGATTTCACTGTGTATGGTACAACATATGATGATTGTTTACAAATCTTGAAAAAGTGTTAAAAATATGCATTGAGGCAAATGTATCACTCAGTAATGAAAAATGTTTTATGATGTTAACTGAGGGGATAGTGTTTGGACACCATATTTCTTCTTCAGGAATTAAGGTGGACCCGAAAAAAATTCAGGTCATTGTGAATTTAACACCACCCACAACACAAAAAGAAGTTAGAAGTTTCTTGGGTTATGCAGGCTACTATAGAAGATTTATTGAAAATTTCAGTAAAATAGCTTTGCCATTATTCAGGTTACTTGCGAAAGATGTGGAATTCCAATGGACAAATAATTGTCAGAATGCATTTGAAAAATTAAAAGAAAAATTATCAATTGCACCCATTCTTCGAGGACCTAATTGGTCTTTTCCATTTCACATTTCAACTAATGCATCTGATACAGCTATTGCAGAATCACTTGGACAAAAAGAGAATCAATTCAATTATGCCATATATTTCATCAGTAAAAACTTAACACCGACAAAATTGAACTACACTGTTACAGAGAAAGAGATGTTAGTTGTAGTACATGTAGTTAATAAATTTCAACATTATATAACAGGTTATCAAGTTTATATTCACACAGATCATTCAGCCATAAAATATTTAATGAAAAAATCAGTTATAAATGGAATAATAACTAGATGGTTGTTATTAATGCAAGAATTTAACATTACTATAAAAGATCGAACAAGAAAATACAATCAAGTTGCGGACTTTATATCAAGACTACATTCACCTAGTGATCCAAATTGAGTATCGGATAATTTTCTAGATGAACATCTATTTGCTATAAATGTCAAAACACCATGGTTTGCAGATATAGCTAAATATTTATCACCTAGCATCCTAAAATCTCATTACACAAACAAGCAAAAAAGAATAATAATTACAGAAAGTGCTAGATATATTTGGGTCAATGGAGATCTATTTTGTACTGGTGCTGATCTAATGATTAGAAAATGTGTTAGAGAAGATGATATTATTGAAATTTTGAAAGCATGTCATGATGAACCATGTGGTGGTCATTTCACACATAAGTGGACAACATATAAAGTACTAAAACTTGGCTACTATTGGCCAGCCATCTTCAAAGACTCCAGGACTTATGTGAAAAGATGTGACAGTTTCTAAAGAATTGGTAGACTAGTGGCATTAGATGAAATTCCATTAAAGCCACGAGTACTAATTGAACCATTTGAATATTGGGCTTTAGATTTTGTGGGACCGATCAACCCTAAATCCAATGGAAATAATTACATCCCAGTATGTACAGATTATGTAACGAAGTGGGTGGAAGCAAAGGCAGTAGCACGAGCAACAAAAGATATTGTTGTGTATTTTCTATTTGAAGAGATATTTGTAAGGTATTGAGTTCCCAAACACATAGTAACTGACCAAGGCACACAGTTCACCTCAAAGTTTGTTTGATATCTTACGGAGAAATATAATATCAAACATATAAAATCAACCCTGTATCATCCTCAAGCAAACTGACAACTGGAATCAATAGACAAATTCCTAGAGAACATCATGACAAAGACTGTACAAATGAACAGAAAGGACTGGTCAGAGAAATTTAGAGATGCACTATGGGCATATATGATAACTTGGGAAAACACAACAAAGTTCAATCCATATGAGTTAGTGTATGGAAAATAAGTCCTATTACCCATATAATTTCAAATACATACATTCAAGCTAGCAACAGAATTGGGGATGGAATTGTCTAAGGCACAACAACAAAAAATTATGGAATTAAATCAACTTGATGAGATATGACAAAAAGCAGTAGAACACACATCTCTTGTCGAAGAACAAAATATCAAATGTCATTATCGATTCCTAAAGAATAAAGTGTTTTCAAAAAGGAGATTGGACACTCTTGTTCAACTCCAAGTTCAAAGATTTCAAAGAAAATTTTATGACTCATTGGCTTGGGCCATATGATATTGAAGAAATCCTTGACCATGGAGTTGTCAAGATAAAAAAAACTAACAAAGCATCTGTTTGATTTAGGAAATAGGCTTAAATTTTACAATAAGCCTATAAATAAAGAGGATTTTCTGAGAAATTTTCGATAGATTTAGATCTGGAACTAATCGGGCAGCATACCAATATGCCTCTCGCAATTCGACAAGGGGAAGAAGAATGATAAAAAAATTAATAAAAAATAAAATAAAAATAAAAGATTTTGGTTGTGAAAATCCACGAAACTAGCACAATACAAACTCAAATTCATATCAGAAAACCAATTTGTTTAACCAATATGAATTTTCTTTTTGTTTTTATTTTACTTTACTAAATATTTTTGTAGATATACCCTCCAGTACATCATATACTTGAACAATTAATCTTGACAGAAGGTGTATAATAACAAACTATGAAAATAGTTTCTTGTCTAAATTGAAGATGGAATATGAACTAAAATTACAAAGGAACTGTTACAGGATTCAATTTATACATAAGGGACACGAATGCACATTGACAAAATTATTGAAAAGGGACCTGTATCATTAAAACAAAATAAATTTTCAAACATTCTTACAAATTATTAAGAGGGACTGACAATATAAAATGTTAGAAGGAACACGAGCTACATAGAATGAAGATCATATCGAGAACATGACTTGAAATGTAAAATTGTAACCGAAACCTTGAAGGACACATTCAACATCATTCCAAATCAAATGAGATGCAAAGAAAATAAATCTCTGCATAGTCTAAAAGATTCGTCATAACATCAAACACAATGTAGAGCCATCATGAACATCAAATGGTTTGAGGGAATACAAGTACAGTAAGTAAAAATTGCTCTTAAAATTTCAATTTTTTGTGAAAATATTCTAGAATTGTAAAGCTAATTTAGTACTGGTTATGCATTTTTATCACCTACATTTCATCACCTATGATTCTTAGCCCTATTTTATCCATATCCATATCCATACCATTATCCTAATTACTCAATAAAACATTCCATAATCTATCCATACCATACCCTACCCTATTTTCTAAACAAAAGGCTTAACATTAAAACTTTGTTGGACCTATAATAAACATACAAGAGGTTAGTATTATTATAAATATTTAATTTTAAAATATAGATATTTCATTGGTCAATTTTAAAAATTAAATAAAAGAGAAAACCTAAGGTCTGAAATCATATGATAGCGCAACTATTTTGAACAACAAAACAAAATGTAAAAATCACAATCTTAAATGGTTATAAGCTAAGGTAATGGAGCAAGAGTGCAATCATAATAAAAATAGTGGAATACAAACTAACCTAAAGTATGATGCTATGAAAAAAAAACCATGAAAATGATGTATGCCATGGAAGAAACTATGATGAGATAGTGATACATACAACAGTGGAAGAATGAAGAAACGATAGCATACAATGATGTGAACACAAGCAATGGAAATATGATGGCACATACACAATAAGAGATGATGCATTTCAATGGAGGATGGAAGCATACATAGTCATAAACACAAAGCATGAAAAAAAAACATGAAGGGATCTCCGTAATAAGTGAAGAAAAGGACGAAATATACAGTAGAGTCAACATGACAATCAAGGGTAAGCCACGCATGCATCGGTCAAGCGGTGGTTGATGAACGGTGAAAACAAATTCAAATGCATATCACAACACTATGTAAACTGTTGAGAACACTTCCGCCATTAATAAGACCTAAAGAAACTTATATAAATTGTTTTTTTCACCATCATCGCATTTTGAAGGCTCAGTGAGAGAAGGAGGGCATGAAATTAAAACACACATATATTTTTTCAACTCTGTGAGAAAAAAATAAACGCAGAAGCCGAGAGAAGACAATGAAGAAGCTGTGAGGAGAATAGAAGAAATATAACGCAGTAAAGAAAGCAGGAAATATAGCAGTAAAGAGGAACAAATAGATAAGGTGAATTGAATAAAATTTCAAGCCAACAAATCTGGAAAATTTGTCAAGAAACCACGTAATCAGGATGCAAAATCTCATGAAGGATAAGGTAAGAGGAAAACTCAGATTTGATTGATTAAAACAATGATGATTTGCATGAATAAATCTCACGGTTGTAAAAACAAACAGAGAGTTATAAAATGAGTTCTCTATTTCAATCTTTAAAACTTGTCATTGTGTTACATTTTGTCTTTGACACCACTCATAAATTCTTTGACACCACTCACAAATAATCTTCCATCAGTAAACACTAAATCTTCTATTGATTAAGTGAGTAAATGATAAAATATTGAGTGAGGATTTTAATGAGATTGGCTTTGATTGAAACACAGAGACCTCAGTTAAACAAGAAGGAAAATTAGGAGGATCATAGAAGAAAATCATGAGGATTATTGCGAAGACAGGTAAGATTGAACACGTCCTCATGTACATTCTTCTATTTCAAAATTAATGAAAACAGAGAATGGAGAGTTTTGTTTTAAATTTCACAATGAATTCATTTTTATTGAGTTGTGTAGTAGATTAATTTTATTTGCACACTCAGTAGAAGAATTCAAATCAGAATTTGTGGAGAAATATTGGTTTAGAAGACACAATCAACATGTTTTTGTATTTTTACATAGAAGAGGGAAGATTTTGGTGAATTTTTGAAGTAAAATAGTAAACTCGTTATGATATTTTTGATGAAATAATTGAGCCATTATCTTGCATGAAAAATGAGTTTATATTAGATACATCATGATATGCCTTTGTAAAATAATTTTGTATGGAATCGAAGGGTCACAAGACACTGTTGTATAAAAAAATTCATTTTTTTACATCGTCAAAAATTTACAAAACAAAGGCAGAGGATTTTTTTTGTTTTTAAGAGATAAAGAATCAAATGGAGAGTATGATAATATAAACATGAAGTTTTTATGTTTTCTTAAACCTCTCTATTACAAATCTTGTGTTTATTTGATGCAGTAAGCTCACATTCTTCTAAAGGAAAACAAAGGATTGATTTCAATTTCTTGGCAAGAGCAGTAAACAAGAGGTACGCCTTACTACTGTGATAACATATAGTACTTGAATTTAAAAAAAAAAATGAAGTTAATGATAGTAGATGGGTACATCAAATGGTTTTCAAACAAAATTACTTCAAGAATAGAGCCCAAATATTTTCAAATTGAGCATTGGAGTAGGGAAACAATTGAGAAACTTTATCAGTCAGGCTTAATAGCCTTTCTTCAAAAATTCAAATGTCATAATGAGGATATCACAAGAGATTTTATAAAAAATTGCAAACATGATGAAACTATGGTGGGTAGTTTACATATTCCTTTGACTCCATAATCTATTTCAAAATCTTTAGAGTTGCCATCATCAGGTGACCTATACGACAAGGCATTGCATTTCAAGGACAAGGGTCAGAAATTCTTGTTGGATAAAAACAGAAAGGGTTCTTTTTATATTTCAATGGGGATTCCAACGGAGTGGTTCAATGAACCTTGGGTATAGCTAGTTTTGTTGATTCAAAAGTTTTTCACTTGTGATAACAAATATAGTGTAGTACACCTATATCATATTAGGTTACTATATCATATTAAAGGATATATCGGGATCAATTTGCCCTACTTATTTTATAAAAATTTGATGAAGATGATTGAGAGTGTAAAATCTAAGACCAAACCCAAAGAAGCCCAAATTCTTCATGAGGAAATTTTTAAAATCCTTGTGGATTGCTAGCTGAAAGTTAAGGGAATGGCTGGGAAAATTTCGTGAATGAAAATAAGTTTGTAGAAAAAGTAACCGAAAACAAACTTAAAACAATACAGAAAACACGAAATATTTTGCATCCACCTCTCTATCCTAAAACCAGGTCAAAGAAATAGCAGGAGATAGTTATTATAGAGAGAGAAACATCATTTTTTACCATTTCTAGGAGACAGAAAAAGAGGACTTCAACAGAACTAGAAGTGCAAGTCATAGAGACATCTCCTTTAACTAAACAAGAAAAATAAATCCTTGAGAGGTTGCAACAATAATTTTATGAAAATCATGTAGACAAAGATTCTTATTTTGAAAACAGTGAGGTTGAAGCTACTTTAGTTTCTAAAAATACCAAGGAATAAGATCAAAACATTAGTAGGATCAGAGAATTAACTGATAGCCTGGAGGTAAGAAGAATCATGGAGAGGCACCTAAAAGAAGAAAATTAAACCTATAAGACAAATAATGATATTTTTTTAAGCAAAATGAGAAGATAAGTGAAGAAGTGGGAAATTTTAAAACTAAAAACAATCTTATTTATACACAAGCATTCAGGTGGCTTTATGAGAAAAATTCTTGGAAGGCCAAATAAGAGAAACAAAAGGTTAAGACCTCAATTTACAAGGAAGAACAATGCAAAGATATGGATTCTCTTCTATATGTAGCACAACAGGAGGTTTTAGGATCAGGAATGGGATCAACATTAGAGCACAGAAGGTCAAAAAGGAAAAATCAAGCATGAGGACATGCTTGATCATCAGTTTGGGGGAGATGTTGGCCCTCATTTTTTATCTCTTTTTGTTTAGGAAATACATATTATTTTCCATACTATCAATATATTAACCATCATATCCAACTTATTTGGACCAAAATATGCATATACAGGTGTTTAAATTATGTTTTTCAATTATTGGATTTTTTTGTAAAAATTGAAATTTAAGTTCATTTTTGGACAACATCAGAAATTCCCGTAATTGCCTCATGGTTTTGTAGGACACTTGGGATCGAGATGGATATATTTCTAGAAGGCTTGGGAACTAAGAATAATTTTACACTTGTTGGTACAGTCAAGCCAAGCTTTAATAGGCCTCATCAATCGTGGTTAAACAAGACTTGTCTTTATGGAGGATCCTTAGAAACTAGGTGAAAATTTTTATATTGTGGGGTTTTCTATATTTTGATGGATCTGATGGATGAATTTGAATTGATTGGATAAGATAAGGATATTAATGACTATAGGAGCTATTTTATATGAATTTTTTAGATACTTTATCTATTTAAGCCTCAAACATTAAAGGCATTGATATGTACAATTTGTATGACTTAACATTATTAGTTATGAGACTTGGAGACATAATTGAAGATCTGTTCTATCCTATTTGTCATTTTTATATGTTGGCTGATTGATTGAATTTTTAAGTAGCTAAAAACACCTTTACTGTGCGAGGCAAGGGTGGAAGGCCCCCACACCGAGCCAAGTGCACTTCTTAGTTTATTTTTAGTTGTAATTTCTGAATTAGTTTGCTTATGCTTAATTTGTTTATGTTGATTATTTATAAGTATTGATGAATCTAATGATAATTATTAACTTGAATATTAAAGGAAAAACAAAATTTTGAGTTAAACATTCTTTCTATCTAATCAATATATTTAGTTAGAATTCATCTTTTTATGATTTTACATGCCTTTCTGAATTCTTGTTTCTAACAATAGCATTACTGATAAATGAACATATGATGAAGGACAACCAGGAACTCTTCAGTGAAGAGCATCTTCAATTATTGGTTCATGTATCTTAATCTATTGATCAATTAAGTAGTTTTTTATTTCTAATTCGTGAGGTAATATTATTAGAGGAGGACAAACAAATCTCTTGATTTAGGAGATTCTTCTGCTTCTGATTGGACATTTGAATTTAGAAATTGTTTAATTTAGATTTATATTTGTAATATGCATTTCCCTAATCATTAATAAAGCATCTTCTAAATTGATTTTAACTGAAACCCATATACTTTGGGGATGCTTGTAAGTTCCACTATCCCAAATTGATAATAAATACTTCCGTTAGTTTACAACAGTAAATTGAACCAAAAAATAGGAAGTAAGGAGACATATTTAGAGAAGTTTTTGGCGTGACTTGGTCATCCCATAAGGCATTAACCAAAGCAGAGTGCCCGTTCCTCTGTTAAAAGAAAATGGCATTCTTAATGATATATATGAGGTTTTTGTTTGTGGACTCAACAATACCATTTCCCTACAAATAATAATTAGCTAAAATTTTATATATGGTTCAATTTTCCAATGAAAACTCATATAATATTACCAATGAAAAATATGTTGCATTTTCAAAAAAAAAAAAAAACTTGACATGATATTCTTCTTGAGGAAGCTGATGACTTCCTCATCATTCACTTTTTTGCGTGGAACTACATCTTCTCACCACGTGAAATGGTATATGGTAGTGATAATTTAGTTGTGTTGCTTTGATGAGTGTGGAAAAATATCACCAATCATATCTATGCCCCATTATTGAAATGGTTCTTCCAGTGCAATAGGCTGCAATGGGGAGGTTTACTTCTTACTTCGATCGTCACACTTTCGTCACACTAGACACTTGTGATCATATGTGTGAGCATCCTTGAATAATTTAGGCCAATTGAAATTGACCCGCATAAGTTTGTGCGCAGTTGTATCACCTGCAAAGTGTCCCTAGCTAGTCCATCATGGAGATCACACAATACTCTCTCTGAATTGTGCACTTCCAAGCATCTGAAGAATACTCCATTATGATGCTTTCTGAAAAGCACTCCATACACAAACTAATAATATAATTATTTTAATCTGACTTCCATCTTCTACTATGCAGATAAGTGAGAGGGAATTTTTTCATCCTCAAGATATTGGTGCACATCTGTGTATCAAGAGTTTGTGATGGTAGTGGGGAAAGCTTGCTCGCCATTATAAACTTCCATTTCCTAGTTCCATCTAGAAGTATCTTCGTCATTTTCATCCACTGATTCTGCTACTAGCCGACATAGACTATGGGCCATGATTGTGTGGAATAGTTTGAATTCTAATTCATACTCTTATAGACAAGTAATCTAGTTTTCTCTTCTCTCACCCAACTCTTGTTGAACAAACAATGATATTACTATTGGGTGTGGCACAAGGATAATACAATTATTTTTCAATCGATGGGGCCTGAAAGGATTCACCTCCTTGTATAATAAATATGCCTATTTATCAATGGTGAGATAGTTAAGTTCAGGTCCTTGTACTCTAGCACTCATGAAGTATATTGACCGCTCATTATTTTGATCATCCTTTTATGTAAGCATAGCAATAAGATAATTGTCATAAGTGAAAGTATAAAACTTCAAATATTTTTTTAAATATGACTTGTACAAATAAGGTGCTTATGCAATAACTTCATTGATATAGGAAAACATGTCCTTTTCCATTTTTTCCCATTTGTATATTGCATCCTTCCTTACCGTATCCTACATTGGTTTCAAAATTTGTGCATAATTAGAGATTAAATTGCAGATAAATTTAATATTCCCCAAGAAGGACTGCATAGCTTTCTTATTCGCTAGGAAGGGAATCTGTGTAAGAGCTCTCACCCTTTCTGGGTCTACTTTAGTCCCACTTTTCGTGATAATGTGGACCAAGAGACTACCCTCAGACACTGCAAAAATAATTTCTTGGGATTAGAATTTATCCCGTATTTCGGACATCGCGTGAATATTTTCTTCAAATAACGTAAGTGGCTAGGTCTGTTCTTAGAAAACATCATGAAATATTCAAGATACACCACTATGCTCTGTCTGATTACTCCTTGAAATTTGACATACATTGCATGTTGAAATGTGTCAGTGACATTGACTAGCCCAAATAGAATCATTTTGAATGAAAACATACCCCGCTTTGGTTACCATCTATTTTTTAGTCTATTAAGCTCTGAGACCAAAACCTAGTTGTAGGTTGAATAACCATCTAGTAAAGAGAACATCTTTTACCCCATTGTATCTATTCCATTGACGACATAGGATAGTTTTCTTTTTCCAAGGATCGATTCAAATTTCAGAAATCAACAGACAAGTGGATTTCCCATGACTTATTCCTTGCTGGGACCATAATTGATACTGAGGTTGTATTTTTCACCTTATAAATGATCCAAGCATCCAACAACTTCCTCAAATATTTTGGAATCATGGGCCCAAGCATTGGATGTAGGAAATTCATAATCCCTTGATCTGGATAACATGTTGGATTATTTGTGTGTTGTAATTTTTGACCTCATCTTATATCCACATGAAAGCATATCAATACTAATTGAATATGTGGAGGAAATATTTTCACTCTTATGGTGTACAAAAATTATCGATATTGAAAAACTTCATATTTTTCTTTGTTCCAAGATTTATTTGTTCATGTGACAATGTTGAATTGTGGGTCTAACCATTGATTGACACTCGAAAATGGTTTTGAAAGCCATACAAATTTTCCAATGATATCATGTCTTTCAGAATGGGGTTATCCTTGTTTGTCCAAGATGCATCTTGCAATGCTATTTTGTTCTTGTCTTCATATATAGATTCATATTTAAATACATTAGCGTTCACCATGAAGTGCAACATCTACTCTTCAATATTAAAAACACATAAATTAGTGATATTATGAGGGATCAATGGTTTATAAAGAATTTCAATAAATGGTGATATTAGTGATATTATGAGCGAAAGAATGGTTTATAGAAGTATTTCCCCTAAGTGGTGATAACCTACCAATGACATTTGTTTATGCATATGTAGTTATTTTACACATTCTAGGAACATATATAATATTAATATCTTGTAAATGAGTTGATACACATTGTATATTATTACATACCTATCATACGATGATTTCTAAGTCACTGACTATTTGAGAACTCTAACATTGAGGTAAATTGCTTTATGAAATCCCAATATGAGTACTTCATATTCTATGGTGTTATTTTTGCGCTGGAATTCCAAGCGTGTTTTATCTATTGTAGGCCTGCTAAAATATAGCCAGCTCCAGATCCCTCTTGTGTCTTCGAACCATTAAAATACAAAATCCAAACATCATAAGTGCAATGAATAAACCATAGACTAGTACTATTATTACTACTACTACTACTACTACTACTACTACTATCTATTGTACAAATGACATTTCTGTTTGTTGGACTAGGAAGGAGTTCCAACTCTGTGTGAGGCGGGACTAGGGAAGGTTGAAGAAGATATCACCCTAGATTAATTTCTAGGAAGAAATTTCCAAAGATAATATCTGCAAAATAAACTGTTTCATTCTTTCCCTTGAAGGGTGTGACATTATTTTTCATGTAGGGCTCTAAGTCTAGCCAGATTTTATTATTTCTTCCCTTATACGAAAAGAATAAATATGACCATTCCATACAGAAATACCCCTATAAGTTTTTGGACCAGTCTCTACATAGCAGTACAACGTATGCTTCTAGAATGTTCACATTTACTATATTTATGTACTACTGAACTCATCGGTCAGATGATAAAAGAATAAACATGTTTCTGATTTCACCTATAGCATGGATAAGAGATATATCTAGCTGAATGATTTGTGCATCTATCTTATCCCATTTTTTGTTGATTTTCTGAGCTACAGATAAAGGTATTATGTTTATATATGTACGAGAATCAATTAAGAAATTTTGCACATTGTAATTTAAAATTGAAAATGTTAAAAAAATGGAGGTTAGAGTCTGTTATCATCTAATGTTAGTTCATTAAGAAGATATTCCAAGGGACCAAGGGACTTATGTTGTGAAACCAGCTCCAAAAAGAGAAGAAAAGAGATATCAACGCCTTATAAATAAGCCACTTCGAGGGGGAAACCTCCAATACATTACATGAATGAAAAATTCTTGAATGATACAAATGACCAAAACCTCCTTCTATATATAGGAGTCCATGGGGCCACAATATAATCCTAGTGGAGCCACAATGTAATCCTAGCTAACCTAACAATAATAATGTAAGTGTAGAATAATAACAATATGGGGGTTACAGGGGTATAACAATAACAATATAGGGGGCTACACTAACCTAATAAGGGACTACACTATTAATATAGGGACTTAACATGCCCCACTCCTTCAAAAAAGTGTTGTCCTCAACGCTTGGTTATTTCTTGATGCTTATGTATAAAATTCTCATCCTCCCATGTGATGTCTTTTACAGGAAAGTTCTTCCACTTGACGAGATACTCTAAATTTATCGTACTTGTCGAGTTCTTGTTTCTGTGACTATTTCAGAAATTCTTTCGATGTGATGTTGATCTTCTTGTTGTTTCATTAGATTCTACACCAAAGTTAGGTTATCCTTTGAGAGTTGGATAACTTGTTGTTGATGCTTGATGTGATCTTTCACTAATTTATAATCCATATTAGCTATTGTTTCATCCTTCAAACCATCCAAATTATCCTTCATCTCTACTTTTAAACCATATATGTCATCATAAGTTTCTCTTCGTAAGATCGAAATTTTTTGCACTTGGTAGCATAATTTTTTATATCTTATACTGCAATTCTTCCTCTTTATGCGTCATAGTTGTTTCGGGAAATAACTCCCTAGAGGTCGTTGGGTCAAAAACCTCCACAGGCCAGGGCATGTTATTCAAGAAGGACTCACACAACCACACTTGTATACTAAAAACTAGATAACATCGATTTTAGAACTCACCTGTAGGTCCTACGTTTGACGTAGATCCCACGGGGTCCAAACCCCCAACAACCCTTCTTCCTCTTCAACCTGGAAATCAAGAAGAGACATGCATGAAAATCTAGTTGTACAGCATATATCTTTCCTAAATGTCAGTATAATCCATGTGAAACATCATATAAAAAATAATAAATGCTTAATTAACAACCTTTTCACATATGCAAGTAGATATTAACACGTGAATTCGGGAACAAGATGGTTCTTCTTCATTACGAATAGCATGTACAATAATAGAAAGGTGGAGAGATCACCTGAATGCTTCCACAATCTTCGAATAGACCATCGTCTGGATCCATCCTGACCTTGTCTCACTAGGATACTTTCAATATTTGTGCACACAAGATGACATATAAGCTGATGATCATCTCTAGGAAACAAGGGTTTCCTGTAAAATTCTCGGAAGTGCAGGAGGCACGGGAAATCAGACTTGAATTTGGGCTCCAACAGAGTATAATGTCTATAATTTTCTATCTCCCTTAGGCCATGCACATGAGGGGCTTTTATACTCCCTCAAAGTAGTTTCAATCTGTTAGAAACAATTGGCCATGGGCTAGGGTGGTTGAATTACTGGAATAACCATCAACCCAGCCTCGAAAATAGGGATTTATATATATATTTTTAATGATTTTAATGGCATATGTGGAAAAGTATCTCTGGAATTGTGTATACACGTGGAAAAGTATGGGCATACCCGCGTATGGGATTTTAAACACTGTTTTTTATGAACTTTATTCAAGTCTGTGGGAATGGGTGCCCAAGGCCAAAGAGACAATCATGAATCACATCAGGGTGAAAAATGATGCTATAGAAATAGTATAGCTTCTTGAGGGCTTAATGGGTATCGAATTATCTTTTGGAGGCATTATAGAACCTAATACTAATAAAAATTCTAAAATATTCCCTTGGAATCACGTCAAACTGCTTTTCCAAACAAACGTTATGCAATTTTAAAAACCAAAATACACACCTTTTTCTTTATTTTAAGAAGCATGATATTGGAATTGAATTATATATGTGATTTAGGATCTTAAATATATGAAATTTGGCACTGAGGTAGCCCTCCGAATTCTCTTTCGAATGCCACATGTCTGACCTGATTTGGATTCTTGAAGACAGAGTTCTACCCAATCTCCTACGATGACCTAATTATGGATTGGTTTAGTGGAGAAAACTTGTACGACTTGCCACGTGCCATTGTTTCCTCCTTTGGCTCTGAAATTGATGGAGTGAAAGCTACGGTCTGTGCACTTGCGGCCACTTTTTACAGAATTCCAATCCGATGCTCAGAGAGAGAGCTATGAATATTTTCCCACGATCACCTCTTTGAGATGAAATTAAGAAGCCTCAAAAAGCCCTAAATTCCATAGATCATATCTTCGAAAATGTTGCGAACCAATATCTAAAATTTTGTGACACTGTTCCTCAGGATTGCAGATTCACAGTCTAAAAATTTCCACTTCTGAACCTTCGTAGAAAAAAATTTATTACGGAAATACCACGATGACCTGTTTAAGTTAAATTTAGGAGCCTCCAAAAAGCCCTAACTTCCACAGATCATATCTACGAACATATTGCGAACCAAGCTCTGAAATTTTGTGACAATGTTCCTTAGGAATTTGGCTTCGCACTCTAAAAATTTCAGCTTCTGAAGCTTCGTAGAAAAAAATTTATAGCAAAAATTCCACGATGACCTATTTGGAGCAGCGAAACCCTAGAATCTCAAAGCTCTGATACCAAACGCTGTGAAACCAGCCCCGAAAAGAGAAGAAAAGAGATATCAACGCCTTATAAATAAACCACTTAGAGGGGGCAACCTCCAATACATTACATGAATGAAAAACTCTTGAATGATACAAATGACCAAAACCTCCTTCTATATATAGGAGTCCATAGGGCCACAATATAATCCTAGTGGGGCCACAATGTAATATGAGCCAACCTAACTATAATAATGTAAGGGCACAATAATAGCAAAATTGGGGTTACATGGGTACAACAATAACAATATAGGGGGCTACACTAACATAATAAGGAACTACACTATTAATATAGGGACTTAACAGCTTACCAAATCCCTTGTACGAAGAAACATTATTACGTGAGGTTGACTGTTCGAGAGCGCAAACAAGAAATTCACATTGGTTCCTGATCCTTGTAAGTTAGAAGAGTGAAATTTTCCCCCTATATTTCTTCATGTCTTCTACTATGTTATAATCAAGTGTGGGAGACATTGCAAAATTTTATGGATGAGTAAATTTATTTGATACTTCCGAAATGGTAGAATTACTTTTGTTGTTCACGAAAGAACGTTTCGTTGAAGCAGTGTTTCCATAATTTCTCTGAGTGTTTTGGTCTGAGTGGAGAGGTAGTGTGATCTTCCTCAAAATATTATATTTCAATTTATACCTCCTCAGCTATACTTCAAAGACAAACCCTTGGCTTCTCAACTTATAAGTATTTTTATGCTTTTGGGTTGGATCCTCACTTAGTGGTTGTTCTTCAACACTTTTCTTTTTAGCTGCATAAAGACAACTGAATGTATTTAGTGTGTGTCTGATCCAGATTTATGCAAGAACACAACAATATATAGATATAAACATAAACACAGAGATGCAACAAAAATAAAAGTTCGTTTAATTAATAACAAATAATTGAAATATTCATATAGATCGAATGGAAATAAACTAGCTAGGGCACTAGTAGCTTATCTCTTAGAAGATATGTGGCAGATAAAATCCTTTGAAATTTGTGAAAATGAGGCTCGAAGGCCTATTTATTATTGAGAAACAATGGAAAACCCTGAACATCCAAAAACCTAACCTTAGAATATGAAGCGCCAAAACTATGTGCCCCGTTTGGTTAAATTGGTATATCAACTTCCTAGGGATGTAACTTTGGCATACGATCTCCATTTGATGCGCTCAATACCTCATTAGAAATATATATCCAAGGAATAAAAAATTTTATGTGAGAAAAATCGAAGGATCATCCATGTTCCTCCCAGTGTTTCAAAACAAAATCATTTAGGGCCTCAAAATGGCTTTAGAAGTTGAGGACCCCAAAAACTGCTAAATATAGTAAATCGTGCTGAAACTAAAAAAATGAAAGAAACGATGGTGTGGGTCCATGTGGAATAGGTGGGTAGCCACCAATATCCACCTGGATCATTCCTCCCCCCTTAGGAACCAATGGTACCCATTGCATTAATTTCCCCTATGATATGAGGAGAATTTTGTTGAACCCATTCCCCGGTGAGTCGCTTGCCTTGGTGATGGTGTATGGCCCATATTGGAGTGGGTGAAGCTTGCGGTGTCCAACAAGGTGCTCCTTCTACAAATTTAGCCACACTTTTTCACCCACCTGGAATTTATGTGGAAATTGATGTTGATCATGGTGCTTATTGTACTTGGCGTTGGATTTGTCCAAGATATCATGGACCTACCGGCAGACGTGCTGGATGCATTCACAAAATTTGGTTTCTTTTTCAGCCTCATATAGTACATGTGTGGATTTTATTTATGTGGTCGCATGAGGTATGGAAACATCCGGCAGTGGCACACCTAGGGTCAGATGATCTGAGTATGAATGTTAGTCTTGTTATGCTAATTTCATCTTCAGATTTAAAATTTATTTGTTGATATTATGCTTGATGTACATATGCTTCCTTGTTGTTTATGTGTGTCAAGCAGGTAAATTAGCTAAGTTTTATGAATTAATTTAAGAGCATAAAGCATGAATTAAATATTTTGAACAGAATCAAAAACAAGAACATAAAACCATCAAAATTGATCCATCAACATAGAGTTATGATGAAGGAATTCACCTCTCCTCAGCTACATCTCCTTGGTTCAGCTTCCATGGCTTAAACCTTTTTATTAGCTCAAAAGTGACAAAATTATTGTTTACTTTCACCTACAACTCCTAAAACATGCTTCAATGAGTCCAAAATGTCCAAAATATTCAGAAATGACTCTTCATTCTCTCAATTTGGTCTTCAGTTGATCTAGGCATGGCCTTCCCTCCTGGTGGCCCTCAGATTTTTTTTTTCTTCAAAGTGACAGAAAGACCTTTAAAATTTTTCCTCTACCTCTGCAACCTACACCAATGGATTCAGAACATGCCAATATGCTAGTAATGACTCTTCTAGAGCCAAAATTAGTCGAAAATTTCTCCATATATGCTTGATTTAATTTTTCCTTGCAAATATCCTCCAAATCTGGAGAAGACTATAGATAGTTCCACCAAATTTGGAAGTCTATAGAAACTTGTGGAACCGCTGAAATATCCACCACATTAATTTGTGAGTTTAAATAATACTAAGGAGCTGATTAAATGGTCATAAGCATGGCTTAATGGCGCATTAAGTGTGTTTGTAAAAATCAGATTAATTAGCAGATAATACAAGTTTATGGGTTAATAAACCCATATTAGTAATAATCCCCAGACATTAACTATTGGCTCCCACTATGGCTATGATGGATGCTCTTATGGGAGGGGGTCGGCCCCCTCCTTTTCCTCGCCATTGCAAACTGTTTGAATTGAAATGGATGGTGGATTCATGGTCTATTAAGACCAAACTTGGTTGTTTGATGGTAATGACAGAGAGTATGGTGGGGGAGGTCGTGTGGTTTAGCCCAGAACTCCACCCAATTTTGTCCATAACTTTTGCGTCGAATACATATATGTTCCAAACAACCACCCAAGCCTTTGAATTTTGGGTTAATAATAAAATGTGCCCATCAATAGTTGGGACCTTGGAAATAAAGTAATATGGGCCCACCATTTCACCATATCAAATCTTCGACATATAAAAATATGCATTACCATATGTTTTAAACGAACATTTCTAATATAATCCAAATACCATAGTTAAAACTTTGATATTTCGAATAATTTCGAACTTTACACCATATATCAAATGTGGAATTTTGGATAGTAATAAAAAAATAATTTAGACCATTGGAGAGGGTCCACTAGAGGGGAAATGTTGCGGCCCCTGGCTGCACCACATGTTAGCCTATGGTTGGGTTTTCCCTCATATAAAAAAAAATCAACTTCAACCTTAGTAGAAAATCCATAAAAAAATTTCACCTTCAGGCCAATTTGGCAAATCCTGTCGTGACACTTGTCAGAGTATCATTGGGAGAAACTAAAGAATATTTCTTGTATGCTGATTGGGCTACCATGTGATCAACCTGTCATTATTCTTGAATTTTTTTAGTCTTTTAGGAAGACAAACACCAGACTCTGTCTCCTTCATCTGTGCTCTATTTTTGAAAAAACGAATTGCGCTGGATTCCTGGCAACGAGCTCATTGCTATCGTTCAGTTTCCAATAAATGTTGAGAAATTTAATTTTTGAGCTTCTACACTAAGCACCTAATCATTCCTCCCCACTAGAAGCCTTTTTAACCCCAAAATCTCTCTGATTACTGATCATGTGGATGAGGGTGCCATTCCCTCACCCTTCTAGTCTCTATCCATTGAAATTTTCCCATTTTCATCAACTGGAGCTTTTCACAAAAAACTTAATTTTTTCTTTGATTCTTGTAACCTTCTCTTAATGTCATTAACACTGTCATGCTGAAATTTCATCAAAATTTCAGAGCAGAAAGTTATTCTTACAAAAACCATCTTGTTTCTGCCTTGGTCATTAATCAAAGGATGCTTAAAAACTGTCTCACCTGGCAGAATGTCACCATGATGATTATTAGCTGATCTTGCCCTGTACTTTCGTCGATTGTTGACCAAGTATCTTCACCATTGCCATGTACCCTTATGAAAAAAAAAAAATATCATTTGTGGAACCCATGCCTTATTTCTCTGACTTCTTTGTCACTTTCTATTTTACCTTTGCACTCTCTTGTACCGGCACCTTGTTTCCAACACTACTCAACACTGATGTTAATTGCTGCAAACGTTTTATATCTTGTTCAAATCCTTTCAAAGGAAACCTATTAGAATCCTAAAACATCTCATTACAAGAATATGAAAACCTAATTAAATAAACTTGTTCATTCGATGCATCTTTCTGAAAATTTTGACTCAAAACATCTCTTTGTTTGATCATTAACAATGTCAAATTATGACTTGCATTCACTATCCTATTTATTTCTCCTGAATGTATATGAGACAAACTTGTCTTCTTCTTATGCATTCTAACTATGAACTCAATACCATATTTAAACAAGTGATACTTATTCTCATGGTGATTAAATATTGCTTTCCTCTCATACAGATAAGGAATTCCCAATACAATACATGATATCTCAAGAAACACCACATCAAGTTCAACTTCATCAAGGAAGTTTGAATTGATGGCGAATATTAGTATGAACTTCCTTGTAACCTGCAAGTTTTCATTCTTGTATATCCACCCTAATGAAAAAGATCTTGGATGTCTAATATTTTCAAGGTATAACTGCTTAACCAAGTCTTCTGAAATCAAGTTAGCTTGTGACCCACTATCAAAAAGTGTATCAATATTGGTATGTTTAGGGATGACTCTAATATGGAAATGTTCTATTCTTCTATCTTCATCTTGAGTAACATTGGAACAATTTTAAGAACTAGTGCTTGATATGTTCTTACCTTTCAAACCCATGGTTTAATTCTTGTTTCATATCCTAAACCTGACCCTAAGTCATGTTCAATTATAGAAACAATTTTCCCCTTTTATTGGGCTTTTAGTTTGTTTGGATTCAAATCGGGATGAAAATGCCAACAATGGTCTTCATCATGGTTATACTTGAAACAGTGTTTGCATGTGAGTTTTTCCTTCTCTCTTTTGACAAAGCTATTTTTCTTTCCTCTTCCATAAAATTTTCCCTTTCCTTTACCCTCAATCATTTTTTTCATCTATGTTACGTTTCCCTCTTCCTTATAAATGTGTGGCATGAACACAAACCTCATCTATGTTTGTCTGGCTAAACATGATAATAGTGTTCCTAAGGTAACTGTGAAAACCCCCAATGTACTTTAACAAAGCTTCTTGAGAATATAAATTAATATTCAAAATAAGATCTCTTCTCCTAAATTCATGAGTAAAAGAATACACACATTTCCCTTTCAACTGTCTAAAATTTTGCGAGTCCATAATGGCCCTTTGCATGTAATCTAATGGATATAATTTCCTTTTAATGGCAAAAATTGTAGCAATTTACAGGGTAAGTTCCATAGATCAAAAACCAAAGGTCACCACTCACAAAAAAATCACAAATCAATACACTAATATTATCACGTGGTTAAAACCCTCGAAGAGGGAAACATTCCACGGCCCGAGCCAATGCGGCCACTTTAGAAAACCTATTAATATAAAAATAAAAGTTACATATGTTTCTCTCATAAATGGTTACCGGAAAAATTACCCTCCATGCTCTTTAAATAGAGATCATGGACCAATCATGTATTAAGCCACGAATCAAGTGTCGTTAATACTGGGAGAGAATGAACCGTCATATCACTACAAATCGTGACCGTTGTATTATAAGTTACAAATGTACATAGTAAAGAAACACACTTTACCTAACTCTACACTATACTAAGCTATTCTTAACTATTTCCTATGCTTCGGAATATCGTAACATCCCCCCTTAAGAACAACTTGGGATAGGATTGAAAGATTTACAAAGGTGACACAAAAGGAGCCTATGTCCTATGTGTCAAAATATCCTAACATCCCGCCTTAAGAACAAATTGAGATAGGATTGAAGGATTTACAAAGGTGACACAATAGGAGAAGGAAGGAGGCATTAGAGGCTATCCCCCCTTAATGATAACTTTCTTGAACTACAAGCATGGATCGAAGTTTGGTAAACTTCGCTTCTGTGAGAGCCTTTGTAAAGATATCGACTACTTGATCATTGGTTGGATAGTACTTCACTTTAGGAACACAATCATGAATGAGCTTTCTAATGAAGTGTATTTTGAGCTCAATGTCTTTCATACAATTATGATAACTGGATCTTTAAATAGCAGAATGACATTCTAATTATCACACCAAAGTGTAGTTGGATGCTGTTGATGAATACCAAATTCAGACAGGATCTGACCAAGCCACATGGCTTCCTTACTGGCTTCAACTGCACCACGATACTCTACTTCAACCAAATAAAGAGCAATGGCACTTGGTTTCTTACAATACCATGTAATAGGTCCTGAACCAAGAGTGAATACATATCCTATAGTAGAATTTTGATCATCAAGGTCACCAGACCAATCAGAATCAGTGAAATCAATCAATAATGGAGATTCTCCTGCACTGTAATGAATCCAAAACTGAATTTTACCTCAAATATATCGAATTATTATTTTAGCTGCTTTCCAATTTCTTTCATGAGGTTGGTGCATAAACCGAGTGACAATATCCATGGCAAAGGAAAGGTGAGGACTACTATGGGTTAGATACAGAATTTTTCCAACAAGTTGATGGTATAAGGTAGCATCAACTTTAGGGGTAGTAAAAGTGACTGAAAGCTTGACTCCAAACTAAAAGGGAGAAGGGGTTGGCTTACAATCTTCCATGTGAAAGTGGTGTAGAAGATCACAGGCATACTTGGACTCAGAGAGCGTAATACCTTCTTTGGATTGCAAGACTTGAAGACCAAGGAAATAATGCAAGTGTCCTAAGTCTGTCATTTCAAACTTATTTTTGAGGCTAGACTTCACATGGTTTATATGGTTGGGATTAATACCAGTACTGATAATATAATCAAAATAAATAACAAGGATGGTGAAGGACTTACCCACTTTCTTGGTGTAGACAGTGTTGTCAGAATGACACCTGGAAAAGCCATTATCTAATATAAATCTATCCATTTTGGCATACCTAGCCTGAGGAGCTTGTTTGAGACCATAGAGAGACTTCCTAAGGTGGCAAACAAGGCTAGAGTCATTTTGAATAAAGCCAAGGGGTTGTTCCATGTATATTTATTCATACAAACCTCCATGTAAGAAGGAAGATTTAACATCCATCTAATGGACTTCCCATTTAAAGGAGGCAGCAAAGGAAATAACAAGGTAGATAGAATTCATTTTGGAAACAAGGGAAACGGTTTTAATATAGTCAATGCCTTCAACTTGAGAAAATCCTTTAGTGACAAGATGAACTTTATGTCTCTCCACTTTTCCATCTGGTCCAATTTTTTTTTTGTAAACCCATCTGAATCTGACAAGTTTTCTTCCTTTTGGAAGAGGAATAAGATCCAAAGTATCATTTTCCAATAAGGAACTATATTCTCCATTCATAGCTTCATCCCAATCTGGATGACCGAAGGCTTCTTCAAAGGTTTCTGGATCAGTATTTTATGGAACTTGAGTCAATAAGGAAGAGGCTTGTTCAAACTGAAAACGTGTACATCGTCAATCGATAGGGTCACCTTCAAGAGAACCTGCTACATCCCAAGTAGAGAAGACCCATCTTGGAAGCTATGGAATAAAAGGAAAAATTTCAAGAGGTGGAGGAGGATTTTCATCCTCTCTGTCATCATATGAACTAGAAGGAATGCTATTAAAAATAGAAGAGAGAGAGAGAGAGGTGGCACATATGCCGAATCAGGCTTGCAGGCCAAAGGTGGCACACCTGCGGAGCTAGGCTTGCAGGACGATATTTTTTCATCAAATTTCACGTCTTCTGATGATTATATTTTTGGATTTTGGTTGAAGAATTCTATATCCTTTCACATCTTCCGAATATCCAAAAAAAAATCACTTTCCACTCTTAAGTTCTAAGGCTTTATGTTTCGCATCTGGAATATGGGCCCAAGCATCACTTCCGAAAACACGAAAGTGACTTACATATGGTTCGATTGACATCCAATATTCTTATAGAGTTATATTGTTTAAAACATTAGTAGGAGTGAGTTTTAATATGTAACTTGCACAGTTAATTGCTTCTACCCAAAAATTGAGACTAATTCCTTTAGATTGAAGCATACAATTAGCCATTTATTTTAAGGTGTGATTCTTCCTTTTATCTACACCATTTTGTTGTGGAGTTTATGGAACAATATGTTGCAATTGAATGCCATGCTCAGTGCAGAATTTGATAAATTTTTGGTTCACATATTCTCCCCCATTGTCTGATCTTAACTTGAGAATTTGATGTCCAGATTGTTTCTCAACAAAGGCCTTAAAGGCCAAGAACATGTTAAAAAATTCACTCTCGAGTTTTAAGAAGTGTACCCAAGTGCGTTTGTAAAAATCATCAATGAAAGTTAATAAGTACTTGCAACCAGAGAAAGAGACAACAGGAAGTGGACCATATAAATCACTGTGCACAATATGAAAAGGAGCTAGATTGTTCCAAGAGGCACGTTTATCAGAACTATCCTGATGATATTTTCCAAGTACACATCCAGAGAAAACACCATCTTGGCAAGATACCATAGGAAGACCTATCATGATATTTTATTTACATAGAGTTTGAAGAGAGCGATAGTTTAAGTGACCAAATCACTCATGCAAAAGTTTCCTCACTTCATCATTATGAGCAACAAAAATGGAGGGAAGACATGATGACCCAAAGTTTTCAAACTTATACAACCTTGTGGAATCATCAGCAATTACAGTAGCTAAAATATGTCTACGATCTTTGAGGTCCTTGATTACAACATCATGAGGTGAGAATTCTACTATTTTCCCTTCACCTGAATGAGTTGTCTCATAAATAGAGAGAATTTTGCATGACAAGGTAGGAACACATAGTACATCATTAAATTGACCATTATCTAGATGAATGGTTCGAGATCCTACAACACTAAGAGATCTATCATCACCGACATAAATATGTTTGGTGTTACAATCATTTAAAGAAGAAAACATGGCTTTATTTTTGGCCATGTGGTAAGAAGTTCCAGAATCAATGAGCCACTCATGAGAATGAGAAGAAGAAGATACATTTAATGCATAACCAGATCTTGATTCTTGACAACCACAAACAGAAAGTGCCATTCCTGAAGATAAAGGGGAAGGGTTCTCCAAATTGATGTTTTTCTTCTTCATTGCTCCTTCGGAGGCTTCCATCTTTTAAAAAATTTGGACTCTATATGGCCATCACAATTACAAAAGTTTCCATGTCTATTTGTCTTCTTCCCTTTGATTTTATTTTCCTTATAATTTTGGTGAGTTTATTTTTCAGTTTGCGGCTGAAATTTCTTAGGACCCTTGTTTGGTTTCGGACCATACTTTTTAGGATACTGCTTCTTGTGGTTCTTTTGATATAATTTTTGTTGGTATGCTAAGGCTTTCTTAGAAACATTTCTAGAAGTGATAAGACCAAGGTGTAAGATTTTTTCTTGTTCTCTTATCGAAGAATCACAAAAGGCATCAAAAGAGGGCTTCTTGTAGGTGGTTCTTAAAGAAATTATGGCTTCTCTAATGGAATGGAAGGTGGAAACAAATACAGAGTATGCAAGGCCAAGCTTAGCAAGAATGCAATAGGTGAGGCTACCATAATCATTTTTGACCTTACAACCCTCTAAAAGAGGCCTAAGGGTCTTGAATTTGGACAAAAAATCTTCAATTGAGGAGAAATTATTGGGGTCCAAAGTAAGCAACTCATTTTCAAGCTGGTGGGCCCTAATTTTATTTTGAATGCCAAGGACAGTACTTAGCTTTTCCAGGGCTTCATGAGGGGTGTCAATGTCAAGGATATGAAATAAAAGATCTTGAGAAATGGACATGCCTATCAACCCTCATGATTGATCTTGTTTATTTTCCCATTTAGTGAATTTATCATCATTGGAAGGTTTAGTTTCTTATCCTATGGCTATTATATAAATCCCTTTCCTTCTAAGTATATCTTCCATGTGACGTATCCATTGGAAATAATTGGTGTTTTTAAGAATAATCGGACATGCACTTTTCATTTTTTTTTTTAAATGAAGCCGAAAAAAGCTGAAACTAACTGCTCCAAAGGAAATATCTCGAAACATTAGGCTGATTAAAAAAAATAGCTTGAAAAATGGCTTCTAGATGAAGAAGTTATGCCTTTTAAAAAAAATTGAGTTGTAGATGCTGAATAGTTACGGAAGCGATTTGAAATTTGATGATAAAGTTTAGTTTAAAAAAAAAAAAAATCCCGCCCCTTTAACAAAATTTTTTTTGCAAAAGAAGCTTGAGAAAGAGACCTGAACCCAAGACATCTATTCTCATAAACTAACTTCTCACCAAGTGAGATGGTAAGAGGATTATCTAATTGTTTGAAAGGAGGAAGGTTTTTTTTTTTTTTTACTCTTCAGTGTGCATGCTTTTTCCTGCACAAAAAACACAAAAAAATGAGAAACAAAAATTGAAATACAAGCCTTACAACAGAATGTTTGATTTTAAATTAGCCTTACCAGCAACTATCTATTTTTTTCACTATTTTTTATTTCCCAAGATCGCTCAAAGATGCGGGGAAAGAGCATATGTGTTAAAGAAAATCGCTTCTTCCTATTTCAAATTTGCTGAGATCGTACACAGCGGAGATCAAAGAGCATACATAGAGAAGAGGGTATAGATCCGGAAGATAAATAAAACCTAAAACCTTAAATAAATAGAGGTAACCGAAATAAGCATAACTATTAACAAATATAACTTCAAAATAGATACTTTATACTTCCAGATCTAAACTGACATAACTTGGGCAACCAGAAACCTTTTCGCATGAAACAAAAACCGTTCCTTACTGTAACAGATGCTACAGACACAAAATGGTAGTTCTCTAGGCCCAAAAAATTTCAAAATAGTATATATACAAAACAACACTTGAATGCAGTCAAAATGGATGCAACCCTCAAAATCGCTCTGATACAATGTAGGAATTTATAGGGTAAGTTTCGTACATCAAAAACCAAAGGTCACCACTCACAAATAGATCACAAATCACTACACGAGTATTATCACGAGGTTAAAACCCTTTAAGAGGGAAATAGTCCATGACCTGAGCCAACATGGCCACTTCAGGAAATTTATTAATATAAAAATAAAAGTTACATACGTTTCTCTCATAAATGGTTACCGGAAAAATGATCCTCCATGCTCTTTAAATAGAGATCATGGACCAATCGAGTGTTAAGCCACGGACCAAGTGTCGTTAATAACAAGGAGAGAATGAATCGTCAGATCACTATAAATCGTGACCGTCAGATTATAAGTTACAAATGTACATAGTAAAGAAACACACTTTGTCTAAATCTACACAAGACTAAGTTATTATTAACTATTTTCTATGTGTCCGGATATCCTAACAACAATAAAAAATGGCCAAGACATGGAGATCTTACCGTAGATTTTAATCTCTTCTTGAGCCCATCCGTCCCACCATACAAGTGTGGATCCTTCCATCCTCAAAGAATCCAACTGAATATTTATGTCATCTACATGAAGGTTCTAAATTCTACGAAAAAGCTCCAATTTATGTATCCAATTATCAAATCTTTCTACATTTCCCTCACCATTATACATTGCAACATAAAATTTGACATCAAGTTTGAGTAAGGGTGTTTTTCCTTTTATGGTCTTTGAGTGAGTATGTGTGGTTTTTTTGGTGCATGTGGAAGATGATGATGATGGGGAATATGAGGATGATGAATATGGTGGATATGGAGGTGGATTTCCTCCACTTCCCTTTGAAATCTTCTCTTCATCCTTCTCTTCATCTGAAGTTAATTCTCCATGTGTAGGCTTAGAACTTTCTCCTTCCATCCTAGTAGTAAATGCATCAAACATAGTTTTAACCATCCTCTTTATGTCATTGAATTATCTCTTAACATCATCCTCTTCTAAATGACCTTCAGTTTCTCTAACACCTGACATGATGGCTATGGATTCAAGCTCAAATTCTATTGCTTGTACCTCTTCAATCTCAACTTCTTGAGATAAAAATTGAGGTGCTTAAAGTGTATCTATGAGTGGAACTTTAGGTGGATATGGTGCACTTGTAGCTCTCCTTATTTTGGTCATAATCTCAAGACTTGCAACCAACAATTTCCCTTCACCTCTCTGCAACTTTAACCTTGTAAGCATCAAAAATTTGCAACCATTAAACGTGCACAAAATTCAAACAACTATCAAGAAAACAACCTTGCTTTTGAACCAGGCTCTGATACGAACTTGATCTAAGTAACAATGTTAGTTTTGTTGTGCTAATTTAATATTTAGATTTAAAATTTATTTTATGATATTATGCTTGATGTACATAGTTTTCCTTGTTGTTTATGTGTGTCAAATAGGTAAATTGGCTTAGTTTTATGAGTGAATTAAAAAGCATAAAGCATGAATTAAATATGTTGAACAAGTGCAAAAACAAAAACGCCAAAACATCACAATTGATCGATCAACACAGAGTTTTGTTGAACGATTTCACCCCTCCTTGGCTACATATCCTTGGTCTAGCTTCCATGGCTTGGGCCTATGTATTAGCTCAAAAGTGAAAAAATTGTTGTTTAGATTCACCTATATCTCCTTAAACATGCTTCAATGAGTGCAAAATTTCCAAAACATTTAGAAATGACTCTTAATCCTCTCAAATTGGTCTTCAGCTGATCTAGGCATGGACTTCCCTCTTGGTGGCCCTACGCTTCTTTTTTCTTCAAAGTGACAAAAAATCATTTAAAAATTCTCCTCTGCCTCTGAAACCTATACCAATGGATTCATAACATGCCAATCTACTTGGAATGACTCTTCTTTAGCCAAAATTCGTCGAAAAGTGCTCCAGATATGCTTCATTTAATTTTTCCTAGGTAATCTCCTCCAAATCTAGAGAAGACTCCAGATAATTCCGCCAAAGTTGGCAGTCTGCCAAAACTGGTGGAACCGCCAAAATATACGCCACATTAATCTATGATTTTAATTAATATTAAGGATCAGATTAAATGGTGATAATCATGGTTTAATGGTTCACTAAGCGTGTTTATACAAATCATATTAAGTAGCGCATAATTCAATTTTATGGGTTAATAAACCCATATTAGTAATAATCTTCGTACATTAACTGTTGGCTCTTGCCGTGGTTATGGTGGATGGTTTTATGGGACGGTGTTGGCCCCTTCCATTCCCCTGCCACTGCAAATATTTTGAATTGAAATTATTGGCAGAGTCATGGTCTATTAAGACTGAGCTTGGTGGTGTGACAGTAACGACAGAGAGTATGATAGGGGAGGTTGCGGGGTTGAGCCTCGGCCTCCACCCAACCCTGTGCATAACTTTTACACCGAATATATATATGCTCCAAAATGCCATGCAAAGCTTTGAACTTTGTGTTAATAATAAAATGCGCCAACCATTGAACTATAACAAACCTTCGGCATATAAAAATTCGCACAACCATCTGTATTAAACCAACCTTTGTAATATAGTCTGAATACCATAGTTCAAACTCTGATATTTCAAATAATTTTTTACCTTAGAACATATATATAATGCGGAGTTTGGAATATTAATAAAAAAATAATTTCAACCATTAGAGAGGGTGGCCCCTGGATGCACCATGTGTTAGCCTCTCGTTGGGATGTCCCTCATATAAAAAAAAAAATCAACTTCAACCTTAGGAGAAAATCCATAAAAAATTTCACCTTCAAACCAATTCGGTGAATCATACTATGACACTTGTCACAGTGTCATTAGGTGATATAAAAACTATTCCTTGTATTTTTATTGGGCTACCATTTCATCAACTTGTCACTATTCTCCAATTTGTTTACTTGTTTAGGAAATCGAACAATAGGGTATATATCCTTCATCCGGATTTCATTTTCGACGAAATGAATTGCGTCAGATTCCTTGAGATGAGCTCTTTGTTGTAATTTAGTTTACAAAAAGTTATGAGTACTTTGA
Source organism: Pinus albicaulis (assembly GCA_034641835.2). NCBI lineage: Eukaryota > Viridiplantae > Streptophyta > Pinopsida > Pinales > Pinaceae > Pinus > Pinus albicaulis. The sequence continues at coordinate 1,072,759,973 of CM076572.1, read as the reverse complement.
TTTTTGAGCTTTTACACTGAGCAACTCATCATCAGATTAATGTAGTGCTTGACCTAACATTATAGAGGAATCCTTGTGGGTGAGGATAAAATTTCCTTGTATTCCTCCATGACTTTTTCCATATGATTGTGCCGTGCAGGGGAGTCTTTTTTCAAGGTTGTGGCCATAATCTTATTCTTGCCTTGCGGTTAAATTGTAATGAAAATAAATTTCCTAGTTTGGGAAAGAATCTTACTGTGTTCTTTTTCAGTATTCAAAGAGATGACATGAGGCAATCCTACCTTCGGTATCCTATATAATTTGTTCCCCAAATTAATAAAAACAGAATGAGGTGTATACTCATACATAACATGTCACTTCCACAAGTATGGTTGTCCCAATAATACATTAGACACATCAAGAGGAGCAACATCACACAATACCTCATCCATGAATGGCTCGATGTTATACATAAGGTGGCACTACTCGTGGACTTGAAGATCTATTCCTTGGTGAAACCACCCAATGGTATACAAATTTGGGTGTGTTATAATCAGTAGGCCGAGTCTCTTCATGACCTCTTCTGAAATGAGGTTCTTTTGGCTTCTGCTATCGATAAGGAATTGCAGTGGAGAACCCTTCACCCACATCTATGAATGGAAGAGGCAACCCCCACCTCTAGATCATTGAGATCCTCCCTCTGGAGCTTGGTGGTGGAAAAAATGGCACTGGATCTGCATCGATGATCTTCTTCCCTTTTTCATCACCCTTGTTTGGTTGTGAATCAGGATCAAAGCACCCACATGATTTGGGTTCCTTGAATTCGGCCACTAGTGACTGTTTGGCCCAATACTCGTTTGTGCTGTGAGTGGGGTTTCTATTAAATTTACACCACTTTCCCTTATACTTATTTGTATATTTTGTGTTGTTCTAAGTCGTCCCGCTTTGGCTTTGCACCTTCTTCTTTAGTTCATGGGTGCCTTTCCTTGGCTTCAAAATCGTGGATCCAAATCTCACTTCTTATGCTTAAATTCATGCTCGATCTTGGCATCATAGCATTATGCCATGCCAAGTGAGGTAATGTTGAGAAAATCCATTTCATCCTGAATTTATCTATGCAAACAGTTGTGGTAATTGAGCAAAAAAATTCTATCTGAATCTTTAATACCCAACTTTGTGAGAGGCGTATGGAAGAAATACGTTAGTTTGTGCACATCTTGATCCCTTTGCTACCACAACATGGTCCATTGGATGTACTTTTCCTCATATCTCCCCATGGGGTAATATTGTTCTTTGATGTTGTCTTGGAATGAATTCAAAGTGGGTGTGGCTGCGAACAGAAAGGGCTCCCTCTTGTCCTTTTTCTCGTAGTAGGTTTCCCACTAGTCTTTGACATGGGGGGCGGCTTCGAGGAGTGAAAAAGTATTATTTTTTCGATCGGAGAAATCAAGGACTAGGAAATACCCTTCCAGAAAATTCAACCATCTATATATAGTGTCTGTATCTATTTGGTCATAAAATACAACAATTTCGAGGTTGAATTGCACCTTGAAAGGAGTGTCGCCTCCAGAGTGGCTGCTGGATGTAGATGCACTACCCGTGGGGAGCCATTGAAGGATCTGGGAAAATTTATCCATCATTGCGTTCGTATGTTTCTCAAGGGCTTCCATGAGCAATAATTTGATAGGATATCTTTCTCCCTCATCTTTATTTTCTTCCACCATGGGAGGTTGTCAGGGTTTGTGAGGCTTATCTTGGAAGGGTTCAACCAGATCGAGCCCTAACTCCTTATACCTTGACCTCGTTGGGGACATGCAAAGAAAAAAAATGAAAAAGTAGACTATTGTGATACCACTAATACAAATTTATGCAGGATCATAATAATATGCAGAAATAAACATAAAAACAGAGATGAATAGGAAATAGAACTTCATTTCATTAATAACAAATAACTGAAATATGCTTACAGACAGAATGGAAATAAACTAGCTAAGGTGTTTGTAGCTTATCTTTGAGAAGAGATGTGGCATCTACAGGCCTATGAACTATGTTACAATGATGATCAAAGGCCTATTTATTTTTTAGAAACAATGGAAAATCCTAAACGTCCAAAAACATGACCGTAGGAGATGAAGCACCAAAATTATGGGCCCCATTTGGGTAAATTGGTACATCAACTTCCTGGGGACGTAACTTTGGCATACAATCTCTGTTTGACACACTCAATACGTCGCTAGAAAGATCTATTCAAGGAATAAAATTTTTAATGCATGAAACAATAAAGAAACATCCATGTTGCTCCCAATTTTCCTAAAAAATGTCATTTAGGGCATTAAAACGGCTCTGGAAGTTCAGGACCCCAAAAACTGCTAAAAATAGTAACTTTTGCTAAAACAAAAAAACTGAAATAACTGATGGTGGCGGTCCAAGTGGAATAGGTGAGTAGCCACCAATACCCACCTATATCAATGTCCAACACTCGCATTTTCTTCAACTGCAGCAATTTCTTCGATCTCTTCTATTGGTTGAGTCTTCTTATAAGGAAAACATTGTATCAATGATATGCATAACAAGAATGTTTGTGTTTTGTTTCCATTCTGGGAATGTATTTTTTGAATGATAATACTGGTGAAATAAACAATAATTATGCATGCCCATGCTCTCAAAATTCAACATGACATTCAAGCTTTGTGCATACATGGTTGGTTATTCGCTGCTATTGCTAGAGTTGGAAACCCTTCATAGAAAGTTGAATTTAAGAGGGTTGTTGATAATTGTGGTTTCTCTTGACCTCTTTTTTAACTATTCCAACTCATTGAATAGAAACTTGATGGTGTGGGTCAAGATCTTAATATTCGTAACTTCCTTACCCTTGGACTTAATTCAGGAGGCCTCAGGCATTTTTCTAACGTATTTGGAGTCCTTCACTGGTTCATCATCTATAATGACTCTGATCGCACACAAGTCATTTTCAACCACGTTTGCCTCTTCATAAATTTCTTCTAAAGTTTTTTTCACAGTCCTTTTCACGAACTGCGCGATGCTTGTTAGTAAGGCAGATGTGTAATAATCAATCTTGATGGAGTCCTGAGGTTTTCTATTCGTAGGAAATTTTTTCAAGATACAGTTAAGCTTATGGTTAAAGTATTTTACTTTCTCTCTCTTCTCCATATCAATATTTTCCGACTCTCTCAATAACATGGTAGGGGTTTTCAATCAACAAAACTTTCTAGGAAATTATTATTAAACCCCTTCCAATTATGGATTGATTTTGGAGGAAGACTATGGTACCATATAGCTTCTCTTCCATTTGAGGTATGGAGAAAAAGTGTACATGCAACGTCATTGTAATTTGCATCTAACATTTGCAGATGTAGGTAGAAGTTTTCTGTTATGAAACCAAATCACAAAATAGAATAAAAGATATATCAACATCTTAGAAATCAGCCTCTTCGAGGATAAAACCTACTTTGCATTACATAAATGAAAAATACTTGGAGGATACAAATGAAAAAACCTACCTTATATATATAGGAGTCTAAGGGGTCACAATATAAAAATATGGGGGCCACGTGGGCACAATAATAATAATAATGGGGCTACAAATATGGGATACAATAATAACGATATGGGGACTACATGGACACAAAAATCACAATAATGGGGCTACACTAGTATTATGGGGAAATAACATGCCTGTCTCCTTCAAACAAGTGTTGTCCTCAATTCTTGAGTAGTTCTAGATGCTTCTATATGAAATTATCATCCTCCCATGTCTAATATTCAATTGGTAAGTTATTGCACTTGATGAGATATTATGAAATTGATTGATTTCATAGCTGTTAAGTTCTTTTTTCCGTAACTTCTTCAAGTTCCAATACGATTTTTCCTTCCTCGTCAAGTTCTGGGAATATTGTTTGAACTGGGAGCTTGTCACCTATAACCTTACTTAAGCATGAAACATGGAAATATGGGTGCACTCGAGAAGATGTAGGAACCTCCAATTTGTATGCCATAATACCATTTTTTTGCAACACCTTGTAAGGAAAATAATACATTGGTGATAATTTATTATCCTTAGTTTACTTGAGGGACAATTTTTTGTATAGTTGTAGCCGTAAAAATATCCAGTCACCTACATCAAAAATTATTTCGTTGCAATGTTGATCTGTGTGTTGTTTCATTTGATTATGAACCAAAGTGAGATTATCCTTTAAGAGTTCGAGAACTTGTTGTTGATGCTCAATGTGATCTTCCATTGCTTGAACCTTAAAATTGTCTCTTAAAGATGATGTGATGGATGGTGGATGATATCCATAAAGTTCCATAAATGGGGTCATTTTTGCTACAATATGGAAGGAAGTGTTATAATACCATTCTAGTAGAGGTTAGCACTTGGCCCATTGTGTTTATTTATAATATACAAAGCAACGAAGATACCCTTCAAAACATTTGTTCAAAATCTCATTTTTCCCATCAAATTGAGGCTGATATGATGAACTACGAGTTAATTGAGTACCAAAAAAAGAAAATAATTTTATCCAAAAAATTCCTATAAATTTGAGATTTTTGTCACTTACAATAATCTTTGGGTTTCCATGTAGCTTTTGAATTGTTTCCATAAATGCAATAAAAACTATATTGGTTTTAAATGGATGAGATAATTCACAAAAGTGTGCATACTTCGTAAGTCTATCAACTACCACCATGATGGTATTATTTCCTTTATACTTGGGTAAACCTATGATAAAATCCATTGAAACCTCCTCCCAATGTTGACTTGGAATGAATAAAGGTCTTAACAGACCTGTGGTCTTAATTATCTCTACTTTATTTTGTTGGAAAACCAAACATTTCACCACAAAATTTTGAATATCATATTTAAGAACATCCCAAAATAATGCATTTTTGACCCCGTGGTAAGTTTTTAAAAATCATTAGTGCCCACCTAAGGGAGATGTGTGAAATTCCAAAAGAATATTTTGTTTGAGTTGGGAATTCTTACAAATATATAAACGATATGTGTACCACAATGAATCATTTTCCCACATAAATGCTTCATATGTACTAGGATCTTGCCGCAAATCTTGAATGAGTGTCCACACCTCTTCATCATTCTTCCATTAATCCATTTCTTCTGTTATCCACTCAGGTTGGATAATAGAAATGGCACAAAACAATGCAGCCACATCCTCATCCTTTCTTGAGAGTGTATCTACAACAAAAAAAATCTTCCCTTTTTTTTAGATGATTTCAAAGTTATAACCCAACATCTTTGTGACCCATTTCTGCTGCTCTTCTAAAGATAATCTTTGTTACAAAAATTATTTAGGACTATCATGATTTTTTTACCTTGAAGTGTCTTCCCATTATGTAAGGTTGCCATTTCTTTAGTGCATGTATCATTTCCAACATTTCCTTCTCATAAATATGTTTATGTAAATACATTCCTTTGATTCCATGAATTTCAAAAGAAATGGGTCTTCGTTGTTTAATTAAAACCACACCAATTCGATTTCCTGAGGCATAAAAGTCCATAATATTTTTTTTTGAAGTCTTACATAGCTAAGACCGATGCTTGGCACATTGCCTCTTTAAGATGTTCAAAGGCCTTAGTTGCTTCTGGGTTCCAAAAAATGCATCTTTATTTATTAATGATGTTAGAGGTGTCGATATTCTCCCATAATTATTAACAAGATTGTGATAATACCGCCTTAACCCCTGGAATCCTTGAATATGATTTATGGTTGTGGGGATTTTCCATTCCTTAATGGATTTAATTTTTTTAAGGTCTACCTTAACACCCTCATGAGATACAATATGGCCCAAATATTCCACCTCCTGTACTCCAAAGAAACATTTGGAGATTTTTGCATATAATTATTTCTCCTCTAATATTTTGAGTAGCCTGTGAACATGTTGAACATGATCCTTTCAAGACTTGTTGTAGATTAGTATGTCATCCAAAAATGCTAACACAAATTTTCTATGGATTTGGAAATGGAATTCATCAAACCATGAAATGTGGAATGTGCATTAGTAAGGACAAAGGCATGAAGAAAAATTCATAATGAACCTTATGATATTTTAATTTTGTTTTCATAATGTCTTCAATGTTCATTATAATTTTATGATATCTCGAATGAAGATCTAGCTTGGGGAAGTAAATTGCTCCATGTAATTCATCCAATAATTCATCAATGACATGGATGCAAAATTTATCTTTAATAGTGAGCTTGTTGAGCTCCCTATAATCTAGACACATACACCATGATCCATACTTCTTGTGCACCAATACTACTGTACCATAGAAAGAACCTTGACTAGGTTGAATTATAGAAACCTGTAGCATTTCTGCAACCATATGTTCAATATCACTCTTTTGAGAATAAGGATATTTGTAAGGCATGATGTTTGGAGGAAAAATTCAAGGAATTAAATGAATAGCATGATCATGATCACAAATAGGTGGGATTCATTTGGGAGTCTAAAACACATTGGAATAATTTCCCAATACTTTTTGGAGATCTCGAGAAATAGATGATTTTCATCATTAGCAAAATTTTGAGGTCTAAATTTGGCCTCCTAAGAAAAATGTACAAAAAAAATAAAATTTATAAGAACCAATAGGATTCAATATTATTATTTCAACAATGGGGCATAATTAACCATTTTTAAGTAAAATGGTAAATATATTAAAAAATAATAATAATAAAACTACTTTTTTCAACTCGTATTTTCAACTTATCTCCCAAAATGTTTGCCCAAATTTCGAGCGGGAGTACTCGCTGGATGTAAAATTTAATTCCTCATCCAAGGAGTACCCATGTTGCATACTTTTGATGGACATTTCTACACGACAAATGAGAAATACAAGAAAAAATGTGATTGCAATCAAGTTTTTCATGTATTTCTCATTTTTCATGTAGCAATATCCATCGAAAGTATGCAACATGGGTACTCATTGGATGAGCAATTAAATTTTTCATCAAACAAGTACTCCCACTCAAAATTTGAGTAAAAAATGTGAGAGATAAGTTGAAAACATGTGTTGAAAAAGTAGTTTTTTCCTTTTTCCCTCTATAATTTGATGATGTAATGAGATCTTATTTTATTACTTCCACTATTATTTTATAATTTCCTTAGGAGGCCCATTTTAGGCATCAAAATTCCCCTAATGGTTTGAATCTCTAGTGAGAATAATTGTGCAATTACGCCTCATTGTTATTTCTTTAGAAGCTTTGTCATGACATTAGAGTTGATTAACTTTTGTGTATTCTCTATGATACTCTGTAATTCAACTTCCTTTCCTTCTGAAAAAAAATTCAAGAAACATTATTGAAAATTAAAAGATATCGTTCCCAAAGATTGTAACCATTGAACTTCTAGTACAACTACAACATCAGCACCACCCATTCGAATGGAGATAATTGGACTATTCACTACATACTCCCCCATATTTTGCTTGATATTAGTGCACTTTCCAGAAAAAAATTTAGTTCCTCTAATTTCTACCATCACTTGACACGATGGAGCTAGGTATAGGAATGAATTCAATTCCTGGCTACCTTACAATGAAAAAAATAATGGGTACTACCTGAATCAATCAGCACTATTACATTTTTCTTCTTGATATTACCTTCTATATTGAGAGTTTGAGTAGTGGTAACTCCTACCAATGCATTACAAGATATGGTCAGATTCATTTATTCTTTCTCTAGGGTTTTCTTTCTGGTGTTTATACTCTTCTTTTGAGGTTTCTTTTTCCTTTTCTTCCTCCTATTCACAATCTATGTAAAATAATTTCTTCTTAGCAGACTTATGACCTTTAGTGTATTTTTCATCACAACTATAGCAAAGACCTTTTTCTCTTTTTTCTTCCAATTGTTGTGGTGTCAACCTTGTAGGTTGTAGAAGTTCAGGAGTAGCAACACTTACATCTTTATAGTTGTGAGTTGTAGGCTTCCTTGTCACCATGATTTCGTTTTCAATTCTTCTGGCCAACCAGAATGCCTTCTCCAATGAATCAAGTTCCCAAAGGCGAACCTCTTGTTTGATTTTATACTTTAAAATCCCTATGAAGACCTCAATCCTGTGCTCCTACAGAATATCATTTTCCATTATATTCAATTTTTCGAAGTCTTCAATGTGCTCCACCATTCAACCATTTTGCTTGAGATTTATCAATTGGTTAAATAAGGTGTTTCTATTTGTATCCTAATAATGTGCTATAATTTTCTCCATGAAAATTTACCAAGTGAAAATTTGTTTATGAGAGGAAACCCATCGATACCATACAAAATTATTAGGTTCTAAATATAAAGTTGTAATTCATACTTGTTGTGTGTTTTGCACATTATGGAGATCAAAGTATTGCTCCATATGTAGTATCCATGTTACAGGATACTTGCCATCAAACTTCCTCATATTGATATTTAGAATATGGTGGGTCGTAAATCCAACATTAGAGTCAATGAAATCATGATTAACATTTATGTTTTTCTCATCACGAGTTTCCTCAACTACCTTTTCACCATTAGGAAGCTTTTCTAGTAGCAACTTTTTCAAACCTTCCTTCAAACCTTCCATGTGTTTCTTCAAATATTCCATGTTTCCTTCTATACCATTGATATTATATTCCATTTCATTTATTCCATCCATAAAACCATCCATCTTAGCTTCTAGTTCATTTTTTGTTGTTCTATGTGAGAGCAAAATTTGTTGCACTTCATCCTATAATTTTGAGAGATCATGCTGCAATTCTTCCTCTTCATGTGCCATAGTAGAGCTTTATGGGGGTTTAATGGGTGTGGAATTATTTTTTGGAGGAATTTATAACTCAATATTGATATCTATGCTTCAATGTTCCCTTGAAATCACTTCAAATTATTTTTTCAAACAAACGTTATTCAATTTATTTTTAAAAATACACAAAGTTTTCTTTCTTTTAGGTGCTAAATACTAAAACGGTTGTAACTCTGTAATTTTATATTTGAAAGATATGAAATTTGGTCCCATGGTAGCCCTTTGAGTCTTCTTTCCAACTCCACATGTAATATTCAAGATAAATTTATGCCCAATCTCCCACAACTACCTAATTATGGACCCATTAAGTAGAGGGAACTTGTACGGTGTTCTACGTGGCACTTTTTTGACCTTTGGCTTTGAGATTGATACAAACAAAACTATAATCCTTGTGATTTTGGGTACCTTTTATAGAATTCAGATATGATGTCTGAAACAAAAGTTATGACAATTTTCCCTCGGTCACTTGTTTGAGATGAAATTATGGAGTGAGAAAAAAACCTAACTTCCTCAGATCATATCTCCCAAAATATAGCAAACCAAGATCTAAAAGTTTTACATGAATTTCCTCAAGTTTTCAGTTTCTCATGGTAAAACTTTCAGCTACTGAATCTTCGTAGAAAAAAAATTATAGGTAAAATTCCAAGATGTTCAGTTTGCAGTAGTGAAAATCTACAATCCAAACCTATGATACCAAATGTTACAAAACCAAGTTAGAAAATAGCATAAAATTTAGATCAACAACTTAGATTTCAGCCTCTTCGAGGGGGAAACCTCCTTTACATTACATAAATGAAAAATTCTTGGATGATACAAATGAAAAACCCTACCTTCTATATATAGGACTCTAAGGGGTCACAATATAACAATATGGGGACCACATGGGAAAAAAAATAAAAATAATGAGGCTACACCTGTAGGGCACAATAATAACAATATGGGGACTACGCGGGCACAAAAATAATAATAATGGGGCTACACTTACAATAATAAGGGGCTACAATAGTATTATGGGCACATAACATTGTCCAGATGGTTCTCCAATTTCATTTCTTTGTTATGGTCATACTTTGTTCTTCGGGTGCCTTTTCATATTGTGTAAAACACCTGGAAGTGAAACTGGGACCGAAGATATGAAACTAAAATTTTGGTCCACCATACCTTCATCCTTGTTTTCATCCTTCTCATCATAGTTTGATGGACCTTATTCTTCTTCTTCTTCATAGTCACCTAACTCACAGAGAGTGTCATCCGATATTAAAACATCATCTCTTCCACCACTTTTTAAAGACAGAGGTTTCTCTAGTTTCTCAAAATTTTCTATAGTCTTTTATAACTCTTCAAGGGTGGCGAGAACCAAATCTGCAACTGTAGAAACAATTATCTCCATAGGATTCATTGCATTATTATTTGGAAAATACCTAATAATGTGTACTCTAGGTATCAATCCAATAGATATTACAAAATTATGAGTTATAGGTCAGATGACCACGATATGGTTGTAAGAGATTTCCAAATTTTATCTAAAAGCACATTGAGAAGAATCACAAACTTCAGGAATATGAGTAGGGGAGGTGCTGGGAATATTAATAACTTTACCATAAGAAGTATGCTTATGGCGGGTCAGGTTATCACTCATAAAAATATATCTCACCTCCTTCTAACGCTATAAATTTTGACAGTGTTGGACCTGCCAACATTTAAGGGGACTTCCTAATATGTGTTTCCAATTAGACCTCAAATTGTTTAGATAGGATCCCCATCTGGAATATGACCCAACTATAGTTTTATTAAAGATTTTCCTTGGCTCTATATGTTATAAATAGAGAGGGATGCACATGTACCTTATAAAAGAAAGCAAGTGTGTGTGGTGAGTGTTCAATTGTAGGTATGTCGAGGTTCTTCTACTTTAGAGGGAAAAAAAAAAGTGAGCTCCTGAGAGAGAGGTAATAATACACCTCTAGTATAAACACACACAAAGAGGAAGGACCCGTCTAACATCTAGAGAAATATTCCAAAAATATGTGATGGTCATTGTAACCATTGCAAAACATTCTCAATATCATAAGAACTAAAATGACTGAAATAGTGGAACTACTTTAGTACAGGTGAAAAAAAAAAAATTTAAAAATTCAAAGAACAACCTTACAAATATTCATAATCCATTCATGAAGAACGTGTTGGACACTATGCTTCACATATTAGGTAAAATTTCCTAGCAACATGTATCCAATGAACACCATTAGCTCCAATAGTGAAGTGTTTGATGCCTTGGAGGAGGAGCCAAGGTAAAAATTACTTTGCTCATACAATGAGGGTGTATATATAGCCAATGGGTTGGTTCTTCACCTCTCTTGTAACTCTTTGACTACCCTCATGTCTGTTTGAATTCATATGAAGTTTCGACTTTACATGACTCTCATATTTTGTATGTGTCCATTGGACTTCCACTTTACAATACATTTTTTAATAGATAATTACATAATCCACAAGAATGATGTGGCATATGTGATCCGAATTTCTGCAAGAATGCAGTGGAATACACAATTAACCATAAATGCAAATATGTGGTGTAAATAGCACTACATTTCATTAATATCAAAGAACTAAAATTTGTTTATAGACATAATGGAAATAAACTAGCCAAGGCGTTGGTAGCTTATCTCTGAGAAGAGATGTGGTGGTTGTAGGCCTCGGAACTATCTTAAAATGAGGCTCAAGAGCCTATTTATTATTTATAAACAATGGAAAACCATAAAAATCCAAAATCCTAATCGTAGGAGATGAAGTGCCAAAAATATGGACCCCATTAGGGTAAATCGCTACATCAACTTCCTGAGGATGCAACTTTGGCATACGATCTTCGTTTGATGCGAAAAATACCTTTTTATAAAGATATATATGGGGAAGAAAAATTTTTATCTGAACAACATGAAAGGAACTCCCATGTTGCTCCCTATATTTCCAAAAAACATCTTTTAGGGCCTAAAAACGGCTCTGGAAGTTTAGGACCCAAAAAAATGCTAAAAATAGTAAATTGTGCTACAATTAAGGAAACTAATAAACTTAAAGAAACAATGGTGGGGCCCTAAGTGGAATAGGTGGGTGGTCACCAATGTCCACCTGGATCATTCCTCCCCCCTTAGTAAGCAATGGTCCCCATTATGTTGAGTTCCTCCATGAGATGAGGAAACTTCTGTTGAGCTTGGTCCCTAGTGAACCACCTGCCTTGGTGTAGGAGTTGGCCATATTTGAAAACCCTATACAATTAGATATTTTGTTCGCAAGTGTTCTTGATTTTCATGTCCATGATACGATCTGTGGTGGCCCATTCCATGTAGTCTAAGTTTAACTCTGTTGGTGTGAATTGTTCTGCAATGTCAGGGGTGTCCAGTAGAGGTGGGAAGTAGGGCCAAAGGCAGTCCACATTGAACACAGGGTGCATACTTAGGAATGGTGGAATAATAATATCAAAGGAATTAGACCCTACAAAATTGGTGATGGTGTACGAACCATATCGGAGCCGACGAAGCTTGGGGTGGGGTTCAGCGAGGCACTCCTTCTGCAAATGTAACCACACTTTTTCGCCTACCTCGAAGTTGTGTGGAACTCGATGTCGATCATTTGGTTGCTTGTACTTAGAATTGGCTCTATCCAATATGTCATGAACCTATTCGAAGATGTGTCGAATGTGCTCAATGAAGATTTTTTCTTTGATAGCTTCAGATAGAACATGAGTCGAATCAGCCTGAGTAGCTGCAAATGGCATGGCTACGTCAATGGGACATAGTGGATGGAATCCAAAGCCCACCTAAAAGGGGTTGTGGTTGGTTGAGCTAGGGAGAGACCAATTATAACTATTTTTTGCATAAGTAATACTTTCATCCCATGTGTGTGGATGTGTTGAATTTTACATGCGTAAAAAGTGTATGATCATCATGTTGATGACCTATGTCTGGAAACTAGTTTGGGGATGGAAAGTTGTGTACTTGATGAGCTTGGTGTCCAACATTGACCAAAGGCTAGACCAAAATGTGTTGAGGAACCTATTTTCCTTATCTGAGACAGTAAAATGTGTGATCCCAAAGTGAACCCACACTCGTTCAAAGAAGATTTTAGCAGTGGATTCTGCTGGGATATTCTTCTTGCAGGCCCTCTTCAAGAATATATTGAAACCCACAAAAAAATAGTAATTTCCATGCTTATTAGAAGGAAGGCCTAACAAGTAATCCATGGATATGGATTCTCATGGTCGAATAGGTGTAGGTAGCAGTGTATAGAGGCCTTGCTTCTTCATGTTCGGTTTGGAAATGGCGCAAGCAGTGCAGGATCCAATATACTTCTTGACATCCCATCGAAGGTTTGGAGAATAGAAATAATTCTACAGTACTACCACTATTTTCTTGAACTAGAAATGCCCAGGGACCTGACTATAGTGTGCTTCCCAAATCATCTTGGCACACTCACTTGAAGGAACACAAATGTGTCCCAGGTCACATAGCAGTGCATCCTCGAGGTGAAAATTTGGAACTTTCGTACCATCCAAGACTGTCTTGTATGTGTGGCTGAATTATGGATCACTCTTATAGAGAAGAGTCGAATTAGAAGTCACGTCCCACAAGAGTTGAGAACGATGGTTAGTGTTGTCATTAGTGGTTAGCTGAGGCAAACTGCAACATTATTGGTTTTTCCCTTCTTGTACTTAATGTTCAAGTGAAACTATTGCAGATATGTGGACCACTACTAGTGGTGATTGTTCTATAACATCACTTGTGTCTATATTAATTGGAGGGCTCGGTGTTCTATGTGGATTTCTTCTTCCTTCCCCAAAATGTAATGCTTTCATTGTTAGCAAGCCTGGACAATTGAATACATTTCTTTTTCATAAGTGGGATACTTGCGAACTGTGCTAGAAAGTGTCTCACTGTGATATGCCACTGGATGCCCCTGTTGGGTAATAACTATCCCAATAGCATAGTTAGAGGCATCTGTCTCGATCTCAAATGGCTGTTGCAAGTATGATAATTTGAGAACTAGGGCAGAGCATAGGCAGTGTTTCAATTCTACAAATGTCTTCTGCTAATATTTTGACTAAAAGATTTTTTCTTTCATTCCTCCCTTGGTGACTTGACTCAAGGGCCAAGTGATTTGCAATAATACCAACATGAACCTATAGTAGAAATTAGCAAGACCTAGAAATCTATGAATCTCTGTTAGAGTGGCTGGGGCTGGCCAATCTTGAATGAATTGCATCTTGGTTGGATCCACATGCACCCCCCTCTCATCAATAATGTATCCCAGATACTGAACTTGAGTCATACCAGAAGTGGACTTCTCAAAATTGGCACACAACTTGTGTTTCCATAGTGTTTGGAGGACCTATCAGATGTGGTGGAGGTTCTCTTCCTAACTCTGGCTAAAGATGAGGATGTCATCCAAGTACAATATTAAAAATGAGTTGGTGAATTTTCGCAATATGTCGTCCACCATCATCATGAAGGTTGTGGGAGCATTCATCAACCCAAAAGGCATAACCAGCCATTTGAAAGTGCCCTCCTTGGATTTGAATGGATTCTTCCACATATTAGAGGGTTTGGTTGGTACTTGGTGATACTCTAACTTGAAATCAATCTTTCTAAAATATTTCTCCCCTTTGATTTGGTCCAAAATTTCATAAATCGATGGGATCGAGTACCTATTCCAAACAATGATCTTCTTAAGTGCTCGATAGTCAATACAGAGCCTCCAAATCCCATCCTTCTTCTAAACCAACATGATTGGGCTCCCACAGGGTGATTAACTTGGATGTATGTGACATTTTTGCAACAAATCTTGAATCTTTCTCTTCATTTCATCATTCTCCAGAACAGAGCGTTGATAGATCAGTCCATTAGAAAGTGATGCACCTAGGGCCAGATCGATGGGGTGCTTGACCTGACAGTGCAGAGGTGCCCTTATGAGCGAGGTGAAGATATCCCCATACTCATCCACAACCTTATCCATTTTTTTTTGTCATGTGGGGGAGCCCTATTTGGAGTTAGTGGCCACAATATTCTTCTTTCCTTGAGGGCGGATCATCATGATAACAAATTTCCCCGTTTTGGAAGTGAGTTTACTGCATTTTTTTGTAGGAACCAAAGAGATAGTGGAGGGTAGTGGTACCTCTAGTATCTTGTATAAATTATTTCCCAAAGTAACAATAAATATGCAAGGCCATGACTCATACATGGCATGTATCTTCCGCAAGTATGGTTGGCCTAATAATACATCACAAAAATCAAGAGAAGAAATGACACATAATACCTCATCTATGAATGGCTTGATGTTGTAGGGAAAGTGAGACTACTAGCTAACATGGAGATCCCGTCCTTGGTGAATCGACTTGATGGTTTATGGTTGTGGGTGTGTAGTGGTCGACAAGCCCAACCGCTTCATGACCTCTGTTGAAATGAGGTTTTTTTGTTTCTGACTATAGAAAATGAACTATAGTGGGGAACCCTTTACCCACACCTGGGATTGGAAGAGACACTCCTCCTCTTATGGATATTTCAGTTCCTCCTTTTGGATATTCATGGTGGAAACAGTCGTGTTGGGCTCCACATCGATAATATTCTTCCCTTTGTAATTCCCCTTGTTGGGTTATGATTCAGAGTCAAAGCATGCATCTGATTCATAAGCCTTCATCTTGGCCACTAGTGTCTGCTTGGGCTAACACTCACTTGTGCTGTGAGTGGAGCTCTTATGGAACTCACACCACTTTCCCATGTACTTCTTTGGCTTCACAATGTTTCTATTTGATTGTGGCTTTGGGAAGTTGTCTTGGGCCACCATGCCTTGAATTTTTCCTTTGTTCTGTAGTTTGGGGGCACTTTTCCATTTCTTTCGATTTGCATATCCAAAGTATTGCTTCTTTTATTTTAATTTATGCTCAACCTTGGTAGCATACTGGTATGTCATACCAAGAGAGGATAGGTTGAGGAACTCCATTTCTTCCGAAATGTATATGTGTAGAAAACTATGGTACTTCAGCACATAATGTTCCTCTGAATATCTGATACCCTGAATTTTGCACAATGTATGGAACAAATTAATCATCTCATGCACATCTTGATCCCTTTGTTGTCACAGTGTAGTCCATTGTATGTACTTGTATTCATAGCTTACCACAAGATAATATTTTTCCTTGATGGCATCTCGAAAAGAATTCCAAGTGGGTATGACTGAGAATAGAGAGGGTTCCTCCTCGTCCTTTTTTTCACAATAGGTTTCCCACCAGTCCTTGACAAGGGGGGTGGCTTTGAGGAGTGCAAACATAATCTTCTCCTGGTTGGAAAAACCATGAACCAAGAAATATAATTGTACTAGATTCAGCCATCTATCTACGGTGTTTGGATCTATTTGGCCATAAAATATGGTAATTTAAAAGTTACTTGTACCTTAAAAGGAGTTGTGCTTCCAGAGTGGCTGCTAGATGCATATGCGCTACCGATGGGCAGTCGTTATAGGATCTCAGCAAGGTTATCCATAATCGCGTTCTTTTTTTATTAGAGGTCCTCCTCAAGCAATATTTTGATAGGATATCCTACTCCCTTGTATTTCCTTTCATCCCCCATGGGTGCTCGTCGGTGTTTTCGAAACTGATCTTGCAAAGGTTCAATAAGATCGAGCCTTATCTCCATATACCATGACCTCATTGGGGACATGCAAAGAAGGATCAAGAAAGAGCAGACCGCTCTAGTAACACTAATCCAAATTTATGCAAGAATGAAATAAAATACACATATGACCATAAATACAAAGATGCAGTGGAAATAACACTTCATTTCATTAATATGAAAGAACTCAAATTCGTTTACAGATAGAATGGAAATAAAATAGTTAGGGCATTGGTAGCTTATTTTTTAGAAGAGATGTGTTGGATATAAGCCTTTGAATTGTCTTAAAATGAGGCTCGAGTGACTATTTATTATTTATAAATAACAAAAAACCCTAAATATCCAAAAAATAACCCTAGGAGATGAAGCGCCAAAACAATGGGCCCCGTTTGGGTAAACTGGTGCATCAAATTCCCGGAGATGCAACTTTGGCATACGATCTTCGTTTAAGGCACACAATACCTGGTTAGAAATATTTTTCTAAGGAATAAAAATTTTGATGTGAGAAATATGAACGGAACTACCACGTTTCTCCCAATTTTCCCCAAAAAATGTCATCTGAGGCCTCAAAACCGCTCTGAAATCTCAAGACTTGAAAAACTGCTAAAAATAGTAAATTGTGCTACAATTAAGGAAAATGAAAAACTAAAAGAAACAATGGTGGGGCCCCAAGTCGAATAGGAGGGTGGCCACCAATATCCACCTCGATTAATATTATGACTCATGACATGACACTGCTGGCATAGACAACATGATGATACAGCAATGCAAAGAATATATTGCTTCTTCTTTCTATGTGTCTTCTTGAGTATGCTCTTATCTCCACCTCCATATGTCTTAGAAGTGATGAGTCTTTAGTGATATTTATACTTTATTTTCGATTTCAAAATATTGTTCCTTTTATTTGTCTTAATTGATAATATTTCATAATCAACTACAAAGATGTATTCTAGCATGTTCCCCTTCTCCAACACCTTCCTCATCATCCTGTCATGGTATGATAGAGTACCCACATCTGCAATTCACTCATGACAAGAGGACATCAGTCCAATAAACCCATAGTTTAATATGATGCATGTTGATCCACTCATTGATTCAGAACCAAGTGCCAGGCTGAGGGACAGGCTCAGTGACTACGAAATTGTGAAACTCAGGTAGTAAGGGGTGAAGCTTGGGCCTTGAGACTGTGCAATGCGTAGTACAAGCTAGACTGGGCATGTAGATTACGTAGCTGGGGAGCTTACTGAGTGATGCAGATGGGTTCAATATTGATTCTTCCTACCTCGTAGTTCTGGAACGAATATAATGTTAGGTGGCTGCGAAATTACATAACTTAGGAGCTCAAGGGTTGGGCTTGAGGTTTGAGACTGCACAATGCGCAGTTTAGGTGAGGATGGAAGGATGAATTTCATAGTTTTGGAGGTCAAGTTCCAGGAATGAATACTGAGACTAAACATTTTACATTTCTAGGAGGCTGTAACTGTACATTTCATAGTATCAGGAGGAAAATTTGCATCTCGAGGGCTAGGAATACATAATTCATAGTTTAAGAGGGTAGGATGAGGCTAAGTTTCTAGAAAGTTTTCCAGATTTGGCTAAATGTGGGATCGATGAAGCTGATGTGAATAGTGATATGACTTTAGTGTGATCACACATGATCCAGGTGTATATTGGTGGCGACACACCTATTCCACCTAGAACTACAGTCGGTTTTATTAGTTTCCTTATTTATAAAAACATTTACTATTTGATCAAATTTTCCTTTAATGGCCAAAACTTCCTGTTGTGGAAGATGCAGATGGAATATTATTTGTATCAGAAAGATCTGTACCTACCATTGAGAGGAAAAAGAAAGAATCTGATGACTATGACAGACACAAAATGGGATATTGATGATAGAAAGGCACTCAGAACAGTACGGTGGTGCCTTCCGACGTCGGTAGCCTTCAATATTTCAAATAAAACAACAACAGAGGGTTTTATTAAGACGTTGGTGAAACTATATGAAAAACCCTCGGCCTTAAACAAGGTATTTCTTATGAAACATTTATTTAATATGAAGATGTCAGAAGGTGGATCTGTTGCAGACCATTTAAATGATTTTAATACAATTACCAGTCAGTTAAGTTCTATAGGGGTAAACTTTGATGATGAAGTTAGAGCTTTGTTATTTTTGTGCTCATTTCCAGAAAGCTGGAATGGTTTAGTTATGGCCATTAGTAACTCTGTCTCTAGATCTAGTACTTTAAAGTTTGATGATGTTGTCGGTGTTATCCTTAGTGAGGAAATGCGATGGAAAACCTTCGGTGAGACATCGGGTAATGCTTTGAGTGCAGAGTCTAAGGGAAAAAAAATGGAAATAGGAAAGAGCTCAGGATATTGCAATAAATCAAGGAAAGGCAGATCCAAGTCTAGATCGGGGATAGTGTGCTGGAAATGCGGAAAGAAAGGACACCTAAAGAAATACTGTAGATCTCGGAAGGGAAAGGAGGGAGACGCACAGAAAGAAAACAATCATGAAGCGAATGTGACAGGTGATGTGTTACAAGATGCCTTGATTATTTCTTTTGAAAATGTTACTGATTCTTGGGTAGTAGATTCAGGGGCTTCATTCCATGCCACACCTGATAAGAAATATTTTCATGACTATGTTCAAGGAGATTTTGGACAATTCCGTTTGGGTGATGATAAACCCTGTAAAATAGTTGGAATGGGTAAGGTTATTGTAAAACCGTGGAATGGAAACCAATGGCTATTAAAGGAGGTAAGACATGTTCTAGATCTGAAGAAAAATCTTATTTCAAGAGGGCAGTTAGGTGGTGAAGGTTGTGTGACAACTTTCACAGATAAAACCTGGAAGGTCACCAAAGGAGCCCTAGTAATAGAAAAAGGCGAAAAGGTTGGTACATCGTATTTATGCAATGGTATTTCTAACTATGTTAATGCTTTAACTTCCAAAGGAGAAGATGTAGAATTATGGCATCATAAGCTCGAACACATGAGTGAGAAGGGGATGAAGATTCTTCACTCAAGAAATTTGTTGTCGGGTTTGAAGAATGTTGATTTGGATTTCTGTGAGAATTTAATTTACGGAAAACAGAAAAGAGTCAGATTTCTCAGAGTTGGGAAAGAAGTATGGGGACCTCCTCAGGTATCATCTCTCGGTGGCTCTCATTATTATGTTACTTTTATTGATGATGCAACTAGAAAAACTTGGATTTATTTTATTTATAATAAATATAATGTATTTTATACTTTCAAGAAATGGAAATATTTGGTTGAGATTGAGATAGGAAAGAAGCTGAAGTGACTCAGCTCAGACAATGGAGGTGAATATTGTAGCAAAGAGTTTGATAGCTACTATTCAGAGCATGGAATTTGCAGAGAGAGGACAGTTCCAAGAACACCACAAGGAAATGGCGTGTCAGAAAGGATGAACAAAACAATCATGAAGCATGAAATGTGCATGAGATTGCATGCAGGATTGCCTTTACAATTTTGGGCAGATGTTGTAGATACTTTTGTTTATCTAATAAACAGAGGGTCTTCAATTTCCTTGGATGGTGGTATTCTAGAGGAAGCATGGACAGGTAAAAAGGGTAAAATAATATTTTTTAAAGCCTTTTGGTTGTGAGGCCTTTGTCCATATTAATAAAGAAAATAGAACAAAGCTTGAGGCAAAATCAAAGAAATGTACCTTTATTGCATATGGTGTTAATGATTTTTTTTATTGCTTATATTATTATGAAAATCGAAAAATCATTAGGAGCAGAGATATAATATTCAATGAAAAGGTATTGTATAAGAACTAGTTGCAGGAACAGAAATAGGAAAAAGAAAACAAAGAGTACACAGTTCTTGATGAGATCACAGAAAATGTAAAGGTGCCTAAAAATAATAATAATCAAGAGAAACAACAACAACAACCACCACAAAAACAACATGCACCTCAAACACCTGAAAGTGGTGTTAGAAGATCTACCAGGATAAGTAGACCCCCTGAACGATACTCTCCTTCATTATATTATTTATTGTCGACTGATTCTGGTGAACTTGAATGTTATGAAGAAGCAATGTAGGTTAAAAGAAGGAAGAAGTGGGAGCTAGCCATGGAAGAAGAGATGGAATCCTTAATGCATAACCAGACCTGGGCCTTAGTCAAGTTGTCTGCAGGTAAAACTACATTACAGAATAAATGGGTTTATAGGCTGAAGGAAGAAGATGGAGGAAAACAAAGGTACAAAGATAGACTTCTGGTGAAGGGGTTTGCATAGAAAAAAGGTATTCATTTTGATGAAATATTTTCTCCTGTTTTTAAGATGACTTCAATTAGAACTATTTTAAGTCTTGTAGCAGCAGAAGATTTACATCTTGAACAGTTAGATGTAAAGACAATATTTCTCCATGGATATTTGGAAGAAGAGATATATATGGAGCAACCAGAAGGATATGAGGTCAAAGGGAAAGAAAAATTAGTGTGCAAGTTAAAGAAGAGCTTGTATGGCTTAAAACAAGGTTCAACGCAGTGGTATCTCAAATTTGACAGGTTTATGTTTGAACAAGGTTATACTAGATGTCAC
This sequence comes from Pinus albicaulis, assembly GCA_034641835.2. NCBI lineage: Eukaryota > Viridiplantae > Streptophyta > Pinopsida > Pinales > Pinaceae > Pinus > Pinus albicaulis. The sequence continues at coordinate 1,072,738,954 of CM076572.1, read as the reverse complement.
TCTGATCATTGTGTTTATCTGAAAAAGAAAAATGATGGAAGCTATATTATATTTTTATTTTATGTATATGACATGCTTGTTGTAGGGTCTAACACACAAGAAATAAATGTGTTCAAAAGAAAATTGGAAAATTCATTTGCAATGAAGGGTTTGGGAGCTGCAAAACAAATCCTTGGTATGAGAATAACTAGAGACAAGAAAACTTGCAAATTAGCACTGTCTCAGTATGAGTACATACAAAAGGTGTTGAAAAGATTTAATATGCAGAATGAAAAACCAGTTAGTACACCTTTTCTAGCCATTTCAAACTTAGTAAGGAGATGTGCCCCAAGACCCAAGAAGAAATGGACTATATGTCTAAAGTTCCATATGCATCAGTAGTTGGAAGCTTAATGTATGCAATGGTCTGCATAATTCCTGGCATTGCACATGCAGTGGGAGTTGTAAGAAGGTACATGAACAATCCAGGAAAATAACATTGGATGGTAGTTAAATGGATTCTCAGATATTTGAGAGGTACCACAAATCAAGCATTATGCTTTGGTGGTTCAAACATTGCTCTATAGGGATATGTTGATGAAGATATGGCAGGTGACAGAGATAACAGGAGGAGAACTACAGGATATGTATTTACTATAGGTGGAATAGCTGTCAATTGGGTTTCAAAAATACAAAGTGTTGTTGCACTTTCAACAACAGAAGCAGAGTATGTTGCTGCTACAGAGGCTAGTAAAGAAATGATTTGGTTACAAAGGATTATGGATGAATTGGGTAAGAAGCATGATATGGGCACATTATACACTGATAGCCAAAGTTCCATTCATCTTGCAAAGAACTCAAAATTTCATTCTAGGACTAAACAAATACAGCTCAAGTACCATTTCATATGGTCAGTATTGGAATATGGACAGTTGAAGCTGGAAAAGATACACACTAGCCAGAATCCTGCAGATATGCTAACAAAAGTTGTAACCAAGGAGAAACTAAGATTATGCTTAGTTTCAATTGGTCTTCAAGGATGAAGACAAAGATGAGAAATAGCTAGGTCCAAAAAGGAGTCATTGTCCAGCAAATGAAGCATCGGTGGAGTTGCTACAATCAGTCTCCAAGTGGGAGATTTTTGGGTGTGGAGCCTGATTATCTTGTTTATTTTGTATCACGGAGTTGAACCCCTGTAGCTTAATGGGGGTGGCAATGCCACCCGTAATTAAACGCTTCCTGGGGGGTCCAAGGGGGGGTGGCTACGACTTTATGGAGCCCCCCCTTGGTGGGGGGTTTCGGGGGAAACGCCCCTGAAGCTAAAAACAGATGTAAAATTTCCTTGTAAAAGTATAGTAGTTTCTAGTCAATCTGGGCTTTTCATTAGGTGGATGATCTGATGGTAGAAGTTATGTTTATTTTAGCGGTTTTTACCCTAGAAGGAAACCCCTTGCTTGTATGAGGGTATTCTATTGTGGTTGTGTATTATATGTGTATTCTCAGAGCGAGAAACATATAGGGAGACTGTGAGAGAGAACAGAGGATATTACAGCGGATCTGCTGTAGGTTGTGTCTCTTCATTTTGATAGATAATAGAAAGGAAGGACTAGCTGTTCAGGGTGGACATAGCCCAAACTAGGTGAACCACATATATCTATGTCTCTCTGGTTTTATGTGTTTTTTGTTCTTGTGTTTTATGCATATTTTATGTGTTTCATTGCTCTGTAATATTTAATTTTCTAACATGAGTGCCAAATAGATGCAAACATCATACATGGATGTTTGAATCTATTGGAAGGATATTTCTTGGTTCAGGAATTTTCCAATTGGGAAAAGATTAATTTTTCACTCCTCAATGCCACCCCCCATGTTAAGGACTGGTGGGAAACCTGCTATGAGAAAAAGGACGAGAGGGAAAACTCCTTGTTCTCAACCACACAAACTTAGAATTATTTTTGAGACACCATCAATGAACAATATTTTCCCATGGGGAGATATGAGGACAAGTACATACAATGGACTACATTGTGGCAAAAAATGGATCAATATGTGCATGAGGTGACAAATATGTTCCATACCCTATGCACAAAGTCGGGTATTAAAGATTCAAAGAAACATCTGGTGTTGAAGTACCGCCATTGTCTCCACAGGTACATTTAGGAGGAAATGGATTTGCTTGAGATATCCTTGCCTGGTGCAACATACCTATATGTTGCCAAGATTGAGCTGAAATGTGAAAAGAAGAAGCGAGACTTTGGATCTGCAAATCAGAAACAAGGGAAGGGTGCCCCCAAACTATAGAACAAAGGAAAAATCCAAGGTTGGGTAGCCCAGGAAATACCACCAAAGCTGCAAGAGAATAAAAACGCCACAAATCCAAAGAAGGATATGGGAAAGTGGTCTGAGTTCCATAAGAGATCCACTCACAAAATAAGTGAGTTTGGGCCCAGAAGTCACTGGTGCCCAAGCTAAATATTTCTGAATTAGATGAATGTTCTGACTCGGAGTTATAAAATGAAAAGGGGAATGAAAAAGGGAAGAATAATATTGATTTGGAGCCTAATTCCATTGCTTCCAACACTAAGATCCAGAAGGAGGAATCTAAAGATCTAGAGGAGGGGGAGCACCTCTTCAATTCCTAGATGTGGGTGAAGGTTTTCCCACTACAGTTCATTGTCGATAGTTGGAGCAAAAATAACCTCATTTCAACATAGCTCATGAATTATTTGGGCCTTCCGACCAGAACACAACCACCAATGTACACCAACAGGTGGCCTCATCAAAAATGGTTTCTCTATGTCACCCAGTAATGTCACCTTCCCTACAACATCAACCCCTTCATGAATGAGGTATTATGTGATATTGCTCCTCTTAATGTTTGTGATGTATTATTATTACAACCATACATGTTAAAGTGACGTGTTGTGTATGATTCTAGGCCTCACAATGTTATTTTTACTTTGGGAAATAAATTTTATAGGATATTGGAGGGTGCACTGCCTACGGCCATCTCTTTGATCGCTTCAAAACAATGTAGTAAGCTCATTTCCAAAACTAGGAATTTTTTTTTCCTATTGAACTTCCCTTAGGGAAAGAAGAATATTGTAGCCATGATCTCTAGAAATATCTCCTCCACACAACAACAATAGATGGACGAGGTCGCAGAGGAGCATAGGGACATATTCACCTAACCCGCAGGGGAACCTCTGCATTTTTAGGTCAATCAATCCATCGATATTACCCCAGATTTTCCACTACCCAATGGATTGATCTATTGGTGCTCTATTTTGGAGAATGACGAAATCAATAGGCAGATTCAGGAGATACCACAGAAAGCTCACATACAGTCGAGTTCATCGCCATGAGGGAGCCCAATCGTGTTGGTGTAGAAGAAGGATGGGACTTGGAGACTCTGTATTAACTATTGATCATTGACAAAAATCATTGTCTTTAATAGGTATCCAATCCCGTAGATTGATGACATTCTAGGCCAACTCAAGGGGGGCAAATATTTAAGAAATATCAACTTGAATTCCATGTATCACCAGGTACCAATAAAAGCTTCTGATGTGAGGAATACTTCCTTTAAAGCCATAGAGGGCCTTTTTGAATGTATGTCCATGCATTTTGGGTTGACTAATGCTCTCGCAACCTTCATGAGGCTGATGGAAAATGTCTTACAACCATTCACCAACTCATTCATGGTGGTGTATTTGGATGACATCTTGATCTTCAGCCAGAGTTCGGAAGACCACCTCCATCACATTTGACAGGTCCTACAAACACTACAGAAACACAAGTTGTGTGCCAATTTGGAGAAATGAACTTTTGGCATGACCCAAATTCAATATCTGGGATACATTATTGGTGAGCAGGGGGTGTATGTGGACCTAGCCAAGATCCATGTTATTCAGGATTGGCCAGCCCCAAAAACTCTAACAAACCTCTAGAAATTTATGGGTCTTGCCAATTTCTACCGCATGTTCATGTTGCGGTTCTCTCCTATCACTTGGCATTTGAGTTAAGTTAGCAAGTGAGGAGCGAAAGAAAAATTATTTTGGTATGAATCTCATCAGAAGCCGTTCGTAGAGTTGAAGCATCGCCTCTTTTGTGCACCAGTTCTCACATTACAATATTTGAATAAAAATTTTTAGATCGATACAAATTCCTCTAAATATGTCATTGGGGCAGTACTTACCAAGCAGGGGCATCAATTGGCATATCACAGTGAAAAACTTTCAGACACAGTTTGAATGTATCCCACCTATGAAAAATAAATGTATTCCATTGTGCAGGTCTGCCAACAATGGAGGAATTACATTTTTGGGAAGGAAACGATCATCCACTATTGGCTTAGTGGGGCCTAGACCTAGGTTCAAATGTGGTTGCGCAAATGAACAAAACCCACTATTACCGGCCCTTTCGAAAACTATCTTCTTGTGCAAACTGAAGTATCACCTATGGCAATATAGGGGGATGCTAGAACTATGTTTCTTCATCCAGAGGGACAATGGAGTATGGCTTTAGATACTTTCTTCCTTTCTATACTTGGAAGAGCTTTGCAGAACAAACCTATCAACTATACCTTCACTTTTCAACACATATATTCAATTATCTTGTAGGTTGTGCAATCTTACTTACCCAAGCATAAAACAATGTATACAACCACAAACAAAACATTGCTATGGAATTATAGAGAAAAACCCTTAGCATAAATAAAATAAAATAAAACTAAAGCAAACACATCGACTCAAAACACTAATTTGTGTTCAAAATACTTCCTTAATGTCCATATCCTTCTCATACAATCAATTCCACCCCATGCACTCAGATTCAAGGGTATAGTCACTCAGTCGTAGCCTTCCTAAGGTCTCCACGCACTAAGGTACAAGAGCCTTTCCTCTAACCCAAAACCTCAGACTTAGACTCAAAACAACATTACATCCAAGTGAATCTTATCAATTCTACTTCAAAAATGTCTTCGACATATACCATATACTCCTTATATATTCTTTTGCATTACAATACCAAGGTTAGAAAACCATGGATGGAGTTCAAAGTTCACAAAATATTCCCATCCCTTTACAAAATAAGGGGCTTTGACGCACCCCAAATCCTGTAACACTAAAAATTCACTTCTTGTTGCGCACTCTGCTCCTTGATCTGTGAAGTGTTTCTCTAACTTTCTTCTTCGATGGGTATCATGTCCAACAGGGCCATAATAAAAAATTGTGACTCTTCCCGAGTCATAATGCTGGTGCGTTATCCATATTTTATTTGATGTTTCTCAATGCATCATTTAGTGCTAGAGCTTCTTTTGCACATTTCTGTTTCAAAATGTTCGACCTCACTTAGCAGTGTATCAATAAGTGGCCTGACTTTCTTTTGCGCAAATCATCTCTATGCCTGGCTTAGTTCTTTCAGATTATTTTCTACAGTTTGGGAAAGATGACTGGCCTCACCTTCCAATGGCTTCATTTTGGGTGTAATGGGTTACTCCTTACTTCCCACCTCATCGATCTTTCCTTGCAATAATTAACCCTTTCGGAGATGGGTATACAACTGCATCAATGCTAAGGTATTTTTTGTGACCTTAATCTGGTCCATCTATCAGAGCTCCTCATGAACTTTTGTTTCTATCTTATACACTTGAGGATCCTCCTGCAGTGAGGCACATACATCCATGACATCTTCGAATATGTGTGCACACTCCTAGATAGTGGATTCAATTTGTTCAATGGTAGCCTTGAGCTCTACTGCATGCTACTCCTAGAATTTTGGCAGACTGGTCAACTGCAATTGCAGCTATAACTCGACTATGTTAATATAAATTTTGAGACACACTTGGTAGACTTTGGCTTTGGAGTGATTTGCGACTGTCATGAGCCTACCCATTTTTTCCACAGGCACAACTATAATCTGAATATGGAGCTTTGGTCGATCTATTCTAGCTTCTCGTGAACTTTTGCTTCTATCTTATGTAATTGAGGGCCCTCTTGTAGTGAAGCCCATACATCCATGTCATGTTCGAATAACTGTGTAAAATCTTGGATAGTGGAGTCAATTTGTTCAGTGGAAGCCTTGAGCTCTGCTCCACGCTACTCTGACACTTCTAAAATAGTGGCCGGCTGCAATTCCAACTGTAACTCAACTGTTTTAATCTGCATTTTTAGGCGCACTTGGTAGACCTGAGCTTTAGAGTCCTTTATTTATTCCACGAGCCTAGACACTTTTTCCTTTGGCATAGTTGTAGTCTCAATATGGAGCTATAGTAGCTCGCTGCAAGCCTTGGAGATGGCTTCCTCCAGCTTTTGTCTATGCGCAGGCTCAACATCACTCTCTTGTACATCCATCAGATTTTCATCAGCCATGCTCTCTCTTTCCTTCCTAACAACCTAAATAATTAATAAGGTTCATTGTTTTGTGATTTTTATTTCCTCAATGATTCCTTTGTGGAACTTTTGCAATGTCTATAGTGGCATCTCGACGAGGTTGAGTCATGTGTCTTTTCAGTGCATTTCCTGCTTCATCTTCTTTGCAATATCAAAAATCAATGTGCTCGTAGGATCACCACCATGCATGTATTAGTGGTTAGTGCTATTAGTGTCATTATTTGCATACCTCCATCAGGGATCAAAACACTTTTTCATGTGCATCTTAGGTGTCCCATTCTGAATAATTTTTTCATCATTCCATCAGGTCATGACTTAAAAATTGTTCCGTTGGTGGTTGTCCCTGTCAATAAACTCCACTCTCTGCAAGGTTCATATTGCTGACTAATTCCCATGTCCCCTTGAGCATAATAACACCTATGGAAATGCTATGTTCACTTTCAAATCTTTAAAGTCAAAAGATCATTAAAAATCAGGTCAAAAAGCAGTCCCATTAGGTCATTAGGGTTTTTCATTTTTCAAGGTCATTCCTTCATTCTGATGAAGTCAACACATATATGAGAGGGATTTATTATGATCATCATGATGTATTCATTATTCTTTAAGGATTTCCTTTTCAGTTTCAGAACTTCTTATCAAAATGTCATTTTGACAAAAAGTCACCTATGTAATTTATTTAAATTTCTCCAATTGTAATTTTATGTTATAATATGTAATAATTGTAATCCCAATTTGTCAAATCCATTATTTCAAGCTTCAGTGAGCAAATGAAAAATCCAACTCCATGACTTCAACAACCTGCAATGTAAAAAAGTGTCAAAGAATATCAGAGATAAAATGAAAAAGACATCAAACATTAGAAAATGGGTTTTCCAAGTTAAATTAAAGCCATATGCCTATAAAGCCTATCAAACATTTCAAAAGAGCCATGGTTTCCTTTGTAATTATTATAAGTATTCAGCAAGAGAATATTTTTTGAGTTTTTGGGAGCAATTGTGTTAAGATTCTTGGTGTTGCACGTTTAGAAGACTAGTGCTGCATGTTTGCACTGGTGCTTTGTGCCTACCCAGTGGAGTTGTGCCCTTGCCAAGAGATCTCTGTGTTAATTGCATTGGCGTTGCGCACTTAGACCAAGGCATTACGTGTTTGGATAGGTTTTGCGCCCTCTTCTAGTGGCGCTGCGCACCTAGATAGTGAATTTTGCTGAGTGTTCAAGCCATTAAAACATGTTCAAAACTACTTCAAATCTCTCCTATAATCCTCCAAGCACTTCTAAGCAGTAAGTGCATATCATAATCCTTGTTTCTAAGCTTTTTGGTCACTCTTGAATGAATTGAAGTGGAACCCTAAATGAAACCCTAATTTTATTTTGTGATTAGTGTCTATACACTTGTTTCATCCTCCTAAATAGAATATCAGTCATAGACAGGTAATTTCATTGATTTAGGTTTTTCATTGATTTAGTCTTCCCCTTCAATAATTCCCTACACTCATTCCTTTCACCTATTGAGCTAGCCATTTCATCCCTTTCCCCTCATCTGATTTCACTTGTACCCTAGGGTTTCATAAGTCAGAGTTTAGAGATGTCAGAAGAATAAGAAAATGGCATTGTTGGGGCACAAATGCCAAGACCAAATGACCATAAGGGAGGGAAAAAAAACAGGTTTGAACTCATCACTAAAATATAACTTATGTTCTCTCCTCTCACTTTGTATTTCTTTAAGCATGTGGGCTGCTTTGAGTTCTGTGAGAGAGTGTGTTATAGGTCAAAATACCTCCTCATCAGCTCAGAGGAGAAGACAAATATGTAAGAAATACAAATACATAAATTAAACCTATTTCTACCAAGGTAACGCCTTTCTATAACAAAACAAGAGTGTTATAACGCATGAGAACAATAAATGTGCCACGTTAGTAGCTAGGGAAACACTTTTCTTACACTAGAGGGCAGCGTTACCCATGTTTTGAGTTTGAAATGGGAAAAACATGCAGAGAATTATTTGAATCTCTGGCTTTCCCTCACAAGAGAGTCAGTTCACAAAGGAAATTGCAAAGCACCAATTCATTATTGGTCACTGCCATAAAATATTGAACTCCCTAGGAGGAAAAAGCATAGAGATTAAAGAAACATCTTAGTTTCTTCTATTCCAAACTAGTGGAAAGGGAAAGGCAACAATGGCTTTCTCCGTCTCCTATAAAAAAGAGCTGAAGGCTCTTAGTTGAAGGTCGAAGGATTGCTAATATTCTGAATACTTATGAAGTAGAGAATAGTGTTATAGTGTGAAGGCCAAGAGTCAAAGAGGTTCCTAGAGAGCTTATTGACTAAGACTTCACTACTTGAGGGATAGAGAGATTGGAAGGCTGAGGAGGGCTTGGTACAACCGATGGTTGTAATCCTCCTTCTTTTAAAATCAATAGAACTATATCTGTTTTTTCCATTCGATGCTTAATATTTTCATTATTGTTTGAATATTTACATAGTATGATATGAATGGCTCAGATGAGTATAATTTAGATGTTCATTATATATTGGCTTAATTGATAGGATATATGTTGTGTTAGAAATTACACAAGTGCTTTCATTTGATTGTAGGACTAAGATTTGGAGCTGGTGAAGAAGGACTCTTGCTTCGCTGCCTAGTGCTCTCCAAGGGACTCTGATCGTCAAAGAGGTAATTTTCTATCGCATTCCATGAAGTTGTTTTAAGTTAATATGAACATGTATATGCCATCTTTGTGAACTGTAAAACTAATCTTACTATCTGCCTCAGGCACTGGAAAGCCCTGAGAGGGATATACGATAACCAACAACCCAAGAATTTTACCCTATAGAAGAATTGGCGACTCCACTGGGGAATTTCCCCATAGTTTCCAGACTATTTATTTCCTCCTTTCTTCTCTCCTATGTTCACAAATCCTTCCGACCAGTACTTATGCCTAGTATACATTTCAAAAGCTCACAGAGTTCAATCATGTTTCTGTTTGACCATCTGAAGAATTTTTCCCTTGCTAATGCTACCCCTGTAGGTTTTCTAGTGCGTTATAACACTGACTCTACTTAAATATAGTGCGTTAGTCTCTGGATTAACGATGTCTTTACTCAGAGACATTGCATTACTCAGCCAAAACTTGTTGTTCACTATTGTGATTGTGTTTTAGCTACATAATTTTTTGGCCATCAGTATATCTCCTTGACTAAATCCCTGTGCTTCTTTACTAAGCTAGCATTTCTGTTTGTTTGCTCTTGTTTGAAAATTTAGTGTCAAAAGCATTTAATTTTTAGAGAATAATTTTTATTTTTTATTTTTTTTTGCATCTAGCTGAGTTAATTCTGAAATTTTCGGTTCATAGACTGTTAAGAAGAGGTAGATAGAAGTCTGAATCTTTAAAGTTGAACTGTGTTATTTGAATGTTAGTGCATGTATGTTGAAAAGAAACCTCTCCTTGTAGAAATACTCTTCATCGAATTAAACATTTAGAGCAAGTTTTGCATGTTTTCTTGAGTCAGAGTCTCATTACATTTCATACATCCACTCCCCCTCCGCAAGACTAATAATCAAGTACACTAAGAATCAAGCGATAATAAAATCAATCACATTACTCTTTTTTGAGCTCACACAAACAATAGTTCAGGCTAGGATCTTCGGTTAGGAACAGTGATAAAATCACCCAAGATCTCAAAACTTGAAACTAGAGTCATTAACGAGAAAAATCCTACTGCACTCATATTATCGGGAAAGTTCCTTTACCAGAGCTTAGCGCGAGACAACACTTGGGTGCACAAGAAGGTAGCCTGCCTTTGACTGCATCCGGTGGGTGTGTTATATATTGGGGTTCCCTTCGGGGATGTCAAAACTAGATCGGTGATGAGCACTCTCATGAAGATGAGTACCCAACCCTACGATCATCACAACTGTTAGTAGCTTACCGAATCCTTCGGCATCTACTTCTACCATGACCACGTTGGGACCCACAGTAGCTCCTCCGACGAGTATGACTACTTCGGTGCCTTTTAGCAACCCTTTCGGTTGGAACCCTCTATTGAGTTCAAACCCCTTGGCCACTATACCAGGGGGTAGTGTTACCAGCACGCACGTAGTAGGGAACATTTCGGTTCACCTGAAATCCTTAGGACAAATGGGACAACCTATTGTCAATACTTTTCCCTTAAGTGGTGAAAATATAGGTGTAGGGTCTATGTCATTGCCAAACTACGCAAGTAGTAGCATGCCTCCAGGTAGCTCTATTGCATCCATTTGGACTAACCAACCCCAACATCCATCTGGAATGGGAGGGAAATTTTATACTGGGGGCAACCAACTAGTTGCCCTGCAATACAATATGCCCTATGGACAGCGACAGTATGTCCCTACTCCTCCACCTATAGGAATTTTTTATCAAAGTCCCACTTATCCTCCTAGTAACACGTTGATGGGTGGAACCTATGGTCTAAGTAGTCAGCCCATACTTCCTTGGTTAGATTCAGGGCCAAATCCACAATTGTCATTTTTGGCAGCTTTGGACATTCCTGATATCCATAAACTGACTAACGACCCCATCAATCACAACCCGCTTTGGCCTCCGGCACCACATAATATTCCTTCTGACATCCCGAATTTCGACGGAAACCAAGGGGACGACCCAACCACTCACATCACTACCTTTCATCTATGGTCTATATCCAATTCCATGGTGGATGATAGTGTCCGGCTTCGACTGTTTCCCCGCACCCTTACAGGCAATGCCGCCAAGTGGTACATTGAATTGCCACGTGCCGCCATTAATAATTTCGGCACTTTAGCAACGGAGTTCCTAAAGAACTTCCAATTACCAATTAGATTTGAAACCATAACGGAATTGTTAACCTCCCTGCACCAAGACACCGCCACCCACATCTCCGATCATATTCATGAATGGAGATGTAGAAGGAGGCTAGTCAAAGCGCCAATCCCGGATCATCTCTTAGCCAATTGGTTTTGCAAGTCTCTTTTATCCCACATCTCTAAAGACATTGGCCTTTCTGGTGCGGTTACAGAATATCAATGTATTCGTCGTGCCCAGCATTTGGATTTAATCTATTCACAATCCGGCATGCTATACGATATACTCCCCCATGCCCCTGGTAACCCAAATCCTCCGGCCACTCAGAAAACCGGAGCACATGCCGACGGTCTCGTTAGCACAATCTCCAGTGTGGCCACAACGCAGTCTCAGGGGCAAACCTCCCGGCCATCTTCAGCTATCATCGCCCCTCACCAAATGATTACTCTTCCTACCGCCGAGGTGAATTCTGTGCAAACCTCACAAAAACCTAGCGGGAAAAATAAGAAGAACAAGAAAAAGATGTCTTCTTTGGAAGAGTAGTCGGATAATCAGAATAACCCTAATCAAAAAAACGCTGCCAAAAATGACAAAGGGAAGGATAAACCCATGAAATTTCCTTGCAAGATTTTTAAAGCAGACCACTTGACATAAAAATGTCCTCGGCTACAGGAACGCACCGATTTTATTGCCAACAAGGATTCTGGGTGAACACCTATCGCTCTTTATAATCCTTTCCCAAATCAATAGCAGCAACATCAACACATGGTTGACAATCCACCACAACTCCATCAACGGGGAAATGGTGGTTCACATCCTGCCAGCGAAGGACCATCTGCCATTTATGGCATTGAGAGTATTGAACTTCAAACTTGAGCCAAGCTTTATGGAAACCCTACCATAGATGCTCAAGTACCTGGAACTAGTTCAAATCCACCACTGCCTACCGATTTGTATATCGAACGATCTACTGTTGAACCCATGATTCGTCCCCCCAAAGGGACACTTCGACGCACGACTCATAACACCAATGCACGTGCAGCCCAAAACTACAACATTGTAGAAGATTTGGCATAGGCACCATCAGCCATGTCTGCTCTCAAAGTATTACAAACTTGTCCAGCACAAAGGAAAGCCTTGCTTTCAGCCATTGGTGGAATAGACCCCCAGGATTCCATGCTAGCTATATTTGATACGGAAAAGGTTAAACCTTGCCTCTCACACCAACTCGCATTCCAGGTGTAGGTTGTGTCGAAAGGGAGACCAATCCATCCCACTGTCATAGACAAAGTTGCTTTGACCTGCATTATGTCACAAGCTTGCTGGCTCAATTTAGGTTCTCCTACCCTCACCCCGCCATCGAATTCCCTCAAAGCTTTCGATGGCCACACGTTCCTCCCAAAAGGATACCTTGCTAGCTTTCCCATCACTCTAAGTGGGAAAAAGGTAAACGTGGATGTTGAAGTCGTAGAGCACCATCTAGACTATAATGTATTGCTTGGTCGCAGTGGGTCTTATGCCATGACTGCCATTGTGTCTTCGGTCTTCCAACTCATCCTATTTCCATTGGATGGAAAAATAGTCACAGTGGATTAGCTATCCTTTTGCACCCCTGATTATGCCACGTTACCAAGTAGCATTGTACCCCTAATAGGAGGCTTCCCTGACTCTTACGTCAGTATCAGTACCGGTCTTCTGAAGGAATCTTCCCTACTGGGTTGTTTTCCTCTCCCGCCGCCAAAAATACCAAACACAGTTCCAATGATATCCACCACTTTGGATGGTTCTATCAACCCATGGATCATTCCAGAATCTTCAGAAATTAATTTCTACGTAGATCAGATGCTGCTCTCATCGGCCGAGTTGGCTTACCAAGCCATCCAAACTTCATCTGAACCCTCCACTGCTATGGTTTCGACCAACGGTACAAACCTCCCACCCATCACAGTTCTCTCTAAGGATCTCCTCAATGAAGTCCTACCTACAGATGAAGCTATTCGAGAGATCATGTCTCTAGAAGAACGACCTTGGGGAGAGTTTCACCATCGCGCTTCGATGATTGACTCGGAGGCGATAAAAACTGAAATCCCATCTTTTGACAAACTTGAGATAGTTCCCTCCCCTTATACGATTGTTCAAACTATCGATTCAGAAGGGAACATGGGTAATCTTTCTGAGACAATGCTCATTGATATCTCGGTCAAAACGGGTATCGTGGAAAATGTTCAGATTGGAGAGGCTTGCAATCCTGAAGAAATTGCGTGCTTCGCATCCATTTTCAAAGAATTCCGCGATGTGTTTGCTTGGTCTCACAAGAAAATTCCCAACACAGATAATTCTATTGAGGAGAAAGAGATCAAGAAATTTCGAGCATTATTTTTGCTGTATTTTTCTTTCTTGTTAATCCGAAAAACCTCGAGTTCCCTTCTTCAGACTCGTTAAACTTATATGAAGTTGATATCTAGCATTCTTTTTGTATGGTATTTTTCTTGCTCGTTAATCCGAAAAACCTAGAGTTTTCTTCTTCAGACTCGTTAAAACTATGAAGAAGCACTGAGCTTTCTTTTTAGGAATCTTTTTCTCACTCATAAAACTGAAAAAACCCCGAGTCCTCTTTGTCAGACTCGTTAAACTACCATGATAGAAAGTAAGGAGCCATTCTTTTCTCCTTTTCAAAGCTATTTAAACTGAAAAAGTATCCGATTTTTCTCCGCGTGACTCGTTAAAAATTCACGGAGGGCACCGAGTTTTTCTTTTTCGGAATCGTTAAAATTTCACAAAGAGTATTGAGTTTACTCCGTCTCCTCGTACTCATAACAAAATGAGTTAGATGTCCATCGAACATAGATTTCTCACTTTTCCGGCTTCAATGGACTAACTCATGGAAAATGAACTGTTTCGGGCTTACTATTATCCCGTTGCCGTGCCTGGTTATCAAGACATGACAAAGGTACCCCAATGGAGTTGTCTTTTATGATAATCTTCAGACTCTCTAAACATGAAAAATTCACCGAGTTTACTCGTCTGGACTTGTTAAACCTAATCAGACGGGGCATGGAGTTGTCTTTTTTGACATTTTTCAGACTCTCTAAATATGAAAAATTCGCCGATTTTACTCGTCTGGACTCGTTAAACTTAATCAGATCGGGAAACATTTGGACAAAATGGATACTACCTCTGTTACATTTCAGAAAAGGTCGATTTGGAAGCAAAATTCTTGAACATGGCACTTCCCAGAAAACTCTTTCTCAGTTAGCCGAACCCTACCATCTATGAGTATTAGCCTTCATTTCCCAGTGTCCCTACACTGGTAAAATCCTAACACACTCTTTGGTGTTCATCAAGCTTCAACTGCCTAGTACCCTGCTAGAGTGCCTTCTATTGTTCAAAAAGATCTCGCTATCTACTACTCCTGTTATCAACCAAACCATTCATTATGCCAGAAATTATTTGTCGTCTGACATCCCCATTTCCTCTTAATTATCTCAAACCATAAACAACATCAGTTGGTTTCTGTTTCGTGTTGACTGATGTAGGATTCCTCAGTGCCTACCTTTCAATAGATCTCTTCCTATCGACTTCAACATCTTATCTAGGAAGCTGATCCAGAAACCCATCAGTACCCGGATACTTGCAGACATCAGTGGCAGGTAGTCTTTTGTTTGATTAGGGGTATTCATCATTGGCTCAGGGTTGAATGATTCTACGAGTGTTCGACTTCAACTCATTTTTCACACTCGCTATATTGTACTATGCATCTTAGGGACCATCATCATTATCGGTGGCCGCCTTCGCGTCTTTTAACAGTTTTCATTATCGACTGGTAATCAGATGATTTCTCACATGTTTGATGACAACTCCTTCATTCACATGTTGAGGAATATGCAGTTTAAGTGAATCGGTAGTCAAGACCTTGGGGAAAAGGCTACATCATTAAAGTTGTGTTTCCTTCCCCATGTTGCGATATTGTTTATGGAGACAACTTCTTCAGCCTGATCCTATTATGATAGAAACTTCCACATTGTGCTTATCAGTGGACAGATTCTTCATATCTCTATTCTAGAGAAATCATGTTTTTTAAGCTACTAAGCATGGGAATGCCCGACTCAAGGAAAATAATATATTTTCTGACATATGTTGTTGTTTCAGGTTTTCCTCAGTCTTTCAATCTCTTTATCTCTACACAAATTATAAAGTATTTCGGCCATCGTCTTCATCTTTGACCTTACACTTTAGGGGGCATCTGTTACAAGTCAAAATACCTCCTCATCAGCTCAGAGGAGAATACAAATATGGAAGGAATACAAAGACCTAAATTAAACCTATTTCTTCCAAGGTAATACCTTTCTATAACAGAACAAGAGCGTTATAATGCATGAGACCAGTAAATGTGCTGCATTAGTGGCTAGGGCAATGCTCTGTTTACAATAGAGGGGAGAATTACCCATGTTTTGAGTTTGAAATGGGAAAAATGCACGGAGAATGATTTAAATCTCTGACTTTCCCTCACAAGAGAGTCAGTTCACAAAAGAAACTGTAAAGCACCAATTCATTATTGGTCACTTCCATAAAAGACTGAACTCCCAAGGAGGCAAAAGCATATAGATTAAAGAAACATCTTATTTTTTTCTATTCCAAACTAGTGGAAAGAGAAAGGCAACAATGGCTTTCTCCCTCTCCTATAAAAAGGAGCTGAAGGCTCTTAGTTGAAGGTCAAAGGATTGCTAATATTCTGAATACTTGTGAAGTAGAGAATAGTGTTATAGTGTTAAGGCCAAGAGTCAAAGAGGTTCCTAGAGAGCTTGTTGACTAAGACTTCACTACTTGAGGGATAGAGAGATTGGAAGGCTGAGGAGGGCTTGGTACAACCAACGGTTGTAATCCTCCTTCTTTTAAAATCAATAGAACTGTATTTGTTTTGTCCATTCAATGCTTAATATTGTCATTATTGTTTGAATATTTACATAGTATGATATGAATGGCTCATATGAGTATAATTTAGATGTTCATTATATATTGGCTTAATTGATAGGATATATGTTGTGTTCGAAATTACACAAGTGCTTTGATTGATTGCAGGACTAAGATTTGGAGCTGGTGAAGAAGGGCTCTTGCTTCTCTATCTAGTGCTCTCCAAGGGACTCCGAGATCGTCAAAGAGGTAATTTTCTATCGCATTACATCAAGTTGTTTTAAGTTAATATGAACATGTATATGCCATCTTTGTGAACTGTACAACTAATCTTACTATCTGCCTTGGGCACCGAAAATCCCTGAGAGGGATATACGATAACCAACAACCCAAGCATTTTACCATATAGCAAAGTGCAGCAAGTCCAAAATCACCTAGAGTTAACAAGACTGCTCATCACCAATCTACATGACAAACATGTTACTCTTGCTGGGGTTACCTTTGATATGTCCACCAATGCTATTATAGTTGCTACAGGGATCCCTAGTGTGGGAGAGAGGTGGTTTAAACAAGAAAACTAGGATATGAGCTATTATGAACCATACCTCAAACCTAGGTACAAGGATGAAAAGGAATCAATTTTCCCTTTCTCTCATCTCCTTGACCAGTATGGCCCTATGATGAAAATAATAATGAAGTATTTCACCTATCACTGGAGGTTTACCCGACTCTACTCACACCATATCCGACTTCTCATGCATTTCACTAGAGTTAGAATGCTACACTTACCTTACTATATTTTCCGCAGCATTGACAAGATGGCTTACATTATGCAAAAGAGGGATCACAAACATCAAATGCAAAGTCTATTTCTTCATTCACTCATCAAAATGGTGGTCATGCATTAGCTTCAGTAGAAAAAATTTCATGGGATGCATTCATTGCAAATGAGGTTTCCACTACCCCACCTAGCCATCATGAGCATGATATCCCTTCTCCATCTCATCCTCCCATATATACTTCTCCATCACATCCCGTTGTTCATACATAACCACCCACTCACATCCATTCACCTCATGTTGATGCTACCTCATCACCTTTCTATAACCTTTCACCATCACATCATGATACCGGGGCATCAAGCAGTGAAAGGGACATTGAGGCAGCTTGCACTAAAATGATTGATATTGAGCCATTTCCCATTACATATCAGAGAGGCCACAATATGTGTTTTCTTCACATGGTGTGAAAGGGGATATGCCTTATTCATCAGAAAAATTGGTAAACAAGGGCAAATAAAAGGCTACAGAGGCTATCATTGTTGAGCAGGGGGATAAACATGAAATTGAGCACGAGTTTCAGTCGATGGAGACTAATGATGAGGACGAGGATAGAGCCAATGTTGTAGTGATCAGAGGGAAGTAGGCCAATATTAGTGAGCTTCAAGCTAATATTGATAGAGCATAGTACATGATTGAATTTCTTGAGCTAAAAAATCAGTAGCTCAAGAATAAGAAAAATGTTAGTGAGGTCAAGGCATTCAGAGATCAGAGAGAGGTGAGAAAGGCCAACGACTTTCTAGAGGAAACCTTGGGAAAATTTGATGATAGTGATGATGAGGAAGATTAGGTTCCAAGACAGAGACTGAGGAGACTGAGCACAATTGGGCTAAAGAGGGCTTTAGCTCAGGAAAGGTAGAAAGAGGCTAAATTGGCAAAGCAGCTTAGTCCAAGTGAGCTACTTTCCATAGAGATTAGCAGAGATAGAGAGTATTGGCTTGAGAGAGCCAATTTTCATCTGGAGGGTCTATTAGAGAAGGAAAATAAAGATATTTACATTCAGAGGAAGATGGAAAAACACTATGCCATGAGAAACAAGATTGCAAGGGAGAAGCTTAAACGAGCCCATGCAAAGATTTGGGCTTTGACTGAGTCAAAGGATAATTTTAACATTCTTTCTGAGGTATCCCTCCAGGCCTCCAACCCTTGATCAACAAAAAAATTCCAATTTTGGCACACTTTGTGGAAATTTTGATTTTTGGACAGTTTAGCACACAGAAAATTGGCTAAACACGTCGTGCCACTAGCGTTGCGCTCTTTTTGGGGGCATCCAAATGGAAAATGGTCAATAGCCTCTTGTTCATAACGATGAGTACATAAACCTCAGCAATTTTCAGGATATTTGGAGTAGAACTGGTCCATGGAAGAGGCCAAAAACTACCAAAAAATCATGTTTTTGCCCTCTTTTTGACCCTGGCACTGCATGTTTCCAGTCTTGGGAGAACATGTTTCTGACAGGGCAGATGGACACCATTTTTGAAATTGGAGGCATAATTAGAGATTACGCTCAGATATATTTCCAATGAGCTATCATGGAGATCATTTGGACATCGGGAAGGCCTGCAAAAATTGTTTGTAAGACAAGCCATGTTTTCTTTCATGGTGCTGCACGTTTATCAAGGAATTGACAAATTTCATTGTTTTCAACATTTTCAACTTTTTGAGTTTTTGATTGGGCAAATGGGAAAATTAATGATTTAAATAGTCAATATGGATGTAAAAATCATGTTTTCAATTTTATCTAGGGTATATGCATTAGATAAGTCTTCTAGGAGGTGAAATGAATCAATTTCCTGTTTTTTAGAGGTAAATTGTTGAGTTTTCCTAGTATTTAGATTATTTTTGGGAGTGGGTGAAACATCTCCTCCTCTCATGAATTCAACTCCTTGAGGCTAGGGAGAGTGGTTTTGAGGCCTATTTTATGTATTATTTCAGTCATTGTAATGGTTGGACTCACTTGGAGCTTTGGCATATCAAGAGACATCTTTGTATATTAGTTTGGCTTGGACATTAATAGAAATTTGCAGCTATTTTCTTGGGATCCATGTCATGTGAGTTTTATACATAGTTTCCTCTCTGTTATCAATTTTTTTTAATGTATTGTTAATTCATAAACCATTTCATTTCTGTAATATACTAGATTTCAAGTTTCAAAGGCAGAATCCATATGTATTTATACTCTGTTTTGGGAAATTTATTATATTGTGTTCATTCTCTTTAGTTTAGGGAAAATAAATTTCACATGCTTTCCATAGCTCATCACCAGTCTCTTCACCTCACATAATCAACTTTTAATGCCTAAAACATTCTACCTACCTTTCTCCTTGAAACCCTTGCAGATTTTGACCTAATCTCCTTGCCTTAGCTATTTGTCTCCTCCTGATCCAACAAACCCTACACAAATCAAAATCAAAACCCCTAGTATTCCTTAGCTAGCCTAAAATATTTTTCATCCTGCCCTCTTAGCTGTAATTCTATTGAGAGGTCCCTCACTGACTTGGTAGGTCTAGATACCAAGTCTAAATTTTGGTTTGAGGTTACCTCAGGATTGCTTCTCTCAGCCTTGAGGTTCAATCCGGGTGATAACATTTTGGCGACTCAGCTTGGGAAAGAAAAAGTAAGATTAGATCTTCCTTAGGAAAGGTCATCCAAGTTTAGATCTGATTGTTGATGGTGAACAAAAGTTGGACACATATGAAGGCTGAAACATTCACCTGGTGACTCCGTTCACTGAACGATCCAGAAAATCAACATCTCATGGTGAATCCACTACATGAAGATCAGTAGGTTCAAGATTTTTCAAGATGGAAACTGTTGCAAGAAGGTATGCTCCCATGAGCCGAGATCACATTACAGATTTCCAAAATAAAATTCCTAAGGTAGATTGGCAAAGGAATTTTCCTATATTAAAAAATCTGAAAGGTAATGATGCTGCTCTTCATCTGGTGAGGTTTCACATCCATGTGCGTAGATTAAATATTGATTTTCCTGAAGATTGCTTGATGGAGAAATTCACGGCCATTCTCGAAGATGAAGCCCGATCTTGGTATGAAATTTTTCCACCTTATTGTATTTGTTATTTAAAGGATTTTCATACCATATTCTTTGAAAGGTATAAAGAATCTTGTCCATCCTTAATATTATTTCAGAACTGTTGTAAACATGTTGATAGTTTTATTGAAAAACTTGAGAATTTTTATGGAGATGATGAATTCATGGATGATTAGATCATGGAAGCCCTGTATGACAATCCATTTTAGCAGCATAGAAAAATATTAGAGGATACTTATCAAGATGCTTAGGAAATTTTGCAGCAGGATGAAGATCTTTGTATAGTTGAAAATGATGGAAGGCAAGGTCTTATTTCAGATTTGATTGCAGAAAAAGATGGTATGCAGGAAAATAAGGTTCCAATCTCAGATTGTGGTAAAGTCAAGCTGGCTGATCCAGATCTAGATTCAAATTGTGATGATGAAGAGTATGTTCTTCCATATCCCATGAAGGAGAGATCTATTATTGAGGTCACCTCAAATGAAGAAAACAAATTTATAGACCTAAGTGTTCTCATCCCATTAGAAAAAAGTCTTCACAAGGAGGTAATCCATTCCCTTTATGAAAATCAAGATGAGATCTTTGTTCAAGTGAGTGAAAAATGTTCTTTGGATGAATCTGTGGTAGATGATAGAAATTTCAGTTTTGGGTTTCAAGAAAAATATGATGTTTTCCCTATTATGAATAATGAGTGTGATAAAAAACATTAAAATCTGGTTGCCATGTCATATGAAGATGATCAAAAATATATTCAAATTGCAGAGGACCAGAGCATTGAGGACTGTCATTCAGATTTTTCTTCCCATGTCTCATGATTTGAATTGTGTTTTCAAGAAGAAATATGCTCACCTACTTGTTCAGAATTTTTTGAAGACCAGGAACATACTCTTGGTGAGGTACATTATGAAAAGATATCAAATTCAAGAGAAAAAGCTACCTTGTTTATTCCATATCAGTAAGAACTAAATTTTCTTGATTTTCAAGATCCCTTCGACAGTATTTTGCAAGCACTAGAGAAGATGAATATTCTCTCGTTTGTCATCATAAGTCTTGGTTTCAGTTTTTATTGTGAGTTGACTACATGTACATCATTATGCCTGCTCGAGGCAAGTGAGAGCAGAATTCAAGCAAATAACCATCTACTAGATTGGTTACTCTGGATGGATCACTTCACATGCTTGTATATATGTTTTCAGTAGGCCGATGGTTGTCATAGGGTTTTGAAGCCCTCAAGTCTTGGTGATGTACGACCATCAATATGTAGGGTAATTTCAATTTTTTAAGTTTTTCTTTAGTCAATCTTGAGTCGGTTTTGAGTCAGTTTATTGTGTCAATTTTCCCTCAGTATTTAGTTTTTAGCTATTGAATCCATTGCCCAATGAAATATGCACTTGTTCTACGGTGTTCTTGGCACCTCTGAGGTACTACCATCCCCAACTGGGGCCAATTTTAGTGTCAGTTTTTACATACTTCCACAAGGGATCAAAACCCATATGCATCTGCATGTTTTGTGTCCCATTCCTAATAAATTTTTCATCATTCCATTAGGTCATGACTGAAAAATTGTTCCTTTGGTGGTTTTCCTTGTCAATAAACTCCACTCTCTCAAAGATTCATATTTCTGACTCATTCCCATGTCCCCTTTAGCATAATAACATCTATGGAAATGCTCTGTTCAATTGGAATTCTTTAAAGTCAAAATCTCATTCAAAATCAGGTCAAAAAGCAGTCCCATTAGGTCATTAGGGTTTTTCATTTTCCAAGGTCATTGATTCATTCTGTTGAGGTTAGCACATATATGAGAGGGATTGATTATGATCATAATTATGCATTGATTATGTTTTAAGGATTTTACTTTCAGTTTCAGGAATTTTTATCAAAATGTCATTTTGATAAAAGGTCACCTATGTAATTTATTTAAATTTATTCAATTGTACTTTTATGTTATAATATGTAATAATTTTAATCCCAAGTTTTGAAAGCCATTATGTCAAGATTCAGTGAGAAAATGAAAAAGCCAACTCCATGAATTCAGCAACCAGCAATGTAAAAAAGTGTTAAAGAGTATTAGAGATAAAAGGAAAAAGACAACAAACATCAGAAAGTGGTTTTTTTAAACTTAAATTAAATCCATATTCTTATAAAGCCTATCAAACATTTGAAAAGATCCATGGTTTCCTTTGTAATTATCACAAGTATTTAGGAAGAGAAGATTTTTTGAGTTCTTGGGAGAAATTGTGCTAAGTTTTGTGGCGCGACACGTTTACAAGACTGGCATTGCACATTTGCACCGGTGTTGCGTGCCTGTGCAGTGGTGTTGTGCCCTTGCCAGGAGATATCCATGTTAATTGCGTTGGCACTGTGTGCTCGGACCAAGGCATTGCACCTTTGGATAGGCGTTGCACCCTCAGCAAGTGGCACGCGTGCCTAGAAAATAAATTTTACTAAGTGTTCAAGCCATTCAAGAAAGCTCAAAACTACTTCAAATTTCTCCTATAATCATCCAACCACTTATACGCAGTAAGTAAATATCATAATCCTTGTTTATAAGCTATTTGGTCCCTCTTGAATGAATTGAAGTGGAACCCTAAATTAAACCCTAATTTCAGTTTGTGATCATACTCTATACATTTGTTTCATCCTCCTAAACAGAATATCAGTCATCGACAGGGTAATTTCATTGATTCAGGGTTTTCATTGATTTAGTTTGCCCCTTCACTCATTCCCTACACTCATTCCTTTAACATTTTGAGCTAGCCGTTGCATCCCTTCCCCTCATCTCATTTCAGTTTTACCCTAGGGTTTCATAAGTCAGAGTTTAGAGATGTCATAAGAATAAGACAATGGCATTTTTGGGGCACAAATTCCTAGAAGAAAGGACCATTAGGGAGGGAAAATAAATATTTTTGAACCCATCAATACTGGAGAATTTATGTCCTCTCCTCTCACTGTGTCTTGCTTTAAGCGCGTGGGCTACTTTTAGTTTTGTAAGAGAATGCAACAAGTCCAAAATCACCAGGAGTTAACAAGACTGTTCATCACCAATCTACATGACAAACATGTTACTCTTGCTACAGTTACCTTTGATATGTCCACCAATGCTATTGCAGCTATTACAGGGATTCCTAGTTTGGGAGAGAGGTGGTTTAAACAAGAAAACTTGGATATGAGCTATTATGAACCATACATCAAACCTAGGTACAAGGATGAGAAGAAATCAATTTTCCCTTTCTCTCATCTCCTTGACCAGTATGCCCCTATGATGAAAATAATAATGAATTATTTCACTTTTGAGGGGAGGTTTACATGACTTTACTCATACAATATCCGGCCCCTCATGCATTTCACTAGAGTTAGAATGCTACACTTACCTTACTATCTTTTCCGCAACATTCACAAGATTACTTACATTGTGCAAAAGGGGGATCACAATCATTAAATGCAGAGTATATTTCATCATTCACTCATCAAAATGCTGGTCATGGACCAGCTTCAAAAAAAAAAACATTTCATGGGATGCATTCATGCAAATGAGGTTTTGACTACCCCACCTAGCCATCATGAGCAGGATATCCCTTTTTTTTCTCATCCTCCCATACCTACTTCTCCATCACATCCCGTCGTTCATACATAACCACCCACTCACATCCATTCACCTCATGTTGATCCTACCTCATGGCCTTTCTATAACCTTTCACCATCACATCACGATACCAGGGCATCAAGTAGTGAAAGGGACATTGATGCAGCTTTCACTAAAATGACTGATATTGTGCCATTTCCCATGACATATTAGAGAGGCCATAGGAATTTTTGCTTCACATGGTGTGAAAGGGTCCATGCCTTCTTCATCAGAAAAACATGTAAAAAAGGGGAAGAAAAAGGCTACATAGGCTATCATTGTTGAGCAGTGGGACAAACATGAAATTGAGCAGGAGCTTCAGTTGATTGAGACTAATGATGAGGATGAGGATAGAGCCACTAGTGCAGTGATTAGAGGCAAGGAGGCCAATATTAGTGAGCTTCAAGCTAATATTGATACAGCACAGTACGTGATTGACTTTCTTGAGCTAGAAAATCAACAGTTGAAGACTAAGAAAACCATTAGTGAGGTCAAGGAAATCATAGCTCAGAGAGAGGTGGGAAAGGCCAAGGCCTTGCTGGAGGAAACCTTGGGAAAATTTGATGATAGTGATGATGAGGAAGATCAGCTTCTAAGATGGAGACTAAGGAGACTAAGGAAATTTGGGCTAAAGAGGGCTTTAGCTCGGGAAAGGCAGAAAGAGGCTGAATTGGCAGAGTAACTTACTCCAAGTGAGTTGCTTGCCATAGAGATTCGAAAAGATAGAGATTCTTGACTTGAGAGAGTCAATTTTCATCTGGATGGCCTGCTATAGAAGGCAAAGAAATATATTTACATTCAGAGGAAGATGGTCAAACACTATGCCATGAGAAACAAGATTGAAAGGGCAAAGCTTAAACGAGCCGATTCAAAGATTCAGGCTTTGACTGAGTCAAAGGAGAAGGAAAAGTTGAAAATTATTGCTGAGGTGTCCCTCCAAGCCTCCAACCCTTGATCAATAAGAAAATTCCAATTCTTTCACACTTTGTGCAAATTTTAATTTTTGGACAGTTTAGCACACATAGAATTGGCTAAATGCGCAGTGCCACTAGTGTTGCGCTCTTTTTTGTTTCATCGAAATAGAAAATGGTCAGCATCCTCATATTCATAATGATGATTACATCAACCTTAGTAAGTTTCATGAGATTTTTAGTAGAACTGGTCCCTCAAAGAGGCCAAAAACTACCAAAAAATCATGTTTCTTCCCCCTTTTTGACCCTGGCGCTCAGCGTTTACTTGTCTTGGGAGAACATGTTTTTGGTAAGGTATATGGACACCATTTTGGAAACTGGAGGCATATTTGGACACTAGACTCAGATATCTTTCCAATGAGCTATCAGGGAGCTCATTTAGACATCAATAACGCTTCCAAAAGTTTGTTTCAAGACAGGTCATTTTTTATGTCATGGCGCTGCGCATTTACCAAGGAATTGGCAAATTTCACCGTTTTCAACATTTTTTACTTTTTGACTTTTTGATCTGGTAAATGGGAAAATTATTGATGTAAATTTTCAATATGGATGTAAATATCATGTTTTCACTTTTATCTATGGTACATGCATCAGATAAGTCTTCTAGGAGGTCAAATGAATCAGTTTCCTCTCTTTTAGAGGCAAAATGTTGAGTTTTCCTAGTCTTTAGATTGTGTTTGGGAGTAGGTGAAATAGATCCTCCTCTCATGGATTCGACTCCCTAAGGCTAGGGAGATTGGTTTTGAGGCCTATTTAATGTATTGTTTCAGTCATTTTAATGGTTGGAATCACTTGGAGCTTTGGCATATCAGGAAACATCTTTGTATATCAGTTTGGCTTGGACATTAATAGAAATTTGCATCTATTTACTTGGGATACATGTGGTATGAGTTTTATACATAGTTTCCTCTCTTTTATCGATTTGTTTTAATTTATTGTTAATTCACAAACCATTTCATGTCTATAATATACTATATTTCAAGTTCAAAGGAAAAATCCATATGTATTTATGCTTTGTTTTGGGAAATTGTGTATAATGTGTTCATTCTCTTTAGTTTAGGGAAAATAAATCTAACATGCTTTCCCTAGCTCCTCAAAAGTCTCTTCACCTCACACAATCATCTTTTAATTTCTAAATCCTTATACCTACCTTTCCCCTTGAAACCCCTGCATATTTTGACCTAATCTCCTTGCTCTAGCTGTTTGGCTCTTCCTGATCTAGAAAACCCTACAAAAATCAGAATCAAAACCCCCTATATTCCTTAGCTAGCCTAAAATATTTTTAATCCAACCTTATTAGCTATGATTCTATCAAGAGATCCTTCTCTTACTTGATAGGTCTAGATTCCAAATCTAAATTTTGGTTTAAGGTTACCTCAGAATTTCCTCTCTCAGCCTTCAGGTTCAATCCAAGTGATAACAAGCACTATTTCATGTGTTGTTGTGCTTGCACCTATTTGTGACCTGCTCACTTCAGTCACACTCGCTTATAGCCCACTCGCTTGACTCACTATTGCATGAACCGTGCTCTTCTAAACTCGAATGTCTTTTAGAACTTTATGGGCATCTAACAAAACCTTCTTGTATTGTTCTGAAATATTACCCCATAGGTGCTCCGTGACGTTCTTGAAAATATCTCCTATTTTGTGGAGGTCCCCCTCAGTGAGGACCATCTCTTCTGGGTCGACGGACCTATCAAACTTCACCTTCTTCCTTCTGCCTCCCTTCTCTGGCTATCACCTCTTGGTAGTAAAAGGGGAGTCGGGGTCGGATGTATCCATAATTGTGCTATCGCCGTGAGCTTCGCCCCCTCCTGTCTCGAGAACCTTAGTCTCTATCTGAAATTCCATTGTTGTCTATGTACTGGGCACGAATGTAACTTTATTACACATATTTTCGGTGTCCTTCTTTCCTGTCCTTATAGGGGACTTCACACCAATCATCCATGCCTGCTCCGTGCGTTTGGTAAGTGGAGTTAAATAATCACTTGGCCATGCACTGATGATGGATTCAACATCCTTTTCTTAGACTAGGTACGACAATTTGTACTAGACCCCAACGAGGTCATTCATTGTCTAAATATGAATGCGTTGCAAATATTCTTTGAACTCTGCGAACTGCTGATATTTTTTCACAATCGTTGGTGATAGCTGGGGATTTTGGCTAATCAGGGTGTGCAAACTCATTTAAAATCTAACATAAAATTTTTTGTTAGCTATGACCCTGGATGGCTCCTTCAAATTCCCTAGTGTGGCATATCTAGAAGCCTCACATATATCAGGGTCTGCAATGGGGAACTATGATTCCTCATGATCCCTCCAGGCCAACAATGTTATCAATAGAAAGATCCACTCGTAGTGGAACTGCTTGCCCTCTTCTTGAGCTTCTCTACAATCTACAAGGAACTCACTACATAGATACTCCACCCAATTATAAAAAACGTCTTTGGCGAACTACACATCCATTGATATTACCAGCGTAGAAACCTCCTCTACGCAGCTCTTTTTCATAAATTTCCTATCTAAAATGTGTGCAAAAAAGCACATTGATCTAAAAAAAATGGAATGAATTGAATAACCGTTGCTTCCCTTCATTAGATTGAAATATTTCTTCATCTGGTCTATGAGCTACTTGTCCTGATATTTGCCTACAAAATATTTTGCAGGGTCCAAGTCGAGGCAAGGAAGGGACGTAATCTTTTGTATTAACATCAAATCAATAGGTACCTTCTTACCTATAAACAAGAAATCATTGTGCCTTAATGCCAATAGTTTGTGTACACAAATCTTGTTAGTTATAATTCGCCCAAATTGTGGCACATACAGCATGTTCAGTATCCCTGCATCATCGATTTCAACTACCCACTTCATTGGCTCCAATATAGTTACTCTGCCTTTATAGGTTTTTTGGCACAAATACCAACTTGGCTCAAAATATGGGTATTTACAATGATCATTGAAGTCCCAATATTCCATATGCAGCTGAGGCAGCTTGCCCAATAAATCCCCTTTGAACGACAACTCATCCAGAATCAATGGCATAAATATCTTTTACTTAACTACGTCGGGATCCTTTGTGAGTCTCTTAGCATCTAGCTTCCATGACAAGATATAAGAAGGCAACCTAGAGATAGGTTCAACCTCCTCGACATTTATTAGCAGATACTTCTTCTTCATCAGACTCTTTAATCTCAACAACATTCTTCTGTTGGTCTTTGTTAACCTTACTCCACTGTTCCTTAGGTATTTTACTCTGAGGCGACATTCACAGTACCAAATTCTTCAAATTTTTGCATGGATCACATCACCAACGGTCTACTTTCAGGGATACCTCGACCCGCTACTATATGCAGGTGCTGTAGTCATCATTATTCATTCTAGATTTGACGGGATTGTGTGTCCTATCTCGGCTCTAAGGAATTTGTATCTCAAAACCTCAAAGCCATATTTTGACATGCAGTGACTTACTTAGTGCTCTTGTAAACACAAAATCTCACTTCTAAATCTTAGAGCGTAAAGTATGTCAATGTGGAGAAAGATTCATGATTTATAGAGAAATTACAATTCAAAACTCATGATTTCCAGATACTCCTCATAAATGTATATTTGGTGGCAGATCCATCTAGATATGCCTATTAAATGAATCCCTCCCACTCCTTTTAATGGCCAAATCATTGTCCAATCAACTCTTACTGTTCCAACAATTAATTTTTCTACTAAATTTTCCAAAATCACCTAATTGGTGTAGTTCTACCTCCCTCGGTGTAGTTTCCTCCATCTACGCCCGATTTATTCATTCCACATAATACTTATATTATGCCTAAACCAACTTTCGATAGAATCATTTATAGCCCTATGCTCTATTTCAAGTAGGCACCTGTAGATCTCCTCCCCCAACACAAAAAATTTTACTAAGTATTTTAAACTAGACTGATTGTAACATTCTTGGGCTTGTTCCAACTATGCAACCCAATCAGGTTGTACCAGAGTTCTCTGCTCAACAGTAATTAGGAATAATATTTATTTTCATTCTTGAAGAACCTCATTAATACACTCCCAGCCATCGAGAAATCCATAGGTCAATAAGAAAATTTCAGTCATTGCATATGAATCTATGCTACTATGGCATAGATTTATTTAAAGATACTATTGTCGAGGTATCGTATCCAAGGAAATAAAGAATATATGCACCCATTCAGGTTGGGGGTTTTCACCCCAAGCTATGGTCCAACGAGATAAATTATTGGGAGGATCATCTCTACCATTGTACATCTCCATGATGTTAGTGCCTACATGGCCAAATATGAGTCTTATTAGTTTGAAAAAATCCTTCCATCCTCCTAGAATTTCTCTGTCTGCACCCCACCATCAGGCCGGATTGGACCTTAATGTGAACTCTAAAGCTTCGTATCTTTGTTCTGCAAGCACCTTTTGCTCAAATTGTTCCAAAAATAGGACAACATTCATAGTTGCATCATAAAATGGCAAGTAACACACCTCCAATGTGAGATTGTGAAGTGATTTGGTAACTGTTTTACATCACACCGTAGTTATTTCATGTAAGTGATTCTTCCAATTCTCCAAATATTCATCAGAGTATCAAACACGTGAACTTTTCCACTCCAAACATATTCTGCCATCATCAGTGGGGTTAGTCCAATATTCATCCTGCGTAGTAAGCTTATAGATTTGATCAATATTACCATATTCATGCTAGACAGGCTCTGTATAACATGCACCTTTAGAGGAATCCATTGGAAAAATAACTCGGGTACCATCCTTCTCAAATACCATTTGCCTATTCTTTAGATTGATTATAGTGTCCATGTATCAAGCCAAATCAAATATAAGAAATGCAGGATATGGATTATTATCATCAATGATCTAAATAACCTCAAAGTCGTCTAACACACTTGCTCCATCAATATCTTTGTTGAAGCCCCCAAATCAACCCATAGGAATGAGCTTCTATTAGTTTTCCATCCTTAGATGGATCAGCGACCATTTCATCTTAGGCCTTCCGATCAATTCCCATGTTTTTTTTGGCAGAATGTTGGCATCTCATACCATACCCATAATGAATTGATCCATATCATAATCTCTTATTTGCGCAGTCAACCGGATCTCCCAGTTGGTTCTCTTCTTATTTTCATACACTTTGTTTACTGCACACTTTTCCAATCGTGGCTCTTCCTTGCCAGCGTAGTTATATATCAGTTCCTGTAACCCCTATAAAAACTTCTTATCCCTTACCAATTTCATATAGGTCTGTAGAAAGGATGCCAAGATGGATGGGTTAGCTTCCTTTCCTTCAATATCCTCCTCAAGCTTCTTCTTCAATAGGAATAACCATCTCTACACGGTTGATTTTGAACCTTCAGGAGTCATAAATTTCTTCTTCGCTTCCATGAATGTCTCTTTCTCATGCTATATATTGAATCCAACATTCTTATATTCAGCTTTTCGAACCCATGTCTCCGTCATAGGTCACTTTTCTTCTACGCGGTCTTCTCCGATATTCACACTGCTGCACATTACTATGTTAATGCTCATATATGCCTCAGGTGGTTCAACACTCATCAGTTTTATGTTTTGAGTCGGCTACTGGTTGTGCTTCTCTTGAATTTTAGCTAATAAAATGGGAAAATCTTCAATTTCATGACCAAATTCTTGACAATACTTACAGGAACCTGTAGTAGGATTCTGAAAATCCCTGTAAAAATACCCAAGTTGTCCACAGTTGTAACATATAATCTTCCCTCATCCACGACCAACACCTCCTCCTCAGCCAAGCCCTTGGCCTTGGAAAACTCCTCACATTGTTAGTGAGCCCGGAGCTTCTATACCTTCTACTTTCATTCTATATGTGCTAGGACTATGTTGTATCATGAGATCATAGCTTCGAAAATATTGTTCATCATTTCCCATTGAACTGTAGTAATTACATAATAATTTCTTTGGTGATCTGATATATTTTTTGTAGCAGATGAAAATAATCAATGGAATGTTGGCGTACAACTTTGCATATGCTACACCAGAAATTAGACCCTACACTTGGTCCAGTGCTTGGCCCAGGATTCAATGGACTCGGTATCCCGGTGCCCAAATAACCCATATAAACCGAGCACTTCTCCTTATAATAATCCTCCGCTTTGCACTTGATACACCAGAATTCTGACCTTATATCGAGCCTAACCGCCTTTTCCTTCTTTAGATGTTGGAGCTCCATAAGCAAGCTCACCAACTATGTTTTAATCTGTTGAACTCCTATGCTAGTATTAGGTACCGACGAAGCATCAAGCTTCATCGAGATCTATAACACTTTTTATTTGGTTGCAATCTTCTATTGTGATAATGGAAATCTAAGATGAGGCAACAACATAGAAATATAGTATTCTTTATCTTGTTCACCAGGGATCTTGAAGTTGATTTGGCTTGGTAATGTCTTAAATCTCTGTTCTAACTCCCACACAATCTCAGTAACCAACTTCTTAATTTCTTTGATCTCTGTGATACACTGGGACTGTGACTTTTGTTTATTGAAATCAACATTCAATGCAGTATTCATCTCAACCAATGTAGCATTTGTGTTCATCGTAGTATATTTCATATACTAGGACAATGCTCTATCTTGCAACAATGTAAACAATTGCACTTTCTTCAAGTTTTTATCTGTAATATTCTGTGGACTCCATATTGCTTCTGCAACAAACTAGAATTGTTCACAATCATCTGATCCTTTAAACACATGAAGCTTCAGTGGTTGTGCCATGGTGAATGGGGGAGGTTGAGGATGGGCCTCACTAATGGGACTGTAATAAAGCTCCAAATTTTCACCTCCACAATGCACTATTATGCCACATAGGACACCTTTTCTTCCTTGCAAGCGAGCATGCCAAGATTATTTGGGAAGCGTACTACAATTGGGTTTCCAGAAATTTCTACGTCGAGAAAATAGTGGCAGTACTGCAGAATAATTTCTATTGGTCGAACCTTCGACATGATTTGTGGAAGTACATCAGATCCTGCACTACCTGCACTATTTACAAACTAACCATTAAGAAGCAAGGCATATATACTACAATTCCTACCCCTAGTTAACCTTTCGAGTCCATATCCATCGATTACATGTCGTACCTTCCTTCTATGAAGCATGGAAATCAATGTGTTTTTTTGTTCTTGTCAAAATATTATCTAAAATGGTCATTATGGCGGCCTACAAGAAGAATATCACAAGAGAATCCACTGCTAAACTCTTCTTTGAATGAGTGTGGATGCACTATGGGATCCCATAGTCCATTGTTTTAGATTGGGATAACAAGTTTCTATGTACATTTTGGTCAAGCCTTTAGTTAATTTTGGACACCAAGCTCACTAAGTCCACAACCTTCCACCCCCAAACTGATAATGGTAATCAACAAGATGATCGTACACATTCTGCGCTTGTACAACTCAAAGAATCCATGCACATGGGATGAAGGCCTCCCCTATTTCTAGCACAAAAATAACTAGGCTCTCCACAGCTCAACTGGCCACAACCCGTCTCAAGTGGGCTTGGGATTCCAACCACTATGTCCACTGATGTGGCCATACCATTTGCAGCTACTCTGGAAGATTCAACTCATATCTAGTCCGAAGCCGACAAGGTAAACAACTTCATTGAGAAAATTCAACACATCCTCCAACACGTCCATGACATATTGGACATAGCCAATGCTATGTACAATATGCGACATGATCAACCTCTGGTGCCACACAAGTTCTAGGTGGGTGACAAGGTTTGGCTACATTTTTAGAAGGAGCGCCTCATTGGGTGCCACTACAATCTTTGCCCGCTTTGATATGGGCCATAGAACATCACCAAGGCGGTAGTGGAAAATTTCTTCGAGCTCAGTATTCCACCATTCCTTGGTCTACACCCAGTCTTCAATGTGGACTACCTACGACCTACTTTCCACCATTACTCGACACATCCGATATTGTAGAACAACCCACACCAATAGACTTAAACCCCGACTGCATGGAAAAAACTACAATTTATCATATCATGGAAACCCAGATCAAGAACACCTTCCAACGAAGGATCTAGCTACATAGAGTTTTCAAAGCAGGCCAAATCATTCATGAGGGAAAGGGGTTCACAAGGGACTAGATTTAAAAAAAAATTCCTCACCACATGGAGGCTCTGCATGTAATGAGGACCATTGCTTCCTAAGGGGGGAGGACTGATCCATGTGTATGTCAGTGGCCACCCACCTATTCCACCTAGACCTCCATTCAGTTTCATTAGTTTCCTTATTTATAGAAGCATTTACTATTTTTAGCATTTTTTCGAGTCCTAAGCTTCTGGAGCATTTTTTTACCACCTAAACCGCTTTTTTTTTAGGTTTGTATCCTGCAAAAAACCTATAGTACTCATATGTATATATATTTTCAACGACATATCATAAGCACCAAAAATAGATAATATGACCAAGTTATGACCCAAGGAAGTTGGCTGCCCAGGAAATGCCAACGAGTCCCACATACTCTTGGCGTTTAGTCTCCTGGGGTTATGGTTTTGGTTGTTTATGGTTTTCCCATGTTTTTAAATATTAAAAATTCCCTTGAGCCTCATTTTAACACAGTTCAGAGGCATGTAGCCACCACATCTCTTCATAGAGATAATATACCATCGCCTGACCTAGCTCATTTTCCATTTTTTATGTAAGAATTTTCCAATCTTTCATATTAATGAAATGAAGTTTTATTCTTTCTACATCTCTATGTTTATGTTTATTTTTATATTTCATTGTGTTCCTGCATAATTTTTTATCAACACAATTACAAAATTTTATTACACAACAACATAGATCATGTAGGACACATGAACAACATATTTCGCTCAATGTAACAACTTTGTAATGACTTAAGACAAGTGTGACACCAAAGATACACTTTGCGACGACCGTGACAACGCTTGTGTAAAAATTCTTAAAAAAAAGGAAACACTTGTGACAAATGTCTACATGATAGGATCAACTCATTTATACAAAGAAAACCCCTTTAAACTACCAAAATAATCTCATGTACATTGTGCGACACTTAACATATGTGATAAGTCTTACTGTTTACGATGACAGTATACAAGACCAAGGCAGGCTCCGAAATTTGACGTAGGCCAAAATTTTGGAGGGTGTTGTAGTAGCGACAATAGTAAGACTTAACTATTCAAGTGAAAAATTACTGATGGAAAAATGTAAGATTGCAATTGAAATGAAGCACTATAGTCTAAACCACACATAATACCGGAGATGGTAGAGACAAAAATTTCATCACATTTTCTTATCTTTCTTATTATGAAAAATAGTTTGTGACAAAAAATATATTGCACCCCAAAAATGCTAAATGAGATGTGTGTGGGTGACACAAATGACCAGATTGAAATATAGGGTCATTTTCATGATGTGGTAGGTGGGAAAATCATAAATAACATAATTAATGGCATCCTATATGCATAGCTCTTGTAGGTATGGAAACCACAAGACAAGTATAGACCCATTTATGTGGTTTTATGCACCTAAATGTTTCTTGCGAGATTTCACATAATCTCCAAGCATAATTCTAGAGTCAAATCAACATCAAATAATTTCATGGATTCATCTAGGATAGTTTTCAACCATCTTGAAATATAATTGTGTTTACGTAACCTATAATCAGCCTCATGGATGACATTGAAGCATTGATGGACAAATAAATAGATAAAAAAGATGTAATTGGAAACTCCAAAGACCCAATCATCATTAAGGACACTCAATAATTAGGAAATTTGTAGTAGTCCTAGTGAAAAGAAGACAACGTGGTCCCTAAGATCTAGCTCTACACACTCTAAATAATTATATAAACTCTCTAAAGATTTATAGATTGAAAGATGAATAATTATAGAATCTCTCAACTTATCTTTCTACTTATAGTAATTATATATATATATAATTTAGACCACACAAAAGTTTCTTTTCCTTTTACTCAAAATTTTCTTTGGCTCAAAACAATCCATTAGTTATTGCCTGTTATAGAATGTTCAAAAAATTGTTAATATTAATTATAAAATATATGATATAAAATAAACAAACTTATAATATAATAATAATAATAATAATAATAATTTAATTACATTACAAATATTCACTAAAATAATTTATGTGAAAACATATTTTCTAACCTCTCATTCACTTGAATTTCATTTTTTTTTGGGTTTCGCTAAAGAGGTTTGAAATAAATTAAAAAGAAAAGAAAAATTAACCTAACAAAAATACAAATTAAAATAATTATAACTTTAAATGATTATTAGTTACATATAAAATCAATTACAAATGTTTATCAAATACAACATGACTACTTTTATAGTAAACTAAGTTGAAAATCAAGCTCTAAGAATATAAAATATGCCCATACAAAAAGATTTAATATATATATATATATATATATATATCTGTGTGTGTGTGTGTGTGTGTAAACTTGTTATGTTATTCTTTTCCTTTTTAAAAATTAAATGTATATATAAATCAAGAAATATTAACATTGTTTATATACATACATACATACATACATAGATATATATATATATATAAAGGAAAAAAAACAAAATTATGGTGTATATGTAAGCTATTTATTGAAAATAAGCTTGGAGTATGTTCTAAAACAATTTATGCTTGATTAAAAATTATTATTTCTCTTTCTTTGAAATAAAGAAATGGTTAACAACTCAATATCCAAAGGCATATAGTAAGATCAAAAGTCTTCCCTCTTATGGACCATCAATGGGTAATTCCACGTGACACGTCTTTTTTTATATAAATAAAAGTAATGATTCAACGTACAATAGAAAAAAAAGTGAGTGGTCGATCGCTCCATTACTGAAGAAAGAGAGCGATGGTTAGATCCACTAATGGAAAAATCAAGTGATGGCTAGCTCCAGTGCTAGTTTGACACCTAATTTATGATGGATTTCCCCTATGAAACTAAAAAAAGTAACTTATTCGAAAGAAAAGTTAAGGGGCATAGTTCCACTCTTTTATGAGAAATAGAAGACAAAATAAAATAATAGTCAAGTTCTTATGCTTCAACATACCTGATGCTATATAGAACTAAGGGTTAGGAAAATTGGCTAAGTTCCTATTGGTAAAGCACCTTGTTGATGAGATTTCACAAGGTCATCTCCCATAAACCATCTTGGAGTTACGCTTTGCTAATGATATGCCTTCTCATAAATCATGTTGGTGCTATTATTTTCAATCGATATCCCTTAGAGTATTTTACCCACACTCAAGCAACTCATGAGTGTTTTGAAATCCCAATTTTTCTATTCATGGTTGGGAAAATAGAGAAATATTAAAACGTATTACATCTAGTAAAACACCTCTGCCTCAGTCACAATGATCTACCCCAACATCTAAACAGTGTTTGGAAATCCAAAATTCCCCTCCATTTTGAAGAATAGTCTACTTAGATAGCCCATACACACCAAAAAAAAGTGTTATATTTCCTCTAGGAGGGAAATTATTCAAGGAAATTGATGGTGAACTAAGAGAAATTATGAGCTTTGTCACAATAAAAAAATGTTTCTCAGCTAATACCGCCCAAAATTTCTGATTCCATATAAACCAAAGACCATATTTTCCTAGATGTGAAATTTTTAAAAGTGTATGATTACATTTAGAAAGTCGCTACAACCTACCAAGACGAGTTGTTGTAAAATTATTAGAGCATTAATATAGATCTAGCTGAAGAATAATTGCACAAAGTTGCAAAAATTGAATAATAAAAATTGGGATTGAGAATAAATTTGTTTCATCAATATTGGTTTGAGAATCAATACATAAACAAGCTAATTTAATCTTATTTTTAAATGCAATAACTACGGATAATTAAATGTAACTAAAGCTAAGTGTGCTTTTATGTTTTGTTAATGTGCACATGCACCACATGCAAGCACTAGAGTTAACTAACTAAATCCAAGTGCACATCACATGAAAGCACTAAATCGAAGTGCACATCACATGCAATAACTAGAGTTGAATTGAATTTAATTAAGGCCAACTATGTTCATGTACACCAACACCTCCCCTTAAGCATAAGTTAGGCGACTGTGATGAAAAGTGATTGAGTCCTGACAACAAGGTAATTTTAGGTACCCATATACAATTCATGAAAAGAGGAAAGAGGGAATACCAAGCGGGAAGAAAACACCCCCTCAAACTACAATTCAACAAGTAGAAAAAAAAACTATTAGGTAGTTGTGTCCTTCACCCTGAGATGATATGGCAGAAATAAAAACTTCGGATCAGTGAAATTCCTGGTGAAGATATCATCAGTCTACTTGGAACTAGGACAATATTGAAGATTGATGATCTCATCATGAATTTTGTATAATTAAGTGCATTTGGATCTCGATGTGCTTGGTCCACTGCTACTAAAATGGATATCCACAAAATTTTAGCATACTTTTATTATTGTATGTGATGATAGTTGGACGATGGAAACTGATCCTAAACTCATATTGTAAATGTTGTAGCCAAATGGCGTAAATAGTGGAATTGACCGCTCCTCTCTACTCAGCCTTTGTTAATGATAAATCAATGGAAGCTTGATTCTTGCTTAACCAAGAAATTGGGCCAAATACGAAACTAAATACATACCTAGAGGTGGACTTGCAATCAATTATTTTTCCAACCCAATCTGAAATTGTGAACCTAATGAGATCCAAAGGAAATTTTGTTGCGTAATAGATCCCATAGGTGATTTTCCCCTTGACATATTGAAGGATGCACTTTGCAACTTTCTAGTGTAACTCATGTGGTTCTTGCTTGTATCTGGACACTACTCCTATGGCACATGAGAGGTCGGGACAGGAGTGAGTGAGATAGAGAAGAATTCCCAAAAGATGGCGGTACTATGTGCAATCAACCAATGGTGTGTGTTTTCCATGCTCAAACTTTATCCTTGATAAGAAAGGTGTGGTTGCTGGCTTACAGTCACTCATGTGAAATCAGGCCAAAAGATATCTAGCATACTTTAGTTG
Organism: Pinus albicaulis; assembly: GCA_034641835.2. Classification (NCBI taxonomy): domain Eukaryota; kingdom Viridiplantae; phylum Streptophyta; class Pinopsida; order Pinales; family Pinaceae; genus Pinus; species Pinus albicaulis. The sequence goes on along the minus strand of CM076572.1, from coordinate 1,072,701,309 downwards.
AGAAATGGTAATCTCCGAACTACTCCGATTGATCTGTAGTCCAAGGAATAAATTTATCAAGCCCATGTATGTCATCAAAAACTGCTTATGCAATGCATTTTTAATCTTATTAATGGCAGAATTTGAACTACTTGTTGTCGAAATATCATATACGTAGAGTACTATGATAAACAATGCATCAATTTTGTTCAAAAAATAAACACTAGAATTGGACTTGCATCCTACAGAATTTTGAGATAACAAATAGGAATCCATCTTTGCATACCACGATGTAGGTGCCTACTTGAGGCCATAGAGAGACTTCTTTAGTTTGCATACTAGACATGAATTTTTCATGTATCCCTCTAGCTGCTCCACATAGATTTAATCCTCAAGATCACCATGAATAAAGGCATTCTTCAGATCCATATGGTGCACCACCAATATTCTTGTTGCTGCAATGGAGAGAGCTAGGAGAATGGAATCCATTTTTTCCACAAAATAAAAACTCTCATCATATTCAAGACCATGTACCTAAACCTATTGATGTGATTAATCCGAAAGTTCTTTTATCTACACCACGTACCTACTGAAAACATTTTGCTACCAACCATGAATTATATTGACTAACTTGTTTATATTCTTCTTTCTTGGTCTAGTAAACCAACTTACACCTAACAAATTTATGATTGGAAGGTATTGGAACGAAATCTGAAGTATGTTTCTCAATGAGAGAGTTGTATTCCTCATCCATTGCTTGTTCCCATTCAGGATGCCCAACTACTTCTGCATAAGTATGTGGATCAGATGCATGCATCACATAAGAATGCATGGGAATGCAAGGCTCCATAGCTAAGATTTCTTGTGGATATTCCTAAAACTGATTTATAGGGGTAGGATCGTCAAGAAGATCACTCATGCTACGTAATTTTTGTGTTAAAGGTGGTTGAGAATCTTCTGAACCACATGAGGGTGTATGATCTCGATGTTCAAAAACTAGTGGTCCAATAGGTGTCACAGGTAAACTCTCATCCTCGTCATAATTATAATATGAATTATCATCAACGTACTCATCAATGAGTGGTGAAAGAAACTTGGTAACAGGTTCATCTGCTGGTGCATGTAAAATATCTTCATCAAAATTTACACTCCTTTCAATAAATAGCTCTTCGGAGTTGATATCAAGAAATTTTTACCCTTTAAATTCATCATAATATCCAAAAAACATGCATGCTTTACTTTGAGGCTATAAAGCCTTTATGTTCTCTGTAGGAATGCGGGCCCATGCTCGAGATCCAAAAATGCGGAAATGACTCACTTCAGGTTGCATTGCAGTCCAAGCCTCAAAAGGTTTTTTTCAAGTAAAATATTTATGAGGAGCTCTATTCTTGATGTATGAGGTACAATTGATAGCTTCAGCCCATAGTTTTGACAAAACAGATCTTGCATGCAATATGCAATTTCCCCTTTCTTTCAAAGACTGATTCTTCCTTTTAGCAACCCCATTTTTTTGTGGAGTATAAGGAACTATATGCTACAACTGTATGCCTGCTTCATTAAAAATATTTTTTATATATTTGTTGACATATTCCATCCCATTATCCGTGCATAGTATCTTGATGCGCTTTCGAGACTAATTTTCCACATGTGCTTTGAAATTATTTCTATGTTGAAAAACTTAAGACTTGAGTTTCAAGAAGTAAACCCAAGTGAATATCATGTAATCATCTATAAATGACAACAAATATATTGATTTTCTCATTGAAAGCACTGGAAATGGGCCCATGAGATCATTATGTACAAGCTACAAAGGTGAAGAGGCTATCCATGCATTCCCCTTCTCGAATTTGTCTTGTGGATGCTTTCCAAGAGCACATCCATTGCAAACGCAATTTTAAAATTCAATGGAGGACAATCCTTTGACCATCCCTTGCTTGCTAAGTTGCTGCATATATTTGAAATTCAAGTGCCCAACTCTCTCGTGCCAAATCCTACTTTATTCATTTGCATCCATAAGTAGAAAAATAGAATATTACTGAGGAAAAAAATTAGAATATGTATACAAATGAGACTGACCTTTTACCTTTCCAGGTGCAATCTTCAAGTTTATTTTCATGTCGTTAATGATCACAGAATCCAGGGTAAATTCCACTTTTCTTCCAGTGCCTCTGTTTTTCATCTGATACAATGAAAGAAGATTAAAAAAAATCCTTGTAATATGAATATATTCTCAAAACATCCATCTTTGAATTGAACTATTCCTTGTTGAGTTGGTTCAACTGCAGAATTGTCCCCCATGAGAATCGGACGTCCCGAGTATTCATGTAGAGAAGAAAAGGACTCCTTTGAAGAAACCATATGATTTGAATCTCCTGAATCAATGATCTCTTCTTGTAGTGTAGAATGAAGAGAAATCAAAGAATGACCATTACCCCATGTTTCTTATGGTTTTTCCTCCATCATCTTCTTGGAACTTTCTAGAATGTGATGACCAAGATTATTTTAATGAAGTTTCTTTTCCATCATATAAATAGTATTTTGCATGCAAGAGGATTCATGATGATAACCTCCACTATGATAAGGACACTTGGAGTTTCCTTTCTATCCCTTCTTACCCTTGGATATGGAAGAATCATCCAAAGGTTTTGGATTTCTTCCTTTTATTGGATCTGGATCTCTTTCCTTTCCTTTGCCTTTGTATTGCTGATGTTTTTTCGAGTTTAAATTTCCTTTCTCATGCATATAAATTGCACGTGCATTTGGAATCTTTCATGAACCCATTTTTATGAGCTTATCCTACTCATCAATGAGAGACTCAATAAACGCATCAAGTTTGGGCATTTTCTATTTATGTCCGGTTGCTATTCTAACTATATGAAATGTAGAAACAAAAAAACATATTCAGGACCTAATTTAGACAAAATAAAAAGGATCAATATACTTGCCTATTTGTATTTATCGATATTTCAAGCATGTACTTGTATAAGAAATTATTTAAATTTCGTAAAGAAATCCTGAATGTTCTCAAAGCTATTTGGATCTAATGAATTTAGATCACTTTCGAGAATATGATCCTACATCTCATCCTTCTTTCCAAATAATTTTTCCAATTTTGTTCAAACCTCATTCGGAGTGCTACCTATGTCCACATGGAAACACAATGTTGGAGATATGGACAACAATAGAAGACCAAAATCCTTGTCCATCCTGTTGAAATATTTCGATTTTTCAATGGCGGAATTGGGTTCAGCTTCCGTATTCATAACTATCCGATACAAGCCTTTGCCTCTAAGGTGAAGAAAATTCTCTGGCTTCCATTGGAAGTAGTTATGCGGAGTAACAATAGTTGAATATGATAACTCCATTCTTTCAACTTATAGCTATAGCAACAATTGTGGCATTTCTCCAATATTTTTGTCTGTAATTTAAATCTTCAAACAATTTCCAATTCTTTTATCTTCAAACCTACAAAATATATTCATGCACATTCTCCATGCCACTATAGCTATGATACCATGTAAAATTGTTACAGAACAAATATGGATCTAGCTAAAGAATTATTGCAAAAACTTGCGAGAATCGAAAACAAAAATTGGAATTGAGAATAAATTTGATTCATCGATATTGGCTTCAGAATCAATACATAAATAAACTAAGTTAATATTATTTATGCATGCAATAAATATTGATAATTTTTCTTTATGTTATGTTAATGTGCACATGCACAACATGTAAGCACTAGAGTTAACTAACTAAAGGCAAGTGCACGTCACATGGAAGCACTCAAGTTAACTAACTAAAGCTAAGTGCACATCACATACAATAACTAGAGTTGGAATGAAGCTAATTAAGGCCATGAAATATGCTTACACACCACTCTTACCGGTCCCAAATAAAGTTAAAATTTTCATGATATTCCAAGAAATTTCGCATCCTCAAGTATATAACAAAAACACGATGAAATATTTTATTTCTTCCGCAGTAAGTGTCAACTGAAACGATCCTCAACCATGAAAAAATAATTATATAACTTGTTTAACCATACCACATTCTATGGGACATGACATAATTTAAATTTAATTTATCTTCAAAAAATTCGAAGGTGCCTTGAGTCAAACATTTAACTTCATTTTATCAGAATTAATACAAGGATTAAAATATCGCTAGTAGATAAAAGTAACTAAATATATTCCAAAACAAAGCCACATTACATCCATAATCAAAGTAAAAGAATGTTTCGAAGAAAGAATTTACCAGACACCCAAATTTATAGGAAAAAAAGTCACCAAGTCTCACTGATGATGAAATTCCCAGTAGATCAACCGTTAACCTAAGATTTGGAAAAGCTTTTTTCTGACACCAAATTTATAGGACAAAACAATGTTGATTCACACTGTAAATTTTTGACATATCTTATGCTAGCCTAATATTTTTAAATAACTTACCAGATAGTCAAATTCATAGAAGAAAACAACGTCGAATCACACACAGTTAATTTCTTGTAGATCCTCCTCCAACCCCAGATTTATCAAGAATTTACAAGACATGCAAAATAATATAGGAGAATAAAACTGACTAACCTTAATATTTACTGTAGATAAGGAGTGGGAGGAGAGGAAAGAGTATTGTATAGCCATCAAGGAAATCATCTCAAACAGTATGTATGCATATGGGGACAAATGACAAATAACCCAACGCACATGCATGGCTTGTTGCAACTCTTAATATTATCTACGATAACACATGTGTTAAATATTAAGATTGTCGAGGACTTGCTAATCATTATACGGAACCTATGTGAATGAACATCACCCAGGGATAATCATCTAGAGAAACTTATGAACACAATAAGGAAACTTCTGGATAACATTCCAATCAAATAGTACTTTCATATTCTCAAACAACATAATGAGAAAGCTCATAACTATAAAACAACATAATGAAAAAGTTGATAGCTGTGAAAAATTATGCCTGCTACCCTACCACCTTTAGTTAGAGAAATTAAAAGTCAATGGAGAATTGGGGTGGGAATATGCCCTACTTTTTACAAGGTTGAAGTTATCTTTGGATAAATTTACCCTTATTAGTTGTCAAACTAAGTCCTCAAAGCATAGGACTGAGGAATGAAAGAAAGCATTATAATATAAAATGGGCAGGAATCCTAACGAGTGTCATGTTAACCCCGTTTAATTCAGAAAACAAAAATTACAGGTGTATACTGCATTCTCATGAGATGGGAACCATATGCATGACACAGTATTAAGGCACCAGAGGAAAATCCCTTATAGTGATGATGAATTTCAAACAGGAAGCATTTATGACTGGTAATGCCATGGTTACACATGTTGGAGTTGGGATAAAGATGAGAGTGTGTGATGTCAAGTCACCACAACACCAAAGAAATAAGGAGTTTCACATTAAGAAGCACTAGCTCAAGACATATAGGAAACAAGAATGTCAAGGAAATATACCAGGTATATAACTTGATGAACCATGCCTACATATAAGGTTAACTCAATAAGGGAATTTATTTGGCCCTGTGAGGGGTTATGGGAAATTAATTGGCCTTTATTTGATGATTCCATAGTCCTTAGCCAGAAAGGTGAAAGGTCCTATGAGAAAGGTACTGTGTGGAGGTGCTTAATTTAGTGCAGAGCATACTCCTTCCTATACTGTTGAAAGGCCCATGTCTGGCCACCACCTACTAGTGCTCTCAGTCGAGGGGTGATAAAAGATGAAAGTCTCTCGACAAAAAATTCCTTTCCATGTACTGGAAATCATAAGGATAAATATTATCTCAATATCAAACGTCTGCGTGGAATAGAGATCAAATGAACCCTTTAATCTACATGGAAAATGGAGCTAGAGGCCTGGTCTACAAACCTCGTCAAGCATCAAACTCCTCAAGAAAGTTTGGACGAAAATGTGAACAAGTAAATAAAAAGGCTTGGGTACTAGCAACCACAAACGACATACAAGATGCAATTACAAATACAAGGTCTCTCAAGTGTAAAATCAAATGGAGGAGTTACAATTTTTTCTAATAGAAATGAACCAGAGAATAGCACAATAGATATAACTAAATTTCAATATGATAGAAGATATACAAACTATAAATGCACAGTCATCTAGGAAAGATGACGAAAAAAAGGATTTGCATTGGTAGATTATGAAGTTGAGAAAATAATTTTAATTTATGTTAAAAAATTCTAGTGCATTGAGGTCTAGGAGATGGAACAATCTGAAACAGTGCCCCAATATTAACAAGCTTTCGGTGGAGGATGATGTTGAACTCATGTAATATATGCATTGTTATGAATTTTTTCTATTATTAGGCAATTGTTTTAGAGTGTACACATATAGAAATGTGATGAATTTTAAATAAATTAGTAGCCCCTCAAAAATTATAGTAACGATAATCATTCAAAGGTATAGGAGTAATAAAGAACAAAATTGTAAAACACATCATGTGTATTTTTTGTGAGTAGACACATATTTAATATAACACTCACACTGCTTTCTACCAATTTTTTTCGGTAGATCTTCCTTATACATAATATTTTCCCTGACAGATTATCGAAATAATTATGCTACAATTCCTATTTTCAGGTAGCTTTCAAAAAAATGGAAATGCCCACATCTATTGGGTGTTAATTCTGATAACATTTGCGAAGCATTAGAAATGGGCCTAGTGGAACTAATAGAGGAAATGGGTTTTGGGCCATAATTCGACAATACAATTTTGAGTAAGATTGTGATTTATTATTATTTAAGATTTAATTTTGAATGCATAAATATTTCTAACACTAAAAATATACCTTAGGTACCCAATATTTTCATATTAAACAATATAAACTTTTGATTTTGAAAATCTCTACCACATTTTTGACAAAAGTGATCAAAAAAGTGTTCAAAAAAGAGTCGATTAAAGTATTAATTAAATTATGCATTATATATATAACTTATACAGAATTTAATATATAGATATAGCATCACTCTATTAAAAACTCTTAAACTTCGATTTATTAAATTAAATCTATAATTTCAATAATTTTTCAATAGATTTATAAGAAAAATAATCCAATTAATGGAAATTATGTAAATGGGAAGTATACTGCTTATTTATTTATTTTAATTGTTTTATGTGTAATCCATTAATGAAGTTTGATAGTCCCCTCTTGTCACTCACTGAGATCATGCCTTGACCTCTAGTTTAAAGCATGTAGGATGTCCCTACTTAGGAACTCACAAATTCCTCGCTACTGTTCTACTCCAACAACTCATGGAGATTTAAATCTCGTGACTGTCAACTTGGAACTAGGAAATACCTCTCTACATTCAACCACTAATAACTAGTATTTGGTAACTCTAAACCCCTAGTAGCTATCTTTAGCCCCAAAGGTGTTTGGGCCTTGTGTTATGCGTCTAAGGTGACATTGGTGATGATGAGGAGTTTCCATTTGAGGTAGCACCTTAGGATTCTATGGGCATGAGCAATGGAATAGACTAATGGTGCTAGATAATTGCAAGGGGCCTCCCCCTATGACATCAACCGAGTGTGAGTGGGGAGTGGGGGGGTCTGCACTAGCATTTAGGGCCGATGTTTTGCTAAATTTATTAGATGACTAAAATTTGTTGGATGTTTTAGAGTCCT